>LR812531.1:41419688-42019688 GCA_903798195.1 Danio kyathit | reverse complement strand
AAATGACGCCGCCTAGTGGAAAACTCAATGAAGCATCCGACACAAGACTATTCTTGTTTTGCATTATTGAAGTTTTCTTGTTTTGCATTATTGTTTTGCATTATTTACGTAGGCTACATGAAGTTTTTCTGGAAAGAAAAAATAGTAAATGATCCTCGGTTGGGTCAGTTGGGATTTTTGTGTGGAGTTTGCATGTTCTCCCCATGTCCGCATGGATTTCCTCCGGGTGCTCCGGTTTTCCCCACAGTCCAAAGACATGCACTATAGGTGAAATGGGTAGGCTAAATTGTCCGTAGTGTGTGTGAATTTGAATGAGTGTGTATGGATGTTTCCAGAGATGGGAGATGCAGCTGGAAGAGCATCCGCTGCATAAAAAGTATGCTGGATAAGTTGGCGGTTCATTCCACTGTGCCGACCCCAGATTAATAAAGGGACTAAGCCGAAAAGAAAATGAATGAATGAATAATCTGAAATAAATGAAGCATGCCATGAACAAACAAATATTGAACATTAGTGAATTTTTTTTTGGAAAACATTTAGATTAAAATCTGTTTTATACATTTTAGTTGCATAATGCAGGCTACATACATTTTATATAAAATAATTATAATATAATAATTAATAAAATCATTAATTTTCCTTCTGCTTAGTCCCTTTAATTATCAGGGGTCACCACAGCGGAATGAACCCGCCAACTTATCCAGCATATATTCATTCCGCTGTGGCGACCCCTGATGAATAAGAAGACTTAGAAATGAATGAATCCACCTGTACCGCATGTCTTTGGAATGTGGGGGAAATTGGAGCACCTGGAGGAAACCCACGCAAACCCGTGGAGAACATGCAAACTCCACACAGAACCGCCAACTGACCCACCGCTAACTTGACCCACTTCAAATCATCAGAGAGTTGCATGATATAAATGCAAGTCTAAGTTACTAAACCTAAAACCTAGAACACTATCTAACCCTTGATGGATTCTTAGTTCAGTCCTCATCTTCAGTCAAAAATGTGGGGGTGATTTTTGATAGTAACCTGTAGTTTGAAGGCCAGATTTCAAGCATCTGTAAAACTGCATTTTTTCATCTTAAAAATGTTGCCAAACTTCGACATATGCTATCAGTGTCTGATGCGTATTTATGAAAGCGTATTCATGCTTTCATGACCTCTTGGTTAGACTATGCATTACTTTGCAGTTGCCCTGTTGGCTCATTTAACAAACTTCAGCTAGTTCAAAATGCAGCTGCTAGAGTCCTTTCTAGAACAAAGAAATATGATTATATTACTCCAGTTCTTTCATCATTGCTTTGGCTCCCTATTAAATATCATATAAATTTCAAAACTTTATTGACTACCTACAAAGCCCTGAACGACTTAGCTCCCCATTTGAGGGAGCTCCTGGTGTATTACAGCCCCTCACATCCTCTACGCTCAATTAATTCTGGACAATTGATTAATCCCAGAATATCAAAATCAACTGTAGGCGGTAGATCTTTCTCATATCTGGCACCTAAACTCTGGAACAGCCTTTCTAGCACAGTTCGGGAAGCAGACACACTCTGTCAGTTTAAAACTAGATTAAAGACACATCTCTTTGCATTAGCATATAAAACACAAATGCTATTGAAATCCAAATCCTCTAAAGGATTGTTAGTCTGCATTATTTAGGGAAACCGGAGCCTAAAACACCTCCCAAAATACATTATTAGAATTTTAAACGGCATCTGCGCTTATGTTAGTTTGTTTTAATTATTCCCGAGGTTTCCATAATCCTGGACCAGGCCGTATACCAAGCAGCTGCTGTGGTGGTCATGGAGGAGTGGAGAGCTTGAGACTGATTCCTGTAAGAACCCAGTGACAGACGAGTCTTCGCATTGATCCTGACTAAACTGAACTAATCTGAACTTTAACTCGGAAAACTGGACTGAAACATTTTCAATTTTCTACAATCTTCTTTGTTAAGCTGCTTTGACACTATCTACATTGTAAAAGTGCTATAGAAATAAAGATGAATTGAATTGTGACTGTGGTAAATCAAATATAATTGTTTGAAAACATTGACCAATACATTTTTGAGAATTTTTACAGTCCTGTAAAATTCAAGCCTACACAAAAATATTAGAAAGGGTTTCACTATTTTGGTAAAAACTTATTTTTTTTATGGCAAGGTTGACATTTGCATTGAATTGCTCAAATGTTGTATTTTTCCTACCAAATATGGAGAGTAGAGCGTTTGTCAAGGCCACTCACCTGCAGAGCACACCAGGAATTGCAAGATGTTTTCAGAAACATGGTGTTAATAAGAAAGTGTCTGGTGGATATGAAGATAATATATTGTGTCCAACAGGTGGTTTGTCAAGCTCACTCACTTGCAGATCATAGAATTATATATATATATATATATATATATATATATATATATATATATATATATATATATATATATATATATATATATATATATATATATATATATATATATTCATTCATTCATTCATTTTCTTGTCGGCTTTGTCCCTTGCGGGGTCGCCACAGCGGAATGAACCGCCAATTTATCCAGCACGATTTTACGCAGCGGATGCCCTTCCAGCCGCAACCCATCTCTGGGAACTTCCACACACACATTCACACTATGGACAATTTAGCTTACCCATTTCACCTGTACTGCATGTCTTTGGACTGTGGGGGAAACCGGAGCACCCGGAGGAAACCCACGCAAACGCAGGGAGAACATGCAAACTCCTCACAGAAACGCCAACTGACCCAGCCCAGCCGAGGTTCGAACCTGCGACCCAGCGACGTTCTTGCTGTGAGGCAACAGCACTACCTACTGCGCCACTACGTTGCCTGCATATATATATATGTAACATTTTCAAACTCCAGAAAATGACTGCAATTATCTTTGATGAGGTGTAATAATGAAGCGGGAGTTCCTGCTCGACTGGAATCAACCTATTTGAAGCAAACATAGCTGGAATGTATATCTATTAAAAAGTGCAACTGAGTAATAAGGTCATATATGAAGAGAAAACATCTGCATATGGACGAAATAATAAAGCACTGAAAAAATATTTTATGACCTGCAAAGCAAAATATGTAATAGTTCAGAAGCTCACTTTTCCTCTCCTTTATTTTCAGCATTAAATATGAAATAAAGAATCTGCATGGCAGGTTGTGCCTAATCAATCTTAGGTTCAGTGAGTTTCAAACACAAGCCTGTTGTGTTTCTTTGAGTCTGAATGAAGAGACATAAATTGACCTTAAAACATGTGCAGTTTTTTTTTTTTTTTATCAGGATCAGCCTGTGCTCTCAGGCTTGCCTTCATACCATTCATATGAATAGCTGCCCCTCCTTGCATTCTGTTGAGCTGTGTATATTGACAGTGTGTCTCTCTTTATCTCTTTATTAGCTTTTATATGCTCTTTTTTTTATCTTATTTTGCAAAAAGTTGGGTTGTACTTACCAATTGTACAATTTTATGGTAAATTTACTTTTACCAATTACATTCTTTCAGAATTAAACTGGTCTTAAACAAAAATATTTAGCATCTTTCAGTCATTTTTAAAATGGTCATGCATGAACTAATGAAATATTACCGTTTTTATTTTACACAACAGCTGTAAATCTAATTTATGATAAAAAAAAATGTACGCAGGCATTTATTGTGCATAAGTACATTTCAAAATATGTTTAACTAATGCAATTACAAATGTAATTTTACAGATTTATAGTGTATATTCATATTAGTTTAAATAAAAGATTTAATTTCAGTAAATATTATTTGAGCGACGCAGTGGCGCAGTAGGTAGTGCTGTCGCCTCACAGCAAGAAGGTCACTGGTTCGAGCCTCGGCTGGGTCAGTTGGCGTTTCTGTGAGGAGTTTGCATGTTCTCCCTGCGTTCGCGTGGGTTTCCTCCGGGTGCTCCGGTTTACCCCACAGTCCAAAGACATGCGGTACAGGTGAATGGGGTAGGCTAAATTGTCCGTAGTGAATGAGTGTGAATGAGTGTGTGTGGATGTTTCCCAGAGATGGGTTGCGGCTGGAAGGTCATCCGCTGCGTAAAAACGTGCTGGATAAGTTAGCGGTTCATTCCGCTGTGGCGACCCCGGATTAATAAAGGGACTAAGCCAAAAAGAAAATGAATAAATGAATAAATATTATTTAAATAATATATTATAAAAATGATAAAAAGTGAAAATCATATGATATTTATAACTCATATTTTAACATTTATAAATATTATTTTAAACATCTATACATGCTCGTTAAAATGCATCCAAAAATGGTTCCTTTTCATAATGTGATATTAAACTAACATAATTCATGCGCATAAACAAAAAATAGTAATAAATGTGAAGTAATAAAAGTAATAAACAAGTAAAACAAATAAGCTTGTGGGCAATAAGTTAACAACATACTTATCATTAATAAAACAGGCATTAAATAAATGATATATTATTTGTTTTATAAATATATTCGCTACAGTTAAAGTCAGAATTATTAGCCACCTGAATCATCAGTTTATTTTTTTCCTCAATTTCTGTTTAACTGAGAGAAGTTTTTTCAACACATTTCTAATCATAATAGTTTTAATAACTCATTTCTAATAACTGATTTATTTTATCTTTGCCATGATGACAGTAAATAATATTTAGATATTTTTCAAGACACTTCTATACAGCCTAAAGTGACATTTAAAGGCTTAACTAGGTTAATTAGGTTAACCAGGCAGGTTAGGGTAATTAGGCAAGTTATTGTATAATGATGGTTTGATCTGTTGACTATCGAAAATAAAAAATAGCATAAAGGGGCTAATAATTTGACCTTTGAAATGGTTTTTAAAAAATTAAAAACTGCTTTTATTCTAGCCGTAATAAAACAAATAAGACTTTCTTCAGAAGAAAAAATATTATGAGACATACTGTGAAAATTTCCTTGCTCTGTTAAACATAATTTGGGAAATATTTAAAAAAGAAAAGAAATAATTCTAATAATTCTGATTTCAAATGTATATATTATATTACTTTTATATATTAGGGGAGAGTTATTTGCATTTCCTTCAGTTTCTCAGAGACATCTTTTTGTAGATAGCCAAAGTTTATACAAGAAACCCACATCTATCAGACACCCACCCACATTGTTATAAAATTTGTACATATAATAATATAAGCAGAATTTAAACTTGAACAAACTAAGTCAAATGTTGCAACTGACCCCGAGCAGGGGTCAAATTTAACTATTTGTTAAATAGATCATACTTGAAGCTAAGAAAACGGGGATTTAAATTATACGAATGAATAATGCTGCACAAAAACAGATTAAACTGCATGAGACATTTTCTGAATGTTAAAAAATTACTTTATTTTATTTATTTATTTATTTTTAAAATGACTTTTATACTGAAGGAATGGTCACATATGGCTGATCTGATTGAAGGAGGGTCTATATGCACTGTAAAATCCAATAAGTTAAGGCAACTCAAATCGTTATTAGGAAACCGATTGCTGCAAACCATTTAAGTTCAAAAACTAATCTATATGAGTACTGTGAACTTACTCCATTAAAGTTGAAGTAATGAGGTATTTAATTAACTCATTACCTTCAACACTGAGTTCAAAACTCTTTTCAAATGAGTAGAATTAACTTTCAGTCAATTTTGAGTTAACTACACTGATTTCATTTGATTAAGCTGACTGTTGGGTTTTACAGTAAATAATTTGAAAAGCGTTTTGAACTCAATTGATTTTTTGTAACAATTGGTTTCCTCAAATGATTTGAGTTGCCTTAATTGTTTGGGTTTTACTGTGCTCAGATTGTTTCATGTACTCAAATGGATTAAATTCACAGTACTCATTATGATTAGTTGCAACCGTCACCACTAACCCCTGGCCTGTACAATAATATTTTATAAATATAGTAATATGATTAACAAAAAAAAAAATAGTTCCTAAGTTGTACAGAACAAGAGCTCTGAATTAGGCTATACACATGCTATATGAGCGTGCATTATATTTTAAGTGACGTGCAGAAAGCATCTGTGCGCCCCTGTGCCCTAGAAACACAGATGTCAGATGTGGCAGATGGATCTTTTGTAAGGCTGTTTTTGCCGCTTTCTCTTTGCAGTTCCTGGGCGCGTCTGAACGGGGCGGCCGTGCTCGTGCTCCGGTGTCTCGCAGCGGCTCTGCTGACCTGCGCGGCTGCCGTAGAGCACAGTGGCGTGTGTGTGTCACTCCCTCATCATCAGCGGCTCGCTGGAAACATGGCGTCAGTGCACACACGGGCGAGCCTCAACTCTGCAGACGGATAGAGGAAGAAAGTGTGCACCGGGACTCACACCACGCACTAGCCATTGCAAAGTCGACCTGTGTTTTCCTGGACATGTTCTGATTCATGCACGGGTGAACGGAGCGCCATTCCGTCGATTCGGCCCCGGTTATGGAGCCTCCGGATGAAAGCAGGTGAGAGAAGCGCATCTGAAGCAGCGAGTGCTTGTTTGAGTGTGTGTGCGAGAGTTTGTGTGTTTGTGTCTCTCTGTATGCGTAGATGTTTGTGTGATCTCGCAACTTACACAGCCGGGATTCGGGACATGCTGCTAAAAAGTGCACCCATTGAGAGTGTATTGGGTGCGACTGGTGCGCATGCGCGTGACCACTTCAGCTCTCTAGCGATGGGAAATGCGAGTCATTTCCGTGAATCGTTCGAACTTATTCAGATTCAGAAGAGTTTTTTCAGGGTATCTGCGGGGTCTTACATTTCAAAAACAAAATTTTAGGCCTTAAACAGGTCTTAAACCCACTGAAATATTGTGTTGTATGTGTTAAATAATTTTAAACAGGTCTTAATTTTCCCCTGTCCAAGTAAATCTACCCAATCGGGCTGCATCCATCCAATCACCAACAATCCATCTTAATAAAATCAGGGAAAGAAAACTAAAAACAATTACACAGTTCCTCATGATAATAACAGAGCAATTTATCCCTTTATCTTCCATTCATACAAAAACTATCTGCAGGAGAAAGGCATGAGTAGACATAATATTTATAAATAGACATGAAACTTAAAGGTTTTATAACAGAAACGCATTAGGTTGAATAGAAGTTATACTCAATCAATTTGGACCAAAAGCCAACAAATATATATTTTTGATTATTCCACTATAAATATACGTTTAACAATGTTAAACTGGTCATTTAAAAAAAGAAGAAAATATGTTGAAAATTGTGTATACAACTCGAGTTTTCCTGTTTGGTTTTGACACATTAAAGTATGTCGCTAAGAAATAATTACATTTGATTTTTTTGTGGCAGGCATTAGAAATAATAATTAGTGTTTAGCTCTGTATAAGTCTAAAATTTCATTCATAATGGTCTTAAAATCTTAAATTTGACTTGGTGAAACCTGCAGAAACCCTGTTTATGACATACTATGCATATTTCATTCATTCATTTTCATTCCATCCCTGATTTATCAGATAAATTAAAACAAAACTTGGCTGAAAATCAAATACTCTCATTTTTAAAATAAATTTGTTTTTGTAAAAAAAAATACACATCGATGGATGTGAGAGATTTACTAATAAATCTTATAAATCTAATAAATCTAGTAAATATAATAAATTAATCATCCACAGGTTTTACTTTTGCATAAGTAAATTTAAAAATATGATTAAATAATATAATTACAAATGTAATTTTAACAGATTTATAGTTTAAATAAAAGATTCAATTACGGTAAATATTATTTGAATAATATGTTATAAATTTATAAAAAGCGGTTAATAATCTTATCGCATTTAAAACTCGTATAAATATTATAAATTATATTTTAAAAGTCTATACATGCTTGTTAAAATGCATCGAAAAATGGTTCTTTTTCAAACTTAAATGTGATATTAAATTAACATAATTCACTCATATAAATAAAAATAGTAATAAATGTAAAGTAATAAAAGTAATAAATGATTACATAAAACAAATAAGCTTGTGGACAATAAGTCAGTGTCTATTTTTTGTAAGTAAAATCTTACTTATTACTAATATTACTTTTTCTATTACATCAAACTGTATATCTTGGTGGTACAGAAAATGCTATGCAGTAGCCATCAGCACTTTGAGAGTCAAAAAAACATACACAGGCAAAACAAAATGAATATCCGTTGCTCTAAAGCTTCCTGTTGCATAATAACATTGTAAACAAACAGCATTAATTGTGAATTTACTTAGCGTTAGGTCTTTTTAATATAGTGATGTTGTAAATAATTTTCAGAGAGACCGTTTTGATTTAAAATACGTCAATGTATCATCACAAGCCACAAATATTATTTTAGTTTTATCTGTATGATTTTTTTGCTCTCGAAGTTCTAGTATACATGGCTTGCATTTTATGATTCACCAATGATCACATTTTCAAATCATTTTTTTAATATTCTACTGAATCAATATTTTACAATTTATTTAAAGTAGATTTTATAATCACACATTCTGACTTTCATCTCCTTAACCCTTTAGCTGTCCCACCAACAAAAAACTTTTTGGATTGCACTAACCTAACTCCTAATGTCGCTAGTTAACACATTCAATGCATTTTTTTTTTCTACACATACCATAATTTCTAAAATATCAACCATTTGGTAGAGGTTGATATGTCAGTTTATGGTAAAAGTACCGGAATTAATACATATACTATATCTGAAAATATGAAGTGGAAGACCAATTTATTAAAAAAAAATCAAAATAAAATATTTTTGAATAATAAATCACCTTTTTTTTTTGAAGTATGCCAGAAAATATTTCAGATTTTCATTTAACATGTTTTCTTGTTTTTTTTTTTTTTTTTTAACTAGTGTAGTATTAGTGCAACAGGATTATGTTTGTTTCTTGTAAACCAACAATGCTGTGTGTAAACCATTATTTAAAACAGTCATTCTTTAAATGACTTTAACAGGCATTATTGAAAAGAATCAAAACATGGTCAACCATTTAGTAGAGCAGGCGGTTAAATGGTTAATATAATATCAAAAAAATATTCTTTGCAAATTCTAAAAAGGGCAATCATATTAGCAGTCTATGTCTAAGTACAACATTGTTCACAGTTAATTAGATAGTAGTAATTTTATTTTCAAGTCATACTTTCATGCAAGGGCAACCCAGTGGCGCAGTAGGTAGTGCTGTTGCCTCACAGCAAGAACGTCGCTGGGTCGCAGGTTCGAACCTCGGCTGGGCTGGGTCAGTTGGCGTTTCTGTGTGGAGTTTGCATGTTCTCCCTGGGTTTGCGTGGGTTTCCTCCGGGTGCTCCGGTTTCCCCCACAGTCCAAAGACATGCAGTACAGGTGAATTGGGTAAGCTAAATTGTCCATAGTGTATGAGTGTGAATGTGTGTGTGGAAGTTCCCAGAGATGGGTTGCGGCTGGAAGGGCATCCGCTGCGTAAAATCGTGCTGGATAAGTTGGCGGTTCATTCCGCTGTGGCGACCCCGCAAGGGACAAAGCCGACAAGAAAATGAATGAATGAACTTTCATGCAATTTCAGACCAGATATTAAACATATTCAAAAATGAACGAAAAATGCGACTATAAACCCACCTTTAACTCAATAATTGTATTATAACATGCCCGTAGCCAGGGGGGTTCGGGTGGTTTGGAAGACCCACCCCTCACTGACAAAGGTCCAGAATTTGTCCCATACATAAGCTCCTTTGTCCTATTTTGACTGCTATGCCAACAAAAATAGTGAAAATAACTCATCAGAAAAAGGCTTTAAGACCAAGCAGAATTCTCTGTTGGATGTTGCTTCAGCATGACTTAAGCTAATCAGTTTTGGCCAATGCTAACACATATTTAAATTTTACAATCTGGCATAAGAGAAGTCATCTTTCGCTACTTTATTGTTGTTAAATAGAGGAAACATTTTACAAGTAACTTTTATTCTAAATCTTGGACCTTATTCTTGAAACAAAAATGACCAATAAAAAGGTGTGAAGCATCAAAAGCGGCTAATATTAAATAAATTTGAATACTGTTTTGGCTAATGTTGTTATCCATGAATTTTCAAATGTACTTTTTTTTTTTTTACGAAAGAGGCAAAAAATTGTGAAGCTCTACATTATTATTATTATTATTATTATTATTATTATTATTATTATTATGGTGGCTTGAGAAAGCTAACATACTGTTATATATATACTGAACTTAAACACTGAAAACTGAACTGACACCGTTTCAATTACTATAATCTTCTATGTGAAGCTGCTTTGACACAATCTACATTGTAAAAGCGCTATACAAATAAAGGTGAATTGAATTATACTACATAAACTTATTTTTCTTCCGTCTTCTTCTTAGACTAATTGCTATATGCATCTCCTCCTAAACCGTTCAAGTTACAAACAATAAACTTACTCCAGACCTTCAAACTGGTCTGACTCGGGTTGCAATATCTTTTCCAACTGATCCGACTTACGATATTCAGAAAACCCCCAAAATTTGGAAAAGTCCCATTGACTTAACATTGGACCAAACTTTGTGACCTCATCATAACTTTGCGCCAGACTGTCATACAGACTAAAGGTTGGGTTCATTTAACTCAGACTACCAATCTGCCAATCACTGATGACCTTTCAACTTACTAGCCACACTCTAGCAACCACTTACGGCACCCTAGCAACTGTCCCATAGACTTTCATTGTAAAAAAACTGCCATTGCCTTTACATTGGACATACTAACAACATACCAATCCATACTAGCAATATACTAATCCATACTAGAAACATGCTAACATATATGTAGTTATCTATCTATGTCAGCTGTTTCAAACTTCGATAAATTAGGCTATTTAAGCCACATTTATAAAATGGCCATAGAAAAATATATTACTGGTGTGCACCTGAAGACAAAAAAATGACACTGACGTATTTTAAGACATCTCACTGCAAGTTATTTTGAGTTGAGACAGCTCAAACATGCAATTTAATCTTGACTAGCTTTAAACCTTGTTTGTGAAACCGGGGGTAAAAGTGTGGTTCGCTAATCCAGCAATAATAGTGCTTAAAACGTCAATAAAATGCAGTATTTAAATCCTATAATTGAATAGAAAATGAGGTGTATAACTGCACAAAGGTCCACTTTTGAGGGAAAAAAAGAACCACCTCTTTCACCAGGCTGCCTGTATAATGTCCCGAGGACGAGCACATTATCATCAGCTTTTCATATTTGTGTGAACCAACTCTCTAATGAGTTGACTCTAGAATCACTGGAGCCGATCCAGTGAAGTTCATTATGTTAGCGACTCAACCAATTCACCAAAAAGATCCGACTCACCAGAATGATTCATTAATCTGGCATCGCTGCGGCTCGCTTCCTGCCACAAAGTGATCTCGCTTTGCAGCGCAACACTAGGCGAAATTACACATTATAGTTGCAAACTTTTTACGGGAATTGAAAACAGCTACTTCAACTCAAGCATTTGCACGATAACATTTGCGTCTCTGTGGGAAAAACTCGCCGCTAATGGAAACAATCCGACTTGTGGGAAAGGTAAAGTGACTCGCGTCTATGTGCAAGATCATTGTACTCTGCTAACCCGCGAGTGATATGCGGCGTCTCCCTCTCGCTCTCTCTCTCGTTCTCTCTTTCACTTTCTGCAGATGCAATTTAAAGTTTCAATGCTGTGTGCTATTTCAGTGTATTGTTGCATGGACAGATCGTAGGTTAAATCCGATCTGGATTTCTGGTGTTGTTACAAATGTTGAGATTGTCTGTTCGGTGTTTGTTTGCATGATTCTTCGAGTGCACATAACTAAAAAAAACAACATCCCCTTCTAAAAATAAAGTTAGACGTTGATCTGATAGCAGGCATGAAGCAACAACAGTCGTGATTGAATATAAAATATCCAACCAGTTCATCACGAGTCCTGTGAGTCAGATTGACACACACTCCCTCAGAGACTTGGGGAAATGTTTGATTTGCTATTCCCAGAAATCATTCATCTGCGCCAAACTGAGCAGGAATTCTTGGATTTGACGTGGATCATTTGATTTCGGAGTGTTGTAATTGGCGAATTTAGTTGTGTGTGTTGTTTTTAAAAGCACTGGGTCCTTTTGAGAGCAGTGTGCGCTGTACAGATTGTTCTGGCATCGTATTTCTCCCCCATATCACTTGTTGGCCTGTGTCCACATGCCTTTTTCCCAGTGCATTATTTGCTGTCATAATTGTTCACCCTCACCCTTCTGTTTCAGATCAGGTTCAGAAAGTGTTGTTTGCACTCATGCCATGTGCACAAGGCTTTTAGCTGATAAAGCTCAGTGGAATGTTTTGCTGCGGTGTTTTCATAGTTTTGTCTCTTATGACCCCACGCGACGTCACAGAGAGTGTTTGCCCTCAATGTTCGGCGACAGCTTCTCAAGAATGCAGTGTTTTGTCTCTTTTCCTGCTCTCCCCACCCTTCTTAGCAATTCTCTGCGATAAACTGCTTTCATTACTGGTAAGTGTTATGATATCTTGTTCAGAATGCTAGATCAAAGATTTGTTGTGTGCTTTTTTACTGTGTGCAGTTCCTGTGAGCTAGGTGAACGTAGAGCTAGTAGGTGATGTGACATATCTCATATCACGATAACGGTATATATATCACGATATAGTACTTTTTTTGCACTGTAAACAGTGAAAATCACTAAATGAAATAAGTTAGTTTAACTTATAATTTTTAAACAAAGTTATATTGACTTAATCAAAATAAGATATGCTGAGTTCAGGCTGCACAATTTTCAAAGTAGTTGTGTCACAGATGTTTTCACACTGCAGCACTAATCTGGGCTAGCGTTTAATCACTGCTTTGTTTACACTGAAAGATGGATCAGCGACAGGGGGTTTCACACTGCATGACTTTAAAATAGGAAAAATCGCTGACAACTTTGTCTCTGTCCGCAAATTATGTCTCACAACCAAACACACGTGAGAAGTGACATGGAAACAACACAAGGTCACGTAGTATATCTTTTGTTATTAACTACATGATGAGAAAGAAGCCTTTATTGGGGTAGAAAATGTACTTATTTTGCTCACCTGGCTTTGAAGGGATTCAGCAATTTCTCCTCAACGTTTTTTCTTTTTTGACCTGGTAGTGATATTGCTCAGATTACACATCAGTGCTCCAGACACGGGTGCTCCTGCCAAATTTTCACTAGTTTTCCCTCCATTTCTTGCGTCCAAATAAACTGAAAATGAGCGCTTTAAACGTCTCCCACAACCTCCCTCTGGCCTGCAGATACCCATACTAGTGGATGCTGCTCTCTCATTGGCTGTAGGTGATCGCTGATATTATTTTCAATCAGAACACATTTCACACAGCAGGATTTGAATTGCTGACAGCTCCAGATATCTCACAGTCATCGGTGACTTATCGGCGATTCTCTCAGATCGTGTCTTTGATAGTTAACACTGTGTGATTGTTGCTCACGTGAACGAGCACCAATTTGCCTGTGAGTTCAGGCATTTGTCTGCGATTTCTCAGCCTGTCGGCGAGTCAAAATCGGGGCTAAAATCATGCAGTTTCAACTCAACATTATGGTGACGCATAAACTGATTACATTAAGCAGAACTTGAACCTAATGAGTTACTTATTTACGTTAACTTAATTCTAATACCAAGCCATTTATATATAAATCTATATATATATATATCTCCATGCCTAATAACCGATGGCCAGAAAGTGATAAATCTTTTTATAAATTGTCTACATTTTATTATTTGTGATGCAGCAGGTCTAGAGACTGTTGTGTACACCATGATTTTATATAAAATTCATTTTAATGTGTGATGGGACTAAAAAGTGTCATAAAGAAATATTTTCTCAATTCAAATGAGTCACGACTTGACAAGCGGGGGTATAGGAGTTAATTTGTTCTGAACTGAACCTCTGCCGATTTAATAACAGAACTTAAAATGTTTAAGTTACTAATACTCTAAATGTTTGATGATATACATATATACTATTTATGATGATATCATCACAAATAGTATATATGTATATGACTCTAAATATATGTGTGTGTGTGTGTGTATATATATGTATGTTTACAGTACTTTACAGTAAAACTGAAATGGTTTGCCGTAATTGGGTTCCTCAAACAGTTTGAGGTAACTTAAATTATCAGGTTTTACAGTGTGTAAATTCAGTCAATTAATAGTTTATATATATATATATATATATATATATATATATATATATATATATATATATATATATATATATATATATATATATATATGCTTGTATATATTGACCACATGTAAAGGACTGTTTAATTCTTTAAAGAAGACTTTTAGTAAATAATCAGAAATGTACTCTTTATGTTATCATTTTTCACAAATGTTTGATTTTAAAATGTAGAAATAATAAATATTAATAAAATATCGATTGTTTTTCAAAAAATAATAATTACAGGTCCAACAACAACAAAATATAGCTAAATAAAATGCAAAACATTGTACTTTCAAGATTGCAACTTTCTCACAATGCTGTTAATCTTGTTTCTGTCTGCATCCCCAAAATGGCTTGTAACATTGCGCTCATAAATTATGAAAATGTATTGCCATAATGTATTTTGTGACACCCCAAAATAACCAATTGAGCATAATATGAAGCAATAGACTTGATTTTCTCCATGCATTATATATTTCATATTGCACAGCCCTAGGTAAACAATACATTTGTTAGTGAAATTGCTATGTGTGAGAATGTTGTTCTCTTGTTGTGTGGTGGCTTAAGGTCAAAGTATCGCATCTGTGAGCACATTGGAATGTTTACCATGTATGTTATTCAGTACTGTTATTGATTGTTCTGCAGCTACCAAGCAAGCGGCACTTCTGCCTGTATGTTTAACGTGCAGAATTTATGTTTTGACATTTTACGTCATTGTATAGTGTGCTGTAAATCCCATCCCTGTTCATTTATGACCGCAGGCATGCCTCAGTTCCAGGATGTGGTGCTCTAAAAGAATGTTGACCTCACGTCCTGGAGGCACCCATGGCTGGAACTCATTAATTTATTTCTTTGCACAAACCATGGTGCATTGCTTCAGATTGCTTTCAGTCCCACATCTTATCTGACTTAGGACCATCAAACCATTATGCTTGAGGCTTGACGTAAAACACCTTAAAACACTCCCTTGAGATACAAAAGTTTTTTTTGGTCCGTCCTTGTCATCACAAGATGATTAGTTTTATCAGGACAAATACTGAAGGACATTTTTTTTATTGTCCCAGAAAACCTTTTGTCGACACCTTTATCTTAAATACAATTAAATATATAATTATAGATTAATGGTTACTTTTATCCAAGTTGATTTTGTATTTTTTTATTGGATGTTTAATAATTATATGCCACAAAATATGATATGATATGGCGTTAAACATGAATATGACAACACTGTAAAATCAAGCAATTATAAAGCCTTTTTATTCACTAAACACACACATTTTTCTTCTTTTTTACTAACATATTTGACATTTTTCAGTAATGAGCAGATTCTGAATCTGAGCTTTGAAAAGATTTAGGTAAATGGAAAGGAGATTTATGAAATTGACAATCTTTAAATAAAAATTAAGCGAATTAATTCAATATTGTGGAATTGCTATTGAAATAATTTTAAAATGTATTTTTCTTTTTGTCAACTACATTGACAAGTGTTTCAGCATCGATATCGATATCGATATACATATATATATGTGTGTGTGTGTGTGTGTGTGTACGTATATGTATGTTTTTCTTACTTAGAATTTTTGTCATGTTTTTAGTTCAAATATCTACATTTCAAATCGATGTTAAAAACAAAACAATATTTTTACTTGATCTAAGAATTTTTAGATATTTGGACTAAAGACGAGACAAAGTAAGAAAGGCATTTATTGTTTTGTGATTATACAATTTCTGTACCTGAATACTGTTAGACTCCCCAGAAAACGTTAAATAGTACAGTTCTTCCACACATAGACTTTACTTGGGCGAGCCATCCAGCTATATTAACGGATGCTCAATGAATATTTAGGGACTTTTTTCCTATTATTAACATCTTTTTACACTTCATTTGTATCTGCCCAATATAACCAAACAACCGCGGTCGATTAAGTAGTGCAAAATCTTCTTTTGTTTACCCATTTCGTAGCTACTGTGTGTGCGAGATCTATCTACACAACCTACATACAGTCTCGCGTGCTCTGCAGACCCACATAGGCGTGCATTTTTGGGACCTAACAGAGCGTCCGGCTGGGGTTTTTAAATCACCTAAAATGTCTGGGATTTGTTTTTGCCTTCACTTACTAAAGCTGTCGTCAAATGTATATTCACAGCCGTAAGAGCCAGAGAAACATTAAATAATTTAAATGACTAAACGACTCAGAAAAACATTACAAAACAGTCAGAGAGGACAACATTAGATCTAAATTGGCTGCAAAATATTTGTACAGCATTAGAAATGGCTAATCAACTAATTTGCCTTTATTAAAAAAAAATACACATTTTCTTGTAATTATTATAAATTATTTGTTTAATAATTTTAAAATTAATTTTAAATTAAATTTAAATAAATTTAATTTTTAGAGATATTTTTTATTTTATAACCGTTTATGTGATGTGGGTAAAAAGTGTATTTCCATCCAGCTATCACCGCAAGTATATTTCAAACCTGTGGGAAGCACTGTAGTGCTATTCAAATACAGTCTTGTGAAACTGTATTCATATTGCAATATTTATAGCAGAAAAGTAAAATCACAATATCAGATTTTTCCAATATTGTGCATCCCTAGTTGCCACGAATATAGCCAAAGCTGCTGATATGGCATTAAAACGTAAATACAATATCTTTTTTATTTACATTGCATTTGCAGCACAAAGTTTTGCACAAAACCGCTTTATTAGCCAGCCAAATAAAATGTATTCAAATCAAGTGCATCATTCTTAAGCGCTTGCTTCACTTGTCTAGCTAAACTCCCAAACCACTCTTTAGTTTGGCATGTAATACCTTCCATTATGCTTTCAATTGTCCGGAGAGGGTGTGCACCAGGGGTGGAGGTTAGAATAGCGGCTTGCTTTGAGTCTTCAATGCCGAGGTATTGGCTAGACAGGGTTGGCGGTTTTTCATTGGTCCCTCATGCAACACTCACTCCATTCTGCTCCGCATGTCTTAATGTCACCCACCCACACACACACACACATATAATAAGTCATTCTGCCTTGCGGCTTCAAATTGTCATTATGTGGACACAGGAAATGATATTGTACAAATCTGTGGCACAGTGATGGGAAATAGAGCAAAGGAAGTGGCTTGTTTTAAAATTAGAGGAAGTCGGCTTTAGCATTCCTGGAACTCACTTTTCATAATGTGACTTTGTGCTATTATCCACTTCCATTCATCCACAGCCAACACCAGTCACTCCATGCATACGTTGTATAGGCTGCAATTAAAGCAATGAATCATGGGTCTAATTCGTGCCTATAGAGATCCTATTTAGGAAGCCAACTTTTTAACTGCTCTTTTATCTCGTTTCAGTCATGCAATTATGGGCAATGTGAAGACGTTTTGTTTTCTCGCAGATGTTTTCCTACAGTGGAAGTGCACGTGTGTGTTGTGATTAAGGAGGATGTAAATCAATAAGGCGAAACTGCAAAGTGCTGTTTTCACGATGAGGAAAATGTGCAGGAATGGACGAGTCTTTCTGGATCTTGATAGGCTTAGTCATGGCCTGAGCAAACTGCTGTCTGTAGAATATGAATCAGGCTGGTCAGGAAAACCAGTTTACATGAACACATATGTAGACATTTTTATCCAAAGAAGTTTACAATGAATGAAATATGCACTTACTGTAATGAGCCTTTTTTCTGCAGCAAAACCACAACATTGAAACCAATGCTAAAATCAGATATTCTGCTTTGATGATGGGTATTACGTACCAGAACGTCTGTCTTTGTTTTGGTCATTTAACCCACCCAATGCCAGTTTAGCTAGTTATATTTCAGCACCTCGGATTGCCTTGGTGGAAAACCGTGTATTTCATTCATTTAGTCAGAAAGGCTCTCAAAGTCATCTGCGACCGAAATGCGACCTCCGGTGGATAGTAGCAGACTCTGAAATGAGACGCAGGTTACATTGTAACCTCGTGCCCTAACAACACGCTACATAAGGAGATTTGCAGGGATAAGCAATTTGGCTGTTTGCACCAGACGAAGCACGACAGAAATTTAAATACAGCCATTCAGAAGCACAGAATAATGCATTTCAATGAAATGGTAAGGTTTATGATCTTATTGATACATATTAAACCTCTTTAACATTATTAAATGTAGAGGCTGAATCACTGATGTGTTGGCTTGCTCTGAAGTTCAATTGCAAAGTATTTATTTTATTTTCAAGATCAGAGGTGAACTATCTGCTGCTGCTTTCAGTAGTATGACAATAAATATCATGTAAATTGGCATTCATGATAAATAGAAGCTGATTCTAAATATGTCAATTCGAGGTGTTGGTTAGAACAAAAACTCCTTATAGGTATAGCATGCAATACCTAGTTCAACCACTGCGTGTCAAACTTGCAAACTGCACCTTTAAAGTGAAGATGTAAAACAAAAATATCCTGTTAATTTACTTACCCCCAGGCCATCCAAAATGTATTTGAATGTTTTCTTCAGTAGATGATTAAAGGTTTTTGACTGAAACTTTGAGAGTAATAAAAAAACATTCAGGGAAAACTTTACTAAATAAAATCATAATATTTCTTTTATTATGCACAAAAGCGTTCTTGTAGCTTGATGATATTCAGAGTGAACCACTGAAGGCATATTGACTTTTTTGAGGATGTTTTTCTGGACTTTGAACAAGTCACAAATCTTGCTATCTATAAAAGATCAGAGAGTTGTCAGATTTCCCGTAAAATATCTTCATTTGTATTCGGAAGATGAAAGGAGGAGTTTTAGAATTAATAACAGAATTTAATGAACGACTCACATTTTCATTTATTTTTTCTAGTCATGCACACCTCACTTTTCAGCTTTGGTTATATTATCACAAATGTGTGCAAAAACCCAATCTTTAATACTTTAATAATCTTTATACTTGCATAAATTATACCTTCATGTCTATAAGGCAGTATTGAATATCAATTGCATAACATCATGTGCTCAGAGAAAAACACTCAAGGGATCATCACTGGAAAGTGGAGTTGTTTACTAACAACTTCTCAGGATATTTTATGTCCAGCACTTGTGGGGAAAGGTCATATGGGTGCATGATTGGTGCTGCAACCAATACCTGTTTGGATGATCAGATCAAATTGTGTGGTCATTTCTTTATTTAAAATAAATGATTTGATGACTCATACTTACTGGTTTGAGTTTTTTTGCTGCTATTTTGTAGAAGTGCACCAATGTTTGAGTTTTTTTTTAATGGCATGAACACTTTTATTTAATAAGGATGGATTAAATTGATCTAAACTTGTACAGTAAATACACCTATAATGTACAAAATACTTTTTATATCAGAGAAATGCTTTCAGTTCATCAAATAATTCTGAAATACGTTTTTGTTTGGTGGTTTCATAACAGGCCCTCTGTTTTCGTTGTTATAAATAAGACGAAATATTTATTGTATGATTGAAATGCATTCTGATAAATCATGCAACATTGAAGACTGGCGTAATGATGCTGAAATTTCAGCTTTGCATAGGAATAAAGTACATTCAATAAATGTGTTAAAAATTTATAATCAAGTATATGGACCTTCGGGTATCATAAGAACATTTACAAAATTCTGTCCATAATTTTTGATCTGTAATGCATTGTATGTAGGATGTTCAAATAGTGCTGACGTCTGTCTGAGTTTTTCTATTTCAAGTTTCCTGTGTGTCATTGGTGACCAATCAGCCCATCATTCAGTCTGGCAGGATCTCAGTCAATCAGTCAGTTGCTCAGCAGGGATGTTGTCCGAGTGTTAATAAAGGAGGTGTGTGAATGTGTGTGTGCACATGTCAGCAGTAGCAAAAGATTGCTTGCAAAGCCTTATGTCAAAGTTACATAAGTTTGCAGCGTGACTTAGTATTTGTTCCTTGTTGTCAGTGACATGGTGTTCTTTTTGGTTTTGGCCAAGTCTGTGAACATCCTTTTGAAAACCTATTTTATTCATTTCCATGCACTCTCTCTCATTATAAGTCATTATAAGTCAGACAATTTATGATAGATTTTTGGTTTTCCGTTCGAGGGAAAATACAAAATGCATTTCTCCATTACTGCTTATCTGACTGGGTGAATCTGAAAACTGTCAAGAAATATACTGAAAAACAAAATCTGAATGAAAAAAGAAAGACAATGGTGTTTTGCACTCCTCACTCAAACTCAAAATAAGTTTTATATTGGCCTGATTTTGTTTTGAAAATACAAGCATATCAGGGTCTTTACACTCCCACATGATAAAGGCTGCCAGTTTCTTCTAGTGATGCACAATATGTCAGCAGCTATTTGGCAGAAAAATGCTTATTTTTAATGTTATGTGTAATCTAAAGCGGCTTTCACACTGTGCACACAAAGCCCTACGTTATAAAACCCATTCATTTCAATGGCTTGTGCCACACAAGGGCAGTTTAGCTACGCCAACCAAAAGTAAGAGCAGGCGAGAGAACTACGTAGTTTGCACGAACGCTGCGGTCAAAGTTCAAAATAGTTTAATATTACACTGTGTATATTCTGCTCCTGTACTCGTATACTTGTATATGCACCGACCGCACTTGGTCACCAGAAAAGCAAAGTGTACTGAAATATAGGGGTGTCAAAATTAATTGTTTCTTCGGTGCACCGCAATGCAGATGTGGACAATTCGATATTGGTTTAGTAATAGATCATAATCGGTTATTACGCACTGACGTCATTTATCCCATATGCGCGATGTCGCGGTAGAATACTATGACGAAGGAGGCGAGGGTGAGTAAATAAAACACTCCTACTACTTAAAAAGCAGATCTTTCACTGACACTGAGGAATGGTAAAGCACGAGCCGCTATTTCACTACTAGGGAAAAATGCTGTAAAACTCCATCTCTGCCCCCTAACCCCCCACCCTCTCTCTTTTTCTCTCTCTCTCTCGCACACACACACACACACTTTGGGCATTTGACCCGTTGACATGTTCGTGAGGTAAATTTTCCTCTCCTCTTGGCTGTTAAAGCGATACTTGTGGATCCAGACACAAGCGTGCCTGTTGTGCGAGTTTATTGTATTGTATTTATTCAATTACGGATTACCTGATAACCGAATATTTTGCGCATATAGACTGACCCGCGGCTGTTTTTCCCGCGTCACTTATGGGTGAACATCGCTTTCGTTTCTAAAGCCAAGCGCAGCCCTTTCTGTTGAGCGGGTGAAGACAATGACCAATCATAGGGCTGTAAGAACTTGCCAGCGCTCAAAAAGCAAGCAGGATAATATTTACATTAGTTTATTTGTTATGAATGCTCATGTTTTTCTGTGCATGTATTGGAGTTTTGTTTGATACATTCAAAAAGAGTGTTTTCTTTTACAAAGGTACAGTTCATGTATCTTACTGCTTGTATTAAAGGACAAAATTGTATTACAAGTAATATATAAATATAAACATATTTATAGATTTTAATACAATTTTTTTTCTTGTGTTGTAAAAAAAAAAATCTAATTGTGTATAGAAAGCATCGTCGATGCACCGAGATATCGAATTGAACCGAATCGATGGCATGATAATCGTAATCGAACCAAACCGTGAGACTAGGTTCACACCCCTACTGAAATAACATGCCAAGAGAACATTTCTATGTATTATACTTGTTCCTTCTGCTTGCAATAGTGCTATTGTGCTGTCATGGCAATGCTGGTAAAATTATGCCTCGTTCAAGGTCAATAAAATTTTCTAACCCTTGTCTTATGATTGTTAGAATCAGTATAATTTAAGTTATCGAGTTAAAAAAGTGTTGCCAAGTTACTCTGTTATTTAATAATATTATAAGAAATAATTATTACAAAGCATTTTAGGTTTTGTTTTAATGCCAAGTGCATTCCAAATTTTCATTTTGGTGCATCTCTAGTATTGATCCACATCAGATAAAATCCGCTCGCAATGAGGGTTTTGATTTGTGCCCTCTACTTAACATGATGCATTGCATTTGGCAAATGCACACTTTAGAAGAGTTAATGCTAGATAAAAGGACAAGATGTCATAACATAGTTCACGCTAAAATGAAAATTTACTTTACTCAAACACTCAATTGGATTCATACCTTTGAGTTATGAGTAACACAAAAGAAGTGATTTAAAAAAATAAAAATTTATGTCAGAAAACAGCAGAGTTGGATGTAATGCGTTCCACAATAATGCATTACTGTATTTTAATTACATTTTTGGGAAACACAGTAATGTAATGAATGACATTTTAAATTTGTGTAATTTGATTACAGTTGCTAAAATCAATTTAATTGCTTTACTTGCCTTACAAATATAGATTTTGGTAGAAAAAATGCTTCTTTTAAATCACGTTTTCTGCTGCAACGTCAGTTAATAAGCATTTGCTTTTAAATTGCTGAAGAACACAAGCTGAAATGGCTGCTGTCGAGAGTGGCTGCTGCTTTAAGTGTAAATACAGACATTACTTTGATTTCATTGAATGTAAAAACTAAAATATTGCTGGGAAATGCAGTCTAAAGACCTTTTCTTTTTTTAACTCGTCCAGAAACTTGTTCAAGCACTTAAATAGAAAGCATTCAAGACAATACTTGTCACCAAGGAGGACACCGGCGCCCAAAAACACGGCAGCCTAAACAGGCTAAATTGAATTTTTGTGCAGGATCGGGAGTGAAGGTATCTTCTGAATGTGAAGAGAAGAATAGCTGCTTATTGGGCCGTTTAAATATCGTGTCTTTTGCATGTCTTTTTTCGCATTTCCCAGGTGCAAACAGTTGAAAACTGCGAGTCATGCGACAAGAACTGACTGATCAGCTTCATGCTTTGGAATATACACATTTCGGTAGACTAATTACCTCAGACAAACACAGAACACCCAAACACTGCAGTGCTTTTGCATACTATGGATGTCAATGGTTACAGGTGTCCAGTTTTCTTCTTTTGTGTTAAAAAAAAGACAAACAGGTTTGCAACAAGTGATTGATGAGAGAATTGTAAGTTTTTGAGCGAACTCTAAGTCTTTTGAATATGTCAAGCTGCTGTGATCAACCCATTGTAATGTTTCTCAGTGAATATTAAATTACTGAAAGAGCTGCTGTTTATTTTCTATTTTTATAGGTATATTTAATATGTTTTAAAAGTAACTTCAAAGTGAAGTAATTAGTAATCTGTAGTGGTGTAATGGATCACAAATCTGCAGTTCAGATCACACTACGGTTTTTTGTCATGGATCGGACCATTTTTTGGATCAGCAAAAAAGGGAGGAGACAAATGTCATTTGCTTTCCATTTATACAAAAATATTACTGCAAAAAACATTGCTTTTAACAAACAGAACTTAGAACCTGTAATTTTAATAAAAATAAAAACCAAAAAAGAACCAGCTGAACAAAGACAAGTATTCAATACAAAATATGATCTTTGCTGCTGTTGCTGATAATGCTAAATATAGAAATCTAACATCTTGTACAACAGATCATATTTATCTTCAATTAATGATTCAACAATTCACACATAAAACTTGTCATGTTTCATTATAGGTGTATTATTTTTGAAAACCTATTCAGTGAAATAATTTTGATAGTTGTTTGTCACTATCTCTTGGTTACATAATGTAATTGCTTTTAGCAGCATCAAACATTCACCAGCGTCATGTTTCATTAAACTGTGATTTTAATCTTTACCATAAACATCAGTGTTTATATCTGAACTATAAACTGTTCTCCCAGCACTTATATGTTATTTAATTGTTTGTAACGAACTGAAAAAGTGTAAAAGCTGAATCTCTCTCGATTTCAGATTTGAATGCAGGATTAATAAACATTTGCAAAATCATTATAATTTATCGTTTATGTTGCGCGGGTTTGAACTGAGATCACGATCTTTTAATGATTAATTGTGCAGCTTTACACTGAATGCATTAATGCAGGCTAAACAAGCAGTGACAGAAAGCACCTTAAATTAATAGACAAGGAAAGCATTTAAGTAGGTCCCACCACAACTTTTTCCGTCATCATTATATCTTACAGGGAAGCCAAAATGCTTTGATATACATGATTTGAATGACGCAGGAGGCGATCTCTATGCAATTGTTGTAATGTTGGATTAACCTACAAGTTCAAAAAAGTTTTAATCTGTGGGTCACGTGCGTTCTGAATCGTGGGTTGGGATCCGTACGGATCACGGATCAACAGTGATACACCCCTAGTAATCTGATTACTTTTTACATTAATTAATTAGTAATGTAATCAGATTACAATTTTCCAGTAGTAGTCAGTAATTTGTAATCTATTACTTTTTAAAGTAACTTGCCCAACACTGGAAAGCTGTAACTATTGACTTTCATAATCAAAACAAAAACTATTGAAGTCAGTGGTTACAAGTTTTTAACAGTTTTCACAATCATTTTTTTTTTACACAAATTTAACTCAAACAGGTTGGTGACAAGTGAATAATGAGTAAATGATAGAATTAAATAGTTTTATTGAACTATCATTTTAAGGTGTTATATTAAAATCAGTTAGCGTATTTGTTTACATTCTTATTTCTGTGATCAGACAAAAAATGTAATTCAAACCCACATAGAAATATCAACCTGAAAAATGATCATTGTGGCACACAATTCAAACAATTAGGCCTATTCACTCCACTTATGGTGCATTCAGTGGTGAACCTGCTGCACAGTAGAAGTTCATTGCTTGTTTCAACAAATTTGTAGTGGCACCAGTGTTGTGAACTCTTACAAAATTTAGAACTTGCATCTTACTTTAGAACTTACAAACATTTAATTGCAGTCTAGGGTCCTGTTGACAACATCCCTTATTCTAATTCTTAAGTAATTGCCTAAGTTTTCTTAATAATATGTTGAATATTGATGCTTCAGCAAGATCACCCATTCCTATTAGCGGCTGCAGCCAGTTATTAGATGCTGAGAGCGTTTGGTCCACGTGCCGCTGGCACACAATGCAGCTCCATCAATGAGTGCAGAGGTCAGAGGTCACTGGCCTCTCTTGACTGCAGCCAGGCAGATGTGCTCAGCTCTGTTTATGGCTCTCGTCAAAGGCTGTAACATTCCTCTGCTTTATAGTTTGGTCATGATAACCTTGGACAAGCTATTCAGTGGACCGGAGCTCCATATGCAGCCGTAAATCAGCAGCTTGTGTTGCTTTTGTGCATTATGGGGTCGCTCTCAGCGCCGGCGGGGTGTTCATGTGGGTTGGATGCCTTTCAGTGGGACGATAGAGTTTTCTAGACCTTTCCGCTCTGGTGCTCAAGCAGCATTCAGTGGAGATACGTCATGACAACCAAACAAACAGCCGGAGCCTGCGTGATTTCCCCATTTCCTCTGTCATTCCTGAAGGGTTTGGTCACAGTTCGACTCTGCCCAGAGCTGCACCTTCAGACACAAGCTCTCTGTCACTCGCCCAGCCAACTTTTCAGAGGCTGAATGTTCTCTGAAAACTAGAAAACCTGAAAAGTTATGACTTGTTTTCTGGACTGTTAGCTCACAGAGATAAAGTTTATGGAAACTTTCTTGGTGCTTTTGTGGTCAGACTGTTGATTATGGCATTGCTGTGTTCTTTTTTTGAAAAAATGTTTACATGCATTGTATATACAGTAAATGCAGGGCTGTACATGCTTATTTTCATTATCTCAGTGCAATTTGGTTTACTTTTTAACTGCTGTTCCTCACAAACTCATCATTGCTTGTGCTGTTTGGGTAGGGGGTTAGTGTCACTGAGTAGCCGTTAATATAGTTTTTTCAGTAGTAGTTTGAATTAGAATATATACTTATTTTCATTTTAAACTTGGTAATTAAGCTATGTACAACGGCAAGATGGCTGCACACAAAAGTCAGGAGATGCACAAATTAATGTTTTTTGTTGTTGTCATTTTTATGAATTTTTACAACACAAGCACATGTTTTAATACATTCATAACCCTGTCAGAAAAGTCTAGTGGCTGGGAATGACCTTTTAACAGTGTCTTGTATAGCATTAATGTTGTTTTTGTGTGTTTACATTGATAAATATGGCCACTGTGTAAATGCACAGTACAGTTACGATGCCACATTAGATTGTTATGATGACATAATATACGTTTTCAGTGATTTCCTGAAGATAAATGCCAAAAAATAGCACAACTGGAATAACTACAGCAGTCGCGATCGTCTGATCTCATATGAAGTACAAGCTCGTGATGACATATGATGATGTGCAGGTGCTGTACTGGTGTCCCATTTTTTAGGGGTAAAAATTTGAAGCCCTTCCCCTTCACACTCTGTTTCAAGGGCCAAGGGGTAGGGGTACAAAAAATAGAATTGGGATTGGGCCTAAACTGCTCTGTATACAGTTGAAGGCAAAATTATTAGTCCTTGAAAATAAATGTAAATTTTTTTTTTCAAACATTTTTCCGATTTATGTTTAACAGAGCAAGAAAAGTTTCACAGTATATCCTTTCCTGTCATATTTTTTAATAGAATGTTTATTTGTTTTAGTTTGTCTGGAATAAAAGCATTTTATTATTATTTTTTTTCAATTAGCGACAGAAATCGCTGTCCAATTAATTGCCTAGTTACCCTAACTTGCCTAGTTAACCTAATTAACCTTGTTAAGCCTTGCAAAATATCTAGTAAAATGATATGTACTGTCATCATTGCAAAGACACACGTTATTAAAATTACTTTTTTAAAATTTATTTATTTATATATTTTTTAGAAAGATTCTTTCCATCAAACAGCATTTGAAAAAATATTTTAAAATATTTTTTTTAATTCACTGGAGGGATCATAATAAAAACAGTGTTTAGTAAGGCAAGAGAGAATCTGATAATGATTACATAATTGTTTAATTTAAAGAATTAAAAATGGTCTGTTTATATTTAGTCAGTGACAGAGTGCAAACATATGTGTCTGGCATAATTAATAAATAATAAAGAGTTATGGTTCGTTAAATTCTGATGTCTCCACTGCCCTGAGTCATTTTAATCAAAATAATTTTAATCACCTCAACATTTTAAGCAGCAGTAGGCCTGCGTTTTATTTATTTTTTTGTATCATAAGTTCAGTATAGGTTGTTTTCACATGACGTCATTGATGACGTGCGAGACTCAGATGGAGGGCAGAAAGTGATTCTTCTACATTGCTATCAGAACATCAAAATGTTTCTGTTTTATGTTGTTTATAATTGTTTAAATCGGCCAGAATAAGAAATGCCAAACAGCTTTTTATAAGCTACCAAAAGCTTTTACTCATAAAGGGGGAAAAGTTCAAGAAACTGGCTTAAAAAACGTAAGAATAGGCGGCATGTAATAAACATTTTTTCAATATATTCTTGTGTGCAAACTATTTTGAATGCAATAACAGATTCACGCACCACTACACGTATACAAAATCCAGGAGAATATAAATAACATACCCTGCCATGTAATCGCTGCAATGAAATCTCTGTCTTGTTTTGCAATTATCCAAGTCTTTACTGGAGTTTCAGCAGAATAAACAACCGTAACATCGAGATGCGCAGCAGCGGTGAATAGTTGGTGAATTGATGGTAAGAACAAAAAAGAAGTGCAACCATTGCAACAAAACTTAGATGTTATTATCGTGGAGCACTTTTCCCCCATTACAAAATACATAAATAATGTGGACTACGCGCCGACGCTTTTTTATGCTTTCATCTGTTATTTCGTGATGTCTGGAAGATATCCGGATGAGGGAAAAACTATAGTAATTTATAATAAACGTTTTTTAACCACATAGTAAAGTGTATAATGTCTACAACTCTTTGTTAATGAATGCTACCGAATACTGTAGCATAGTAAACTGATAAACGGTAATAATGTATTGTTAGTATAAAGTGTGGTGCATTGTGATGGTAAAATTATAGCATAGATGACAGGTAAATATATTTTAGTTCAGTTGAAAACTCGGCCCTCTTCATGATGTAAGGATCATGCCCAACATATGTGGTTATGTTCTAGTTATATCCCCTTTGAAATATTGTATAAATTGCAAAAAATACAGACTCTCCCATTCCCTTTTTTACTTCCTGCCCTCCATCTGAATTTCACCAGAACCACATGATTGAAAACAACCTATAGAGATATGTTCTGATCGATTAGCTTCCTACTATACAGACAGCTACATCAAAGGTCTAAATCTCAGTTTTAATCCTAAAACTAATTGCAGAAATTCCCCTCGTTTTATGCAGCCAACATGAATGGGTCCAGAAAGTGACGTGAGTCAGCTAAATGTAAATAATGGGTCTCTAGGTGGTGTCCATATGTGAAGTGGCGCAGCGGTGGGGTGCAGGGCGTCGGGCAGGCTGTGTCTCAATGTTCTGGCACGAGCTCCACAATACCCTGCAGCAGGTGTCTGGGGGAAGTTTGGGCCGGCTGGAGACTCCCTCGAGACTGTGGGCGAATTTATGTCTTGTGTGAGGGGCAGATGGATGACTCGGCCTTTGCTCTGAGTGGTCTTTGTGAGTTGAATCACAGATTAACTCAACCAAAGTCTGACCCCAGTGTGAAAGTGATCCCTTCCTCCATCGCCTGACAATAGACCCGTATCAATATCCTTTTCCTTCTACTCACTCACACACAGACATGCACGTGTCTAAAGACAACTACATGCACCGTTTGTCTCCGCATGATGGGGAGTCTTGCATTAGTATGCTCCCTCTCACTGGCTAATGCAGTCCTTCTGATGCAATGGAGATAATGTAGAATTACAGTGCAATGCAAATATTAAATGTACATATCCAAGTTTAATGTCAATGCGTAAAGAACTTTAGTTGTTTTACTAGATTTCATTTAAAGTTGACTTGAGGAAGCAGTGTGCTAAAACTTTCATTTGGAGAAGGAAGACTTTAAGCTACAGGTCTCTGAATTTGTTGAATTAATTTGGTTTGGGTCAAATGTTAATGTGTTTTTCTGTAAGGTCTGATATAGGGCTGGAACCTATAATCGATCTAATTTTTAAGGAAGATTTTATCGTTTATCTACCCTACTGTTTGTGGAGTCACGTGACCCTGCTCTGTTAAGGCTGATTTATACTGATTTATATCGAGAGCACGCATATGGTCCAGCTCAGCCTTCGCGTGGTCACATACCCATGCACCTCTCAAAAATGTAACTACACATTGAGAATGTGTATGTGTATCGCAAGCTTTGTGATGGGTCGGTTTGGTACCGTTGACTATCGTGGACGGCACGGAGAGCCGTGGGACAGCAGAGAGCCGGTTGGAGCAGGTGTTTACAAGTGTGGAGTCCCGCGGAGGAGCAACAGATGGAAACTTTTGTTTTGTGTTTATTAGGGCTGCACAATTCTGGCTAAAATGAAAATCACGATTTTTTTTTTGCTTCATCAAGATCATGATTTTTCTCATGATTCTGTAATGTAAAATGAAAGTTAACATGAGTAGGCTATTATTATTGTTATTTCTCAAACATATGGCAAAACAACAATAATAATATTAGGTCTATGTGTAGGTCTACTGTTGGTTAAAATGCTAAATTTTGTATAGACTTGGAAAGGTGGACTTGAACAGACTTTAAACATGTCCGGGTTGTTAATTCACGGTAAAGTGATGGCATCAGAATATAATTATTCATAATTCTAAAGAGACATATGCTTGTCATTTATCATTAAGAACATTATTATGTTATTATGTTTTTCACTGGTAAAATGAGGCATCTGTCATTATAAGATTCTCTCCTGCATTTTATTCAACATTATATAGGCTATAGTAGTTATACTGACACTGTTAAACATTTATTCTCATGTGCAACACTCTGTGTTTGCTATGAAGGAAAAAACATATCAAATGCTTGTCGTAATCATAACTCTAAAATGTGATATGATAATTTAAATGATGTGCGCGCAGGTTTCACTTTCACTGCCGTGTGCGTTCATGTCTACCGTCACTGAGGAAAAACACATACATGCAAATCATACTTCCCGCACGGCACCCAAACGATCGCTCTGTGCAACAAACTGAACTTTATTTACAACTTTATTACTTTTTATTCACAGCCTATGCAGGTTCTGTTCATTAAAGCAGACATGGTGGGCACGCGCGTCCTCTCTGAGGTAAACAAACGTATGATTTCGTGGCCACAAATATGTCATTACATTAAGACAGAAATGACATATTTGGGTGTTGGAATTATACCTTATAAGTACAGTATGTGGCACTTAACACCATTTGGAGGTGTCCATGTTGCTGAGCAAAGTATATAGGCTAAAACAATGTGAAGACTTGGCGACCACCTTTATGCATCTCTCCTGACCTTGAAAATATAATAGGCTGAATCGTAGAAAAGCAGAATTAAGATTGTGTGTAGGGTCGAATCGAGATCGTGATCTTTTTTTGATTAATCGTGCAGCCCTAGTGTTTATCTTATGATTACAGTTGTTCCATGTCTGCCGGTTCCGGCCTCTTAATAAGCCAGTTTTAGCTTCTTGTAAATTAAGGTAGCATTCAGAAAAAACAAAACCCGCGTGAAGAAACTTGTAAGTGTTATTACAAAGCAACACAAACAGCACGCTGAAGTATATCAATGCACGGCTACGCGCAAGGCAAGCGCCGTGGGTCGCGGCGATCACTCGATGCAGATGTATAAATAAATCAGCCTTTAAAGTCTGAGGCTGATTTATTCTTCTGCGGCCACTTTGCAGCCACATCTGATCTTTGGTCAAGTAAGATGATAAATCCATTCTTGAACCTTATTTGCACTAAATTGACAATGATTGTAAGCTGCGCCAGAGATGCCTTGAGACGGCAAATTTTCCATTACATTCAAATTATTATTTACATTAAAATATTTGTTTACAGAAGATGCAAGAAATGCACTGTTTAAACTATTATTTAGAGGATATGCAAGAGTCATTTAATTTAGAAGAGATACTGCTTATATTAAAATAGAAAATAAAAAAACATTGAAAATGATTTATTTTGTTTTCAAAAGAGTAAGTTATTTATTTTCACTTTTTTTATAAGTAAAATGTGACTGTTCATTTAAGGCAAGGTGTGTTTTAATTTTTCAATAAATAATCATAGATAGTAGATAGTGTGCGTTTCCTTTAATTATTTTAAAATCAAGTAATGCACCGTTCATTCAACAATCTCTCACTTGTAATATGTGAGCATAATTACTGTACAAAACCTGTCAGTGAACTATGAAGGCAAAAGATGTATACATAAATAAATAATGTATACATTTAAAAATAAATGAATTTTTATTTTAGGCCAAATCGCCCAGTCCTAGTCTGATAGCATTTCTTCTAAATGTTAAATAAAAGAAGTTATATTTTATAGGAATGTTATATATTTTATAAATTATATAATTTAGAGGTGCCTTTTTGCAGAAATTGACATCTGGTTAGAATTTTTTTTTTGTGGATAGTTTTCATTTGTTGTGAATGAAAATCAGGGTTATTCCCCATAATATTGCTAAATAACTCCTTAGAAGTGAAAACATTGGTATTGTGTTGTCTAAAAATGAATATAAACATGTCTGGATAAATGTTGTTTAGTCTAATTTTAATTTTTATGCTCTCAAAGTGTCTATATAGACTAAAAAATACATATCGATTGCAAATCCTGAAAAAGTGATATCTAATTCATTTAAATGTCTGTATATGAGCTGTTGAGCAGTGTTCTCAATATATTTTGAAAGAATTTTGACCTAACTTTTACTTAGCTGTGCAGACACAACATCATTCTTAACCTTGCTGCGCATTTCGTTTCTTAAAGTTTTCCATTCTGATGTGGAGTTTAGGAAAATGCTTTATTGCCGTAATCATTTTGTGGGGTTGTTGTGTTTTCTGTTCAGGCTCAAGGACTCGTCCAAAGATGATCCCCGGCAGATCATTGAGGTGGATGAGTCTTGGGACGAGCCCGGCCAGGAAGAGGAGACTCTCTACTGCACCTCCCCTCCCCAAACTCCTCGCCAGATAAAACGTTTGTCCATCAAACACCAGAGAAGCAACCCGGGGTCAAAGGGCAAAGGTGAGAGCCCTTAACTTTGCAAGTCTCCCAAACATATGGTGCTGGGGCCCCAATACCATCAGTGGCACACAGCCATTGTTCTGACAGGATTTTCTAGCTCTTGAGTGAAAGATATTGCATTTGAAAGTTATAGAGAAACAGTTAGCTATGCACAGATAAATTGGTATTTAACTTAAACTCTAAGAAAACGTAATAGTACGATAGTTTTTAATAGTACAGCGGTTGATAACCTTTTTCATCAAAGAAAAAGACAACCATTTCAGCTTTTTCACTATTGTTAGTTGTTTTAACAGAAAAATAATAAAACATTTGTTTAACTTTCTCTAAAGTAAGCAAAATAGCAGCATACAATACTTTTCATTATGGGATTAATTGTCAGAGAGTTTCACTGACAGTTGAAGCAAGCATACGTCAGTCTTTTTCTTTATATTGTATTAAATGAATGAAAATCAGGTAAAATTGTATTCATATTGCAATATATCTAGCAGAAAAATGAAATCCAGTCGTCCCTCACTATAACGTGGTTCACTTTTGCGGTCTTGCAGTTTCGCAGATTTTTTTGTGTGCAGTTTGATGTGCTTTTTTTCTAAAGCGCATTGTGTTCTTCGTCCTGATTAGCACATTGTGTTCTGTGTCCAGATTGGCTGTAGACCATTGTCAATCAATCTCCTCCGTGTCACCTGTACAGTACAGAATGCGTTCAGCTCGCCAAATTGACATCTTCAATTGCTAGCAATGTTACTCTGAAGTGCTGTACTGTATGTTTGCAAGTTTTCTCCCCAACAACCCCCATAATGTTGACAAAACATTCTGCGCCATCAAAGGTATCTGCGGTACCACCCAAAAAGCAGTGGAAGATGCTAACCAATGCACAAAAATTTGGACTTCTGGACATGCTAAACAGTGATTCTCACCCACGTTCCTGGAGGACCACCAGCTCTGCACATTTTCCATGTCTCCTTAACCAAACACGCCTGATTCAGATCATCAGCTCATTAGCAGAGACTATTAGATCTGTAATGGGTGTAACAGCGAAAGGAGACATCCAAAACATGCAGTGTTGGTGGTCCTCCAGGAACGTGGTTGAGAAACACTGTGCTAAAGGATCGGAAAAGTTACGAGAGTAACGTGTGTAGTGAGAGGTTTTACAGCCTTGAAACAACTATATATAATTGTAAAAAACAAAGCAGACTACTTCGCGGATTTCACATTTTGCGGGCTATTTTTAGAATCAACGCGGTTAATGAGGGATTACTGCACTCAAAAAAAATATTTTTTAGTTGTTCAAACTACTTATTTCATTGGCACAACTTAATATTTTTTATGTTCCATCCACATAAATTTGTTAAAAGTGTTAAGCTAACTTAATCGATTTGTGTTGGGACAACATAAATGAATTGTGTGGAACCCTGTATTTTTTACAGTGTGTATTGCAATGTCAGATTATTCCAATATTGTGCAGCTCTATTTTGGATTACCTGTCACTGACTTTCGTCTCCTTCACCAACAGAGAAGTTGAGTTCATCCAGCCCGTTGTCTCAGCGTGAGCGTGAGGGAGCCAGATCAGCCGAACCTCCTGAAGAGCACAGCTACAAGCAGGAAAAGAAGCATCGCTTCAACCAGCGCTCCAACGAGCGGGACGTCAAGAAGAAGTTTGAGGGCGCCTTTATGCTGGATCCTGTTTCCAAGTCCAGTACTATCGGCTCCAGAAACATGGATCCCCGCAAGCCCTACTTAAGCCTGGGCATGATCCCCGTTCGTCCCCATCGGCAGACCTCGCGCACAGACTGTCCTGCAGACCGCCTTAAGTTCTTCGAGACCCTGCGGTTGCTGCTTAAACTCACCTCCATGTCATCCAAGAAGAAGGAGAAGGAGCAGCGAGGCCTGGAGAACACCGCTTTTATGGAGCAGAACAACGAGGTCATCTGGCTGGAGCTGCAGGCTTGGCATGCTCGCCGTAGTGTTAATGACCAGGACCTGTACCTTTTCACTGCTCGACAACACATACCTGACATCATCAGCGAGGTTTTGCACTTCAAAGTGGACTACAGTAGCCTGTGTGGACTCGAGAGTGGCACCTCTGTTGAGGAGAGCAACTCCTGTCCTGGTGAAACCAATTGCATAGACGATCCATTTAGTTTTAGCACATGCTCCGCATCCTGGCAGGAGATTGATGCCGCCGCTCCTTTTTCTTCAGGGCTGGAGTGCCGCGAACACCTGCAAAGGCAGCGAGTAGCTTTCGATCAGGTAAAACGGGTCATGTCGCTGTTAGAGTCGGTGGAGGCTTTGTACCCTTCTCTGCAAACTTTGCAGAAGGACTACGAGAAGTATGCAGCTCGGGACTTCCAGGGCAGGGTGCAGGCGCTCTGCTTGTGGCTCAACATCACTCAGGACCTGAACCAGAAGCTGCGCGTGATGGGCACCGTGCTGGGCCTCAGGGACCTTTCCCGTATCGGCTGGCCCATCTTTGAGATCCCGTCACCTCGCTGCTCTCGAGGCAATGAGGATGATGAAGTGGACGAGGATGAGACCGAGTCCACCGCTACCTTTACTGCCGAAAACGATGGGGAAGAAAGGACTTTAAGTGAGGCAACCAGTGACGGTGAGCAGTCGGCCTGCTCCCCGCCAAATTTTTCACGCCTTATGTCAGAGGAGGAGTTCCTCCCTCGGGACAACGAGACCTGCTACTGTCCTACTGCCATATACAGGCCGTTTGTGGATAAGGCACTTAAACAGATGGGACTGCGTAAATTGATCCTCAGACTGCACAAGCTGATGGACCGCTCTCTGCAGAGGGCCAGAACTGCTCTGTTGAGTCACATGCCAGCTCAAGAGGTGAGAGAGCAACTGTGGAGCTTCTATGTGTTGGCTGAAAATTAGTTTGCTTCTGAATGTGTGGAATATTGGAGGAAACATTTCCATTTGGCATCATGGCAATGGAAGGGAAAGATTTAAAGGATTAGTTCTCCCCAAGATGGGAATAATTTCATCAATGCCACATTGTCATTTTCTTCCAGACCTGTATGCATTTTTTTTCTTTGGAGCACAAAAGGGGAATTGTACTGGTTGATCTTCCATGTAATTTTGACCTTTATGAAGCAATAAGTTCCATAAAGGTCAAAATTAGCTGTTTTACTGTAAGTTTAGGCTATATGCCAGTAGACCTGATTAACCAGTGGAAATTTGACCACCGGTTGAAATTAATATTACATGCCATAATCAAATGGATGATTTGCATGTATTTTTGTAAGTCTTGTCAACTTTAAAGTGATTTTAAAGGTGCTCTATGTAAATTTTAGATTCTTTTAAGGCATTATTCAGTCATTATTCTTCACACCAGAGGGGCTTTAGCAGTAATTGAACATTTTCATAGTTCTATAACTATAACTATTATTGATGTACCTGCTTGTTGTGAACTGGGAATGCTTTAGTTATAGGGGCATTTTTGGGTTTTCTAAATTCATGTTCTTCAGAGTAGGATCTAAAGGGGATTACAGTACACATTACTGGAGCATTTATATAGTTCCTATAACTATTGGTCATGTACCTGCTTGTTGTGAACTGAGAATGATTTTAGTTATAGGGACCTTTTTAGGGATTCTAAATTAGTGTTCTTCAGAGTAGGATCTAAAGAGGATTACAGCACACATTACTGGAGCATTTATATAGTTCCTATAACTATTGGTCATGTACCTGCTTGTTGTGTACTGAAAATGCTTTAGTTATAGGGACCTTTTTAGGGATTCTAAATTAGTGTTCTTCAGAGTAGGATCTAAAGGGGATTACAGTACACATTTACTGGAGCATTTTCATAGTTCCTATAACTATTGGTCATGTACCTGCTTGTTGTAAACTGGGAATTGTTTTAAGTTATTGGGACATTTTTGGGGATTCTAAATTCGTGTTTTTCAGTGTAGGATCTAAAGGGGATCACAGTACACATTACTGGAACATTTTCATAGTTCCTATAACTATTGGTCATGTACCTGCTTGGTGTGAACTGGAAATGCTTTAGTTATCGATACATTTTTAGGGATTCTAAATTCGTATTCTTCAGAGTAGGCTCTAAAGGGGTTTACAGTACAAATTACTGAAACAGTTTCGTAGTTCCTATGACTATTGGTCATGTACCTGCTTGTTGTGAACTGGGAATGCTTTTAGCTATAGGGACATTTTTGGGCGTTCTAAATTAGTTAAGTGTTCAGAGTAGGGTCTAAAGTAGGGTTGTGGTATTTGCGAAAATATCTAATTGCGTAGTTTTTTTTGTTTTTTTTGACAGATATTGTGATTTTGATTTGCGATTTTAGTTTTGTAGTCAAGCTTCAGCTCAATAATCTGTATTGTAGTAGCTTGTTACTGCTAAAATGCAGTGTTAGTTATTAAAAGGAACGGAAAAGATATTAACCTCAACATTTATTCAAATTTGTTTGTAAATATTCAGAAATTAAAATTTTTTCACAAGAGCAAGTCGGAAATACAAATAAGATGACCTCATCTTTAAATAAGTTAAGCTGAAATTGATCGAGATAGTGTAGCTTATTATAAAAACAAAAAATATATAATTATAAAAATACAGAACACTCAGCAAACTAACATGGCTGAAACAACTCTGAAATTGTACTTTGCTGTTGCTTGACATTAGTCATAAAGCCAGTTGTCTTTTGTTCTGTACTATGTTAATAATCAGAATCATGTATTGAATTTCCATGTCCATATTCTCATTGTTTTTGTTAGCTGCCAGCGGTCCCGAGTTATTCTTTGCAGCACTCTGACTACCTTCCAGAGCTTTCTCGTCACTTTTCCGGTCCAGTAGAAGAGGAGGCAGAGTCGGGACGTGTATCGTGGCAGGAGCTGATGGACATGGACCTGCCCTCTTTCCGACCAGCTTTCCTGGTGCTTTGCCGTGTGCTGCTAAATGTTATTCACGAGTGCCTCAAACTGCGCCTTGAGCAAAGGCCTGCAGGAGAACCGTCCCTGCTCAGCATCAAACAGGTCAATACTTGCACACATAAACATTTGTTGTATACACACTGCTGTTCATAAGTTTGTGATCAGTACTTTTATCATGCAAGGACACATTTAATCAAATTAAAATTCAGTTTTATCGGCATATTCATATTGATTATAACTAGCGCACGTGATGTCTATCTCCATGCACACACATGTAATGCTAGTGATCTGTCAAACCTTCACAGTAGCAGGGGAGACGTGTCCCAGTCACTGAATAAAGCATAGGGCTTCTCAACCGTCTGCCACATTCTGTCTTTATATTATCCACTGTATTTGAAATAAAGTCATCTGTGCCCAATACTCAGGTGTTGTATCAAAATCTGACTCTGCATAGTGTGCATGCACGTGACGCGTCACACAGCGCCTGCAATGTTTAAACTCACAGCGTATTATCATAAACCTTTTATCGATAATTTTTCCTGCAATTGACAGCAAGAACGAACATAAAAGCGTTGTCTGATTGACAAGCAGCACATCCATGTGCTCAAAAGAATCGCCAAAATGGTACAAATTTATGCCGCATTTTCTAAAGTAATATTATCTGTATTTAACTTTTCGCTTGTACAGTGGCTCTGAACTGTCAAAACACATCTCAAAATGCTTTTTCGAACATTACATATTTGTACATATGCTCGTTACTGTAACACGTTTTATTGTTTGTTAATTAAGTCCCATTTTGTTATTTTAATCGCCTTGCAATTTTGAAATTATTGCTTTTATTGCTTTGATTAGGCTATTCTAAGATCAGTTCAGACTTTTATGAAGTTTTAAAAATAAAAGACAGTTGTTAACTGTATAAAAATATAAAATTTTTAACCATTTATATTTATCAGCCTATATATATCGGTTATTGGCCTCCAAATCGAGTTATCGGTTATCAATATCGGCCTAACAATCTATATCGGTGCATTCCTAGTTGAAAATATGAAATGTTTACAGGTTTGTTTAATTAGTCCTTATTTAATTAGTCCCTAATTTTAATGCAAGGACACATTAAATCAAATTAAAATTAAGGACTAATTAAATAAATATTATTCTTTTAAACTATTCTTTATAAAAACCTGTAAACATTCAACTAGGGTTGCACCGATATGGATTTTTGGGCTGATTTCGATAACCGATAACTCTTTAGATTTGGAGGCCGATAACTAGGCCCACACAGAATCTGAGCGCGCAGAATTTTGCTGATTTCCGCAGATTTTTAGCCCATTATTGATTCTGTTTATTTACTTGTGTAAATGTGTGTAAATTTATATTTATTCAGTTTTTAAATTAATTTCAGTATAATTATTGACTAATATGAAAATGTTCATATAATTTATTTACAATACAGTTTGTAAAGTGATATTTTCTGTCTTTTAGTAGATATATTATATAGAAGACTTGCTCTGTTTACCAAATAAAGTGGATCTAATTGGATTTGCATTGTAAACGTAGTTATGATACTCCCAAAATCATTCCACATAAATCCACCGATTTTTAACCAAATTCTGTGCAGAAATAGCAAACAATGTCTACAGGTTCCGTTCGGCTCTACCGATAACCTATATATATATATATATATATATATATATATATATATATATATATATATATATATATATATATATATATATGCTGATAAATGTATATAGGCTGATAAATATAAATAGTTAAAAATTTTATTTTTTTATACAGTAAACAACTGATTTTATTTTTAAAACTTCATAAAAGTTTGAACTGATCTTAGAATAACCTAATCAAAGCAAAAATTCAAATTTGCAAGGTGATTATATAGACCTATATTCATGATTTCACATAAATCAGCATGCCAAAAATAAATTATTTCCTTTTCTTCGATAGCAAATTAACATGGAGCTTGACTTTGCATAAAAATAATAGGTTAAATAACAAAATGGGATTTAATTAACAAACAATAAAACGTATTACAGTAATGAACATATGTACAAATATCTAATGTCCGAAAAAGCGTTTTGAGAGGTGGTTTGACAGTTCAGAGCCACTGTACAAGCGAAAAGCTAAATACACATATTATTACTTTAGAAAATGCGGCATAAATTCATCCCATTTGCTGTTTTAGATTCTTTTGAGCACATGGATGTGCTGCTTGTCAATCAGACAATTCTTCTAGGTTCGTTCTTGCTGTCAATTGCATGAAAAATGATCGATGAAAGGTTTATGATAATACGCTCTGAGATTGAAACTTGCAGGCGCTGTGTGACTCGTCACGCGCTTGCACACAGATTTTGATACAACACCTGAGCATTGACTTTATTTCAAACACAGTGCATAATATAAGCCGTATGCTGGATTCATTGACTGGGATACGTCTCCCCTGCTGCTTTAAGGGCTTTGTCAGATCACTAGCATTACTTGTGTGTACGCGGAGATGGACATCACATGCGCTAGTTATAATCAATATGAATATGCAGATTAAACTGAATACAATCTTACATCAACAACACATGATAGGCAACACGTTGATAATAACAAATAATCATATTAGAGTACAAACAACCCAACGAGTTGTTTAGCACGTGTGCATCGCTGCTATTAATTTTAAACATGTAATATGTTTCCTGAGGCGATTTAAACCAAAATACACAAATGACACTCTATGAAACATGTCTAAAATGATAAGGAATATGGTTACTTAGTTATGAACGCACAGCAATACCACACAAAGAAAGGACGGACTTTGAAGGAATAAACAGAGAAAAGCTCCTCGTGTTATAGTGCAGTGGACAAGTCTGAATAAGTTCGGCCCACGCATGCGCGAGGCAGACAGTTCTGTACAATTATGTAATCTATCGGCTTAAATATATCGCCTTAAATTTGATATCGGATCGATAATGATAACATTAAAAATAGCATTTATCGGCCGATAACTATATGGCTGGTGATATATCGTGCATCTATGTTTTCAACATTGATGGCAAGACCAAAGTCGTTTTGTTACAATATCTTGGAATATGGGGAAATTTGCTATTGGAGTACTGATACTGGAAATTCAGCTTTGTCATCACATGAGAAAATTGTTTTAAATTTATCAAAAGGGACACTTCACTCAACAATGTGCATTTGCTTTTATGTTTAGGCTATTTCTTTTTTAGCCGAACATTAAAGAAGATTCTTTAGCTGAACCGTGGTCTTTAGTGATTCATAAAATCAAAGTCAATACTAATCATCACTATACATTGTAGTCTTATAAAGTAAAATGATTAGTCTGTGCAAGATTTATTTACAAAATAAGCTGTAATGAATGTTTTACCTTATCTTGGGAATACAGGGAAATTTGATGACCCCCATTGTCTACAAATTAGTGTTGTCACGATACTAGAATTTTAAAAACGTCTGTTTCCTGTGAACATTTGAGCACAACAGAAATGACTGATTTGCCGTGGAGGTCATCGGCTCACTGAACTCATCGCTGTTTACTGAGTGTGACTACAGATACAGGGACACCAGAGCATTTAAAGGTCACGTCGATCAGCTGGTTTGACTGTAAGCTGACATACGAGCCATTTGCTGATGAATCGCGTCTTTAAATCACTCCAGTGTCCCTGTATCTGTAGTTAAACTTTGTAAACAGTGGTGAGTTTGGTGAACTGATGACCTTCACACCAAATCACAGTCATTTCTGTTCAGAAGTGTTTAAGAACGTGCTCAACACGCTCAATTGTTCGCAGGAAATGGACGTTTTTAAGATTTCAGTACCGGTTGGTATCGAATTCCAGTATCGCGACAAAGTTAGTGTGAAATGAACATTTTCAATGTTGATTTTGCTAGCTCACATTGTTATTCTTTAGATGAACAATAAATCTGTGAAAGTAATTCAGTTTGCAGTAAATTAAGTAATCTAAGTTGGAACATTTGTTTTTATGTTTGGAGTGTCTCTGTTGACGTCAGTTTGACCGCTTCAGTCTAAATATTCTTAACCATACTGCTTTTACCGTTAATTTGCTACCAGCGAATGATTCGTTCATTCATTTTCTTTTCGGCTTAGTCCCTTTATTAATCTGGGGTCGCCACAGTGGAATGAACCGCCAACTTATCCAGCATATGTTTTACGCAGCGGATGCCCTTCCAGCTGCAACTCATCATTGGGAAACATCCATAAACACTCAATTCACACACGCACAATTTAGCTTACCCAATTCACCTATACCCGCATGTCTTTGGACTGTGGGGGAAACCGGAGCACCAGGAGGAAACCCAGTGAATGACACAAAAAAATAAAGCCCTGCACCCTACTCAATATTCCTTTTTAGTTGAAAGTACTTCAACATACTGAAATAAAGTCTCAGCAACTCCAATTAACTGGGACTTTAATTTTGCCCTTGAATCATGTATAATCAGCAGGTCATCAGTTCTTCGGTACAAGTCAGAACATTTCCAGTATAATCAGTAATGCCAATTGAGATACAGATTTGCTTTCATTACATTCACTTTTTTATTTACTTTAAATTTGTGTGAAAACTAAACATGAATGAAGTCCTTTTGAATGATTCCCTGTGTTATTGAGATGACTGGTTTGTGTGTATTGTAGTTGGTGCGCGAGTGTAAAGAGGTTCTTAAAGGAGGGCTCCTGATGAAACAGTACTACCAGTTCATGCTGCGTGGCGTGGTCACTGACCATCAGGGTCTGCAGACCAATGCCAACATCGACGAGTTCGAGGAGGATCTCCATAAAATGCTGGAGGTGAGATCTGACTTCTGTTGTAATCTTGTTCATTTTACATGAAGGTGATCAGTGTTTTGAAAGCATCTAAACCATAAATGGCTTTAAATGTAGTAGTTTTTTTTTCATTTATTGGATTGTGTCCTGTTTAATTGACTACTTTCTGAGCAAAAGATAACTTTTTTTTTTGCCTTTTAGAGCAGGCGACACAAACTTTCATTCCATGTAATAGCTTATACATGGTGTCTGCGGGGTCTTAAAAAGTATTAAAAGTTGATAAATCAATGTAGAGAAATTTAAGTCCCTTAAAGTATTAAAACATCTTAAACGTGTTTTGCAAGGTATTAAATTTTATATCATTTTTGATTATGCAATGTATGGTTGTATGCTAAAGATTGCCTGAATTCTGCGAATATCAGGATGCTGTTTAGTTTATGAAATCAATGAAATCCTACTACTAGAATTCACATCATGTTGCTTTGTTTACTGCAATAACCAAGGCAACACCATCATTTCTGCAGTTTTAGGAGCCAGGCTGCTGAATTAGCTAGATTTAATAGATTTTTATTCAGTATATGAATAATGTTTTAGTTTTGGATTAGTTTCTTACATTAATATTTAGTAAACATACTGTAAGTTAAAATCTCGCTAGTGTTTCCAGTTGAAACCTAAAGTGGTTATAAGGTCTTAAAATGTATGGAAAGAGTCTTTAAAAAGGTTTTAAAAGGTATTGAATTTTACTCTCTGATTCCTGTATGTACTCTGTTATAAACAGGGTGTTCGCTGGGTCTTAAAAAGTCTTAAATTAAAAAACAACAACAAAAAAAAGTAATTTTAGGCCTTAAAAAGTCTTAAATTGCCAGAAATAATGTGTTGTAGGTCATAAATTATTTTAAACGGGTCGTAATTTTGCTTTATCCACGTAAAGCTACTCAATCAGATCGACATCCATCCAATGACCAACAATACAGCTCAATGAAGCTGTTTTTTTTTTTAATAAATAAAATTTTTTTTTATTGCAAAGAGATACAAATCACAACAGCTGTTAGACATTTTTTACAGCAAAATCCACAAATTAAATTCCCTAATGAGGGAAAGAAAGCTAAAAACAATTACACGATTCCTTATGACAATAAAAAATTTTCCCCTCTACTGTCGCGACTGGCTTGCTTGGTTTGGGACTTGTGGAACTCTTTAATGTTTGGACTCTCCGCAGTGAAAATTAAACCACACTAAACTGAACTTTAACTCTGAAAGCTGGACTGACAGAGTTTCAGTTTACTATAACTTCTATGTTAAGCTGCTTTGACACAATCTACATTGTAAAAGCGCTATAGAAATAAAGATGAATTGAAAAATAGTACCAGGCCATAAAATGTCTTTAACCCTGTATAAGTATAAAATTTCATTCTTTATGGTCTCAAAGGGGTCTTAAAGTCTTACATTTGACTTGAAATCTGCAGAAACCGTGTATATACCTAAAAATCATTTGTATTTTGAACAATAATCATTTGATGACATTAAAACAATACTAATTAAATATCATTTTAAATCCTTGTACTTTTCCATCATCTTTCAAACCAATAAGTTTTACCCATTTGTCAGCAGGACATTTTTAATAATTTAAAATGTAATAGAATTTTGTGTAAACGCTTTTGCTTATTTTTTTATAGGTAAATGTGTATAGGTAACATAAATATGCTTTATTTTTACATAAATGTATATATCATGCGGAATGATGTAGTAACATTATTTCTCCTATATTTAGATTTTTGTTTTTACAGAATTATAAAAAAAAATGCCCACAAGATAAAATTTTTCAGTGAACACCAAATCTTCCTACAAATATATTAAATGATAAATATGCATGTTTGCCTCTAATATACGTAAATTATGACATTGCTTACTATAAGATTGTTAACAGTGTATTTCTGACTGAGTGGGTGCTCAGTGTTTTACGGTCAAGATTTTTTATTTGCCCAGCTGTGTGCTTTTATTCAACGTTGTGTTTTTTTGCATGTGAGAAATTAGGGAAAAGAACTTCAGATGAAATCTTAGCCATGAAAGTTTTAAGCAAATCTATCAAAACAAGATTTATTCTTTAGCTGTAAAAGCAGTTACACAAATCCCGGTATTTCTCACTCAAGGACAGTGGTGATCTGATTAGACAGATAGTAAATCTTCTGTGTGTCTGTGTTCACGCAGGTGTACTTTGACTACATGCGCAGCTGGATTCAGATGTTACAGCAGCTTCCTCAAGCGTCCCACAGCCTGAAGAACCTGCTGGAGGAGGAATGGAACTTTACCAAAGTCATCACACCATACATCCGCGGCGGAGAAGCCCAGTCCGGGAAACTCTTTTGGTTGGTATTTTTAATCTGTGCATTTGCTGTATCAAGTACAAATGACAAATAAATGTAGAAGTGTTTGGTTTCTGTTCTACTAGAGGAATTACAGACATAAATCACATATTTTCACAAAAAAAAAGAAAAAAAAAAAAAAAAAAAAAAAGAAAACTGTTTAGAGTCACTATGCTCTTCACATAACGATACGTATACTCAAGATTATTTTTGTCTTTGGAATAATTCACTATTTCAAGTGAGACTTGACAGTAAGTAGCTATAGTGTGGGAAGAAGATTTTTAGCTTGCCTATTGAGGAGATACTTCACAAGTTTGCTGCACAAACATTCTTGTAAAAGCCCATTTTTTTAGTCTATTGTGTGTCTATGGCACAAATGTCAAACTCAGTTCCTAAAGGGTCGCAGCTCTGCACAGTTTAGTTCCAACCCTAATTAAACACCTGATCAAACTAATTGAGTCCTTCAGGCTTGTTTAAAACCTACCAGTAAGTGTGTTGAAGCAGGGTTGGAACTAAACTGTGCAGTGCTGCGGCCCTCCAGGAGTTGAGTTTGACATCCCTGGTCTATGGGTATTTGGGCAATTTTGGGAATTTGATGTAGGATGGTTTAAGGTAAAGTACTTTCTATGTTAATTTTTTATTGACTGAAGAATCGTATATGGTAACTTCATTGGCAATGATTACTTGGTGGATGGATGGATGGATGGATAGAAAGATATTGGGATGGATGGATAGATATATATATTGGCATAGATAGATAGATAAATAGATAGATAGATAGATAGATAGATAGATAGATAGATAGATAGAGAGATAGAGAGATAGATATTGGCATGGATGGATGGATTGAGAGATGGATATTGGCATAGATAGATAGATAGATAGATAGATAGATAGATAGATAGATAGATAGATAGATAGATAGATAGATAGATAGATAGATAGATAGATAGATAGATAGATAGATAGATAGATAGATATTGGCATTAGATGGTGGATGGATGGATGTATATTGGCATGGATGGATGAATGGATAGATAGATATTGGCATGGATGGATGGATTGAGAGATCGATATTGGGATGGATGGATGGATGGATGGATAGATGAATGGATAGATAGATATCGGCATTGATGGATGGATTGAGAGATCGATATTGGGATGGATGGATGGATGGATGGATGGATGGATGGATAGATAGATAGATAGATAGATAGATAGATAGATAGATAGATAGATAGATAGATAGATAGATAGATATTGGCATGGAGGGATAAATGGACAGATGGATAGATAGATATTGGCATTGGTGGATGGATGAATGGATAGATATTGAGATAGATAGACAGACAGAGAGACAGACAGATAGATAGACAGATAGATAGATCTGAGATTAATGGATGGATGGATAGGTGGAATAGGTAAATGGATATTGGCCTAGATGGATAGATATTGACAGATGTATAGACATTGGCATGGATGGATGGATAGATATTGGCATTGATTATTGTATAGATATTGGCATGGATGGTTGGATGGATGAATGGATAGATAGATAGATAGATATTGGCATGGATGGATTGAGAGATCGATATTGGGATGAATGGATTGATGGATAGATATTGGCATTGGATGGATGGATAGATAAACGGATAGATAGATATCGGCATTGATGGATAGATGAACAGATGGATAAATAGATAGTGGCATTGGATGGATGGATGGATAGATAGATATTGGCATGGATGGATAGATGAACAGATGGATAGATAGATATTGGCATTAATGGATGGATGAATGGATAGCTAGATAGATGTTGACATGGATGGATAGATGAACGGATGAATAGACAGACAGACAGACAGACAGATGTGAGATTAGTGGATGGATGGATAGGTGGAATAGGTAAAGAGATATTGACAGATGTATAGACATTGGCATGGATAGATGGATGGATGGATATATATTGGCATTGATGGTTGGATCGATATTGGCATGGATGGATGGATAGATATTGGCATTAAAGGATGGATAGATATTGGTGTTGGTTGATTGATTAATTGAATGGATGGATGGATATTGGCATGGATGGAAAGATAGATAGATGGATGGGTGGGTGGATGGATGGATGATGGATGGATATTGACATATATATATATATATATATATATATATTAAGGGTGTAACGATACGCGTATTCGTATCGAACCGTTCGGTACGAGGCTTTCGGTTCGGTACGCATACGAACCGAACGATTCAGACAAATATAATGTTTTCAGTGGAACAATGCTCAACAAGGCATCCCATGATGTGACAGGCAACATCTGCCTTCCCCGCCCACCTCCAGTCAGGCACACACTGCACTCAGGGTCGGAGTAAGCTCAATTGGCGCTCAAACCGAAAGTTATGCCGCTTTCAATCCGAAAAAGCCGGCGGAGCTGGATGTTGAGATGATGCGGGGTTTGTCCCGGACAAAAGCGAAGACCGAGGGGCGCTGAGATGATGCAGGGTTTGTTCCGGACGAAAGCGAAAGGGTGGAAACGCGCCGCGGACTGACTGCACTGCAGCTAGCAAAATGGCTAGTAGCTAACATTAATGTAATCCTCCTATAACCAACAACGGGTCTGGCGTTTGGGAGCACTTTGCTTATTCCTGCTTTCAGATCCACTGAGATGGCAGGTGACGGTCAAATCAAGCAGATCCCGGTTGTATCCCCATGTGCTGCCGTTAATCCGTGAGTCAGGTAATCAAAAAATAGGTCGCATGATATTTAAGTATAAGTGGGTCACGCGTGGGTAAGATCAATTATTGGTGATGCAAACTTTAACTATTTACTCTAAAATATTAAGGTGTTTCAAGCAATCTTGACAGACTGGCACAACTATGCTTTCATTTAAAAAAAAATCGCTCGTCACGGCTATATGCGGTGAACTTCTCAGTTTTCACAGGTTTCTGAGTTTTCTCATCATCAATCACTTTCAGTCTGGGAACATGTTCAGTGCTGCGAATTTTGTTTTAAGCCTGTCCTGCAATATCATGTATTGAGGAGGATATAGTCAAAGATATTGCAGAGAGCTGAGATCTACAGTATGGCGACTTTAAAGGTGATATTTAGCTTGTTTCGCATTAATGTAGATATATTACATGTTTTAATTACATTATTGAATAAAATGAATAGCATTATTATTTTTAATCATCATCATTAATAATAAATAAACTAAAAATAATTTGACAGCTTCAGCTGTTCACATCAACATGACCGGCACTTTCAGACTTCAGCACCACATGTCTTTAGCATGAATTGAAATCGACTTTCCCTCCTAAAGGAAAAAATACAATCATTTTTAAAATTGCAATGCGATTAGTCATGTATTCGCAATTTCACATAAATCAGCATGCGAAAATTTAAATAGCCTATTTCCATTGCGCTCTCTCTCTCTCAGCAGCAGTTCACGCGCTCTGGATAAGCGCACTACACAGCCACATCTTGTAGCAAATTAATTTGCAACTTTGTTGTATAACAAATAGGCTAAATAACAACATTTAATTAACAAACAAATGAAATAAAATTATTTGTAAAAATGAATCTACAGAAAAAAGAAAATGAAAAGAACTGAAACCAGCTCAAATGTTCTGTTCTGGAATAACAGGTGTTGCGATCAAATTAATTCGATGGAATGATAAACACAGACAGGCGCATTTTTCAGAAAATAGCCTATTTTATTTTATTTAAAAATATGTTAGGCCTATATTTATTATATATATATATTTTAAATAGCCTATATTAAATTACCATTCATTTTGGCTTTAACGAATTATTGAACAGATTATTAATAACTTATCAAAAACATTTACTGAGCTCAGTGTCGGCCGTCACCGGATAAAGTCCAATCTTTCTTTAATTTTTTGGACTTTTGTTTGAAAGCTTAGTGGCATTGTAGAGGTCCAATTTACTGTTGTTTGATTTAAATTATAGCCTATATATGCGCCAATAAACAAGTCAAAGGAATGAGTGAATTAATAAAGTTATTCTTAAATGTCGATATTGTTTTTACTCAAAAAAAATAACAAATGTTTTATAAAAATAAAATTAGCAATTTTCATAATTTATACGATTCAGTTAAATATAAGTTGGACATTTATGGGGCCATGTAACATGTTTTTGTGTTTGTTTTTTTGTTCTCGGTGATCTTTAATATATACTGGGTAGCTACGCAAAATATTTTCTAAAATGTCAAGCAGGAATTTGTCGATTAGCTTTAATTATGAAGACAAAGAAATATTAAAAATAACAAAAATAAAATGATAAAAAAAAATACAAAGATAAAAAGAGCAGCATTTTGCTAAATATAATAGTCCTTTATATGCTTTAAATCCTGCTATGTGTTGTTTCATATTCGTTTTTATTTCACTTGATGCATTAGTTATTTAATGTTTGAAAGCTGAAAGAAATAACAGCCGTCCTTTAAATCATTATTTTACCATCAAAATGTAGTATATTTTATATTACTATAAACTTTTGATATAAAACCGCTGTGTAATTTAATTGATTGTTAAAAATGAAATAATTTTATGGCATAACAGTGTTTAGTAGTTGCTTTCGCTTTCGTTCTTCACGGAAGCTTTAACAGAAGCGTGTGCCGCATTCACCTCTGAAGTGGCTACTCAGCCTGTAGCCTAGTTTGGGATTTTTTCGTTGTGACGATTAAGCAAGAATCATAATGCATTGCATATTCAGCTCATTCTTCAGTAGCCTCAACACAGGCTGGTAGCCTAGATTTAAACGGATCGTTTATAAGAATGAGCGATTAATAGATTAATTGGTCGTTAATTTAAATGATCATTGATCACTGGATTTTGTAGAAACTGACATCCCTAGTTCAAAGTAAAAAAAAGAAAAGAAGAGAGATCATGCTTTTATGATGTTAGTTTTCATACAATAAAAAGATTTCAATCACAAAATCCTCTGGCTTTTTTCCTTTTTTTTTTTTTTTTTTTTTTTTTTTTTGCTGTATCGAAAACATACCGAACCGTGACACCACTGTGTCGTATCGAACCGAACCGTGATTTTGTGAACCGTTACACCCCTAATATATATATATATATATATATATATATATATATATATATATATATATATATATATATATATATATATATATATATATATATATATATATATATTGGCATTGATAGATGGACAAGTTAAGAAGCCTTATAATATTTAATATTGTATTATTTAAATGAGTGCTCTATAAAGGGCTAATGAAACTACATGTGTTTTCCAGTGACATTGCTGGCATGCTGCTAAAATCCACTGGAGAGTTTCTGGATGCTGGCCTTCAGAAGAGTGGCAATGAATTCTGGGAGTGTGCAGAAGAGAGCACCGCTTCAGATGAGATCAGGTGTGTCTGAGAGAACACTTAATGAGGAGTCATTTGTACCAAAACACATTGTGCTGGAATGATCAAAGGCTGTTCAGCATTTATCTGGCTAATTACAACTAAAATGCTTCTCATGTGGAATGTTTAAAGCATTCAGAGGTATAGGGAGAAGCAGTAGTATTGTTGTTAGTGCCAAACATCACACCTTTTAACTTTTAATATGTCCACCAAAAAAGTAGTTCCCCCAACAAGTGACTTGTCTAGTGTGTGGTTATAGGAGCGGTAGATAAAGATATATGCACTATCCAAAGATGTGATTTCAGTAATTGTTTTTGAAAGAAAATTATTTGATTAATCAAGGATCCTTAAATTATTAAATGTGTATGGTTAGATGCTGAATAAATTAATGCTGTTCTTTTGAGATTTAATGAATTATAATCACTAAATCTTAGATGATTTAGCTAAAATTCAAAACACAAAATTCTGCTTGAGCACCAAATCATCATATCACAATGATTTCTGAAGAATCAAGTGACACTGAAGACTAGAGTAATGATCCTGAAAATTTGTACATACATGTAAAACATAATTGACTCTTCGCTAAGCCCCGCCCTCCTTAGTTACTGTTGTTACGTCTGTCAAGCTTTCACGCCTGGCATGTCTATTACAATATGTGTGCGTCGGTGTCAGACATTTCCAGGGATATAATTAGTCATTTTTGGCGAAGAGGTGAGAAAGCCAGACAAAAAGGACTGCAGTATGCATTACAGGGGTATATTCACGACATAATACGCAACCAATTAGAAAATAATTTAATCAAAATTGAAGCTAGGTTGGACTAGCCGCCTCATACGCTGACCATTCAACAGCTTAGTTCATGCACAGCAGGAGAGGTGAAATTAAAAACAATCTAATAATGACTAATTAAACTGTGATTAACAATCTACAATACCTATAACTGTCAGTATGTTTGTGAGCTTTTTATACCGTTTCTATTCTAATTTGCAGTTAAGTGGAAAAATAAATGAATTGAAATGCAAATCAAAGTATAAATAGCGGAAGTGAACAAATAGATTTTCCCTACCAGCAAATATTAATCAGACACCAAATATAAAAGCAGACGCTAACCCGGTATAACGCAGTCCCCAATGACTAAATCTCTAAAAGACAGACGAAAACTTTGGTGATTTGTAGCTTTGACATGGACACGAGGGTTATCAATGACTGAAAAACAGCTGCAGGTTAAGTATATTGATCGCAAGTGCTCAGATTGTGATCAAATCTCAGTTTTGTTCTGTTGATATGTCATTTCAAAAATTCGTAGCTTGAAACTGATAGAAATATGAAAGGTATTAGTATGACTACTATTGTGAGGGCTTAAAACACAGTTTAGATCTTTTTAGGGTAAGAGGTGTGTGAGTTATTGCCGTCTTTCACTGAATGTGTCAGGAATATCGAAAACAAAACCAACTTAGCGCCCCTCACACAGCTTGATCCATGCTGGCATTTCTCCCCTTGGATTTTAGGTTTTGGAAAGGGAAAAAAGTTCCACCACCCCATCCAAACTTTTAGGATACCGGGTATCAGATTTGCACAATCCATATGTTTCCATTGCTCCTGCACGTAGCTACGGTTGCTAAGCCATGATTGGTGTGTGGCAGTTTTCGGGTGTGGCTTAGCGAAGGGTCAATTAGTGCTGGGCAAAGATTAATCACCATTAATCGAATCCAAAATAAAAGTTTGTTTTGACATAAATATACAATACACACACATATGTTTATGTGATACACACATAGAAACAAAACTATACAAAACAATTTTTGTTACATAGATATTTTAATCTAAATATAATTTGTACCAAATACATATACAGTTGAAGTCAGAATTATTAGCCCCCCTGTTTATTTTTTTCCCAATTTTTGTTTAACTGAGAGAAGATTTTTTTTCAACACATTTCTAAAGTTAATAGTTTTAATAATTCATTTCTAATTACTGATTTATTTTATCTTTGCCATGATGACAGTAAATAATATTTTACCAGATATTTTTCAAGACACTTCTATACAGCTTAAAGTGACATTTAAAGGCTTAACTAGGTGAATTAGGTTAACTAGGCAGGTTAGGGTAATTAGGCAAGTTATTGTATAACGATGGTTTGTTCTGTAGACTATCAAAAAAAAAAAGAGCTTAAAGGGGCTAATAATTTTGACCTTAAAATGGTTCATAAAAAATTAAAAACTGCTTTTATTCTTGCCGAAATAAAACAAATAAGACTTTCTCCAAAAGAAAAAAATATTATCAGACATGCTGTGAAAATTGCCTTGCTCTGTTAAACATCATTTGGGAAATATTTTTTAAAAAAAATCAAAGGGGGCTAATAATTCTGACTTCAACTGTATATTTTATATCTAAATATAAATAAACATTTCTCAAATAGATGCATGTATGTGTGTATTCTTTTATATATTGGAATTTTTGCCCAGTACTAAATATGATAAAATAAATGCTATTCTAAATAGTATTTCAGAATGTTAATGTGCTCATTTTTGAGCATGAGAGACTTGTTTAATTTTATTTATATATATTTTTTAACCAATTCTTTCCCTGCAGGCGTTCAGTGATTGAGACGAGTCGTTCGCTCAAAGAGCTCTTCCATGAAGCCAGAGAAAGAGCGTCTAAAGCGCTGGGCTTTGCCAAGATGCTGCGTAAGGTGAGTTCATAACCCATTTCCATCTGTCTTTGCACTTATCCTCATTTTTTTATTCATATTTTTTATTTATTGAACATTTAAAATTTAGAACCATATACAACAAAGCCCAACATCCACCCAATGGAAAGTTAAATTACAATAAAAACAGAAATAGTGCAATAATAGGTACAAAATCAGGATTGGAACGTGTCTGAGACAGTTTCTCTCATATTTGACCAAAATTGTACAGTTTTCCTGCTGGCGCCATTTATTTTGGCTGTGGTAAATTGCAAACTAATAATGTCTATCCTCATTTTTTTAACACTTTGCTTTACTCCCACTAGGATCTGGAGATTGCTGCAGAATTCAGCTTGACCAGCGGAGTTCCTTCTCTCCTCCAAGCACTGAAGAACAAGAATTACGTCAAAGTAATAAGACTTTCCTCTAGTTTTAATCAAAAGGCTGCTATATATAATTTAAATCAGCATTATTAGACCCTCTGTATATTTTCCCCCTAAGGAAAGTTTTTTCAACACATTTCTAAACATGATGGTTTAATAACTAACTTCTAATAACTAATTTATTTTATTGTTGCCATGATGACAGTACATACTATTTTACTAGATATTTTTCAAGATACTAGTATTCAGCTTAAAGAGCAATTTAAAGGCTTAACTAGGTTAATTAGGTTAACTAGGAAAGTTAGGGTAATTAGGCAAGTCATTGTATAACAGTGAAAATTAAAATATTGTTTAATGGGGCTAATAATATTGACCTTAAAATGTTTTTTAAAACTGCTTTTATTTTAGGCGAAATAAATAAAATAAGACTTTCTCCAGAAAAAAAAAATATTAAATGAAATACTGTGAACAATTCTTTGCTCTGTTAAATAATTTGAGAAATGTTTCACAGGAGGGCTAATAATATTGACTTCAGTTGTGGTAAATAGCTTGTGTTTGTTCTTTTATTTTAGGTCCAGATCCCAGGGCTGGAGGAGCTGCAGGTGTTTGTCCCGTGTGATCTGATGGAGCAGCGGCTGGTCATCTTGCAGCTGTTGAATGCAGCAGCTGGAAAGGACTGCTCTAAAGATCCGGACGAGATCCCAGAAAACGAGGGCTACCTGCTGATGAGCAAACACGGGGTCGGGGACTCGAACACTGATGGAGCCTGGGCTGAATGGGACGGCACAGTGCTCAAACTGGTACCACAGATGGAGACAGTGGACACATTAAGGGCCATGAAGGTACAAAGTTGCGCACATGACCCTCTGTTTGCCTACTATCAGATGCTCATACATATGGCCATTTAATATATTCTGTTTGGCTATAAACATATATATTTAAATATTTTTTTTGTTGATCAATTAAAATTATTATACTTTTTTTTTTTTAATTCTCCCAAATATGGAATAGCACAATAAGAAAAAAAATAATTAAAATTGTATTTCTTTTTATTTAACAGAATAACAAGGTCCTAATAATTGTATTCTGTATTTGTATTATGCATTCTTCAGTGAAAGAAGCATGTTAAAAATATTTTTAAATATATACAAAATTTTAATGTCTTTATTTGTGTTGTTCTGTATTTGGAGAAAAAAAAAAATTTCTATTGTTTTATATTTTATTATATTTTATTATATTATATTACATATTTGTGAATATTTATTCATTTAAAATTGTATTTTTTTATTTAACAGAATAAAAAGGTTCCAAGAATTGTATTTTGTATTTTTTTCAATCATATTATGCATTCTTTGGGAAATGAAGTATATTAAATATCAATATATTAAAAAGTTACGTGTTATAATATCTTATAGTTCTTTTATTTGTATTAATCTGTATTTAGATAATAAAGAAAAATAATTCTATATATTATATTATATTGTATTGTATTGTTCTATTTGTGAATAATTATTTATTTCAAAATGTATGTAATAATTAATTTAACCCCAAAATATGGAATAGCAGAATAATTGTTCAGTGTATTTATTTTTACATTTTAAAAATGATTTTAAAATATATGTTTTTAACTTAACACAATAAGAAATGATAGATTATTTATTATATATTTATTTTTAAGCTTTTTTCCCTGATCTAATATTGGAGTTATTTTGCATATGTGCTTTACAAACATGATGTTGATTGTTTTCCTATACCTGCTCAGTTCAGCTTCTGATATGTCCTACAATGATTAACAGGTGGACAATCTGTTGCTGGTGGTAATGCAGTCGGCTCATCTGGTAACCCAACGCAAAGCTTTCCAGCAGTCCATGGAGGAGCTTCTCTCCCTCACCCGAGAGCAGACGTCCAGCCAGCCGCTCATCGTCTGCGCTCTGGAGCAACTCAAGGTGATGCAAACCAGATCAAAGCAGGAGAACCACAAATACTCTGTGGTCCAGTTGTCAGCCAACCTGTGTACTTGTTTTGGAGACCCACTTTCATATCACATCAGGCCGGGGTTTCACTCTGTGTCACTTCATGCTGATGCAGGAAACATATAGACTTGAATTTTCTCAGACATTGCAAATACACATGGAAATCCCAGGTTCAATAAGTGCAGAGACGGTTTTGCTCCAGAGGCTTGAGTTACATTGTTGTGTGTTTATATAGAAAAACCATAGCAGTGCATCAGCAGTCCGGATGTTTGCAAAGCAGATTTGGTTGGAGTTGCTGTGTTGAAGAATGTTTTTTTTTTTGTCTTTTCAGAATGAAGCTCTCCAACTGTGCATCAAGATCAACGATGCGATTGACCGTGTGGAGTACATGTTCACATCCGAGTTTGAGGCTGAGGTGGAGGAGGCGGAGAAGGCCACACTGCAGCAGTATTATAGAGAGGCCATGATCCAGGGATACAACTTTGCTTTCGAGGTCTGAACCTAAAGCATGATTTTCATGAGTGCTTAACATGTGATATCATGTGACATATGTTTTCTCCGCGGTTTGATGTTTGTCCAAATGTAAACGCAGTGTCAGGTGACTGAAACCGACACATTCTGGAAACTCCGGCAAGGGTGAAGATTTTCCAAAACTCAGGGAACAGTGGGAACACTATAACCACAATTTTCACCCCATGATGTATGTGCGCATGTGCGCTGTTTTCTCCTTTCTGATTGGCCAACATGGCTGGGTTCAAACCAAACGTGGAATTCTGCTTGTTTGCAGCAAATGCATTGCATATTTTGTGCATGCGGGAACGTAATCCACCTCTGTTCTTGTGTTTGCATTGATTTGTATACAATTTGCAATTGTACACAAATACATAATTCCCCATTTGGTGTGTACCCAGCATAAAAGTGTCACTATTGCCACCTGTTGGTTTGCCGCACTCTTAACATGCATCACAGTGCATTTTTGCCTTGACATGTGGACAGAGGTTTTTAAGAAACAAAAGCAGAGAAAACTCCATTTATAAAAATACCTATGTACGTGTAGACATGGCTTAGTTCCTGGAAAGCCGCAGCTATGCACAGTTTAATTCCAACCCTAATTAAACACTATTTTTTTTTAGGCTTGTTTGAAACCAATGCTGTATCTGAAATCCCCCCCTATGCCCTCATTCAGTATTCCCTACATTAGTCCACTAAAATAGCTCACTGGAAAAGTGAATGAAAATGAGTGCTTGAATTCGTGCACCGGAAGGGATGCCGTTTTGTTTCTGTTTCGCTAGTTGATAAATCTCTCAGGCAGATTGGATTTTAAAGATCCTGTGATAGTCATTTAACACTTAGCGAACTGTCTATTAATTAGCCATGCATACCAGTGTTTACAATAATTAGCCACATATATACCAGTGCTTACATTAACTAGCCATATATACCAGTGTTTACATCAGTTAAGCCATATATTCCATTGTTTTCATTAATTAGCCATATATACCAATGTTTTCGTTATTTAGCCATATATATCCCAGTGTTTACATTAATTACCCTTGTATACCAGCGTTTACATTAACCATATATATCCTAGTGTTTACATTAACCATATATATTCCAGCGTTTACATTAATTAGCCATATATATTGAAGTGTTTACTTTAACCATATATAATCCAGCGTTTACATTAATTAGCCATATATTCCAGTGTTTACATTAACCATATATATTCCAGTGTTTACCTTAATTAACCATCTATATTGAAGTGTTTACATTAACCATATATATTCCAGTGTATACATTAATTAACCACATATATTCTAGTGTATACATTAATTAACCATATATATTCCAGTGTTTACCTTAATTAACTATATATTCCAGTGTTCACATTAACCATATATATTCCAGTGTTTACATTAATTGACCATCTATATTCCAGTGTTCACATTAATTGACCATCTATATTCCAGTGTTTACATTAATTGACAATCTATATTCCAGTGTTTACATTAATTGACAATCTATATTGCAGTGTTTACATTAACCATATATATTGAAGTGTTTACATTAACCATATATATTGAAGTGTTTACATAAACCATATATATTCCAGTGTTTACATTAATTGACCATATATATTCCAGTGTTCACATTAATTAACCATATGTATTCCAGTGTTTACATTAACCATATATATTGAAGTGTTTACATTAACCATATATATTCCAGTGTTCACATTAATTAACCATATATATTCCAGTGTTTACATTAATTGACCATCTATATTCCAGTGTTCACATTAACCATATATATTCCAGTGTTTACCTTAATTAACTATATATATTCCAGTGTTCACATTAACCATATATATTCCAGTGTTCACATTAACCATATATATTCCAGTGTTTACATTAATTAACCATATATATCCCAGTGTTCGCATTAATTAGCCATGTGAACTCACCAATGCAGAACAAAAGTTAAAAGGTGGGAAAAGCCTTAAAGCTATGGTGTCAAGAACAAGCTAAGATTTTTAAGAATTTGTCATTTTAAAACGTCTTTCACCATCCCACAGTACCATAAAGAGGTTGTGCGGTTGATGTCTGGGGAGTTCAGACGGAGGATAGGAGAGCGCTACATCGCTTTTGCCCGCAAGTGGATGAACTTTGTCCTCACAAAGTGTGAAAGCGGAAGAGGCACTCGTCCAAGGTGAGTACACTCTGTTAATAAACAAGAAGGGTTACTAGGTTGTCATGCAGTCTGCTTCATGCATAGTCAGATGAACTTGAATTCAGATGAACTTGTTCTGACAAGCAGTCAGTTTGATTTTCATACCTAATTCAAGCTTATTTCAATGCATAATATGACTACATGTTCTTTAAACAATACTTTAGATGCAGTTATAGTAGAAGAGTGTGTTATCATACTGCCTACCTTTTGGAACAGACTTTGGAAGTGTGTTTCTGTTCCCTTACCATGCTATATCCGTAGGAAGCTCACTAGGTTTTGGAACGGAGCCAGTGTTTCATCCCACAGAGATGCTTATATTCAAAGAAAATGTTTCTTGATTCTTTCTTAATAACTTGTATTGCCACCTTGTTTTTTTAACATGCTTGCAAATGTAATCCGAGGTTATGTTTTGATTTAATCTTTAGGTGGGCGACGCAGGGCTTTGATTTTCTTCAAGCGATCGAGGCTGCGTTTATATCAGCCCTGCCAGAAGATGACTTTGTGGTGAGAGATCATTGCCTTGATGTTTTAGAATCTGTTTTGTGGTTTACTTTGTGTAACATTATAAATTATTTTAGAATATCTAATCATCAATGTTGTTTTACAGAGTCTTCAAGCTCTCATGAATGAATGTATCGGGCATGTTATTGGCAAACCACACAGTCCAGTCAGCAGTATGTACTTTGGTAAGGGCTCTAATTTTTTTTACTTAGTGTTTAAGATAATCGTTTATTGTTTTAGCACTTGTAGATTTTATGCATAGAATTGTTTTTAATTTATATATTTTTTTGTTATATTATATTATATTATATTATATTATATTATATTATATTATATTATATTATATTATATTATATTATATTATATTATATTATATTAGGTCACACTTTATTTTGATGGTCCGTTCGTTGAATTTAAGTTACATTGCATCTACATGCCAACTAATTCTCATTAGAGTATGAGTATACTGTTAGGTTGGGTTATAGTTAGTGCAAGTTGACATGTACTTGCAAAGTTTCTTATAGTCAGTTAAATCTCTGTTTAGCAGCAGTATCAACAGATATTAAGCAGACAGTCTACTAATACTCAAATGGACCATCAAAATAAAGTCTTACCTTCTATTATATTATATTGTCAACCACAATATATATTTTTTATTCCATCTACAGTAGTCAACATTTGAAGTGGATCAAAAAAAGTTTATGAGAATGCTCTAAATCTACTCGACAACACCCATCCTCACCCATTGAATCAAAATATTGGTATTGTGTAAAATGATAATGCGCAAAAGCGAAAACTTAACACAGAATAAGAAACAACAAGGTCGTGAACCAAAAGATAGTGAGCGTGATTAAAAAATGAAAACTGGCGGCTTTCAGCGTAATCATTGGTCCATTAATCAAGATTGACAATCAATCAGACTAAGGGAGAGTTGACGTCACTCCAGATAATATAGACACCTGTCAGTGATCACAGGGGATTCATATATATTATATATATATATATATATATATATATATATATATATATATATATATATATATATATATATATATATATATATATATATATATATTGTAAGTTCATACACCAAAACATTGAAATATGAGCTGAAAAACTGTGGTGCCAATATTTTAAATTACGTGCATTATTTTTCTATTTATGACCATGATACTTTAGGTGGAAATTTGATCCCATAAACTTGCCAATTGTGTAGAGCTACAGTCTTTGCAGTCTCTAACTGCAATCCCCCAGGTTATACTGCCTGTTGGGTAGCATGACTGATTCATATGTGGACGCTGTACACTTTAGACTAGGAAAATGAAATATTATATTGGTCAGAATGTTTAAAAAATGTGACCCCAAATCATACGGCTTAATTCATTCATTCATTCATTTCTTGTCGGCTTAGTCCCTTTATTAATCCGGGGTCGCCACAGCGGAATGAACCGCCAACTTATCCAGCACGATTTTACGCAGCGGATGCCCTTCCAGCCGCAACCCATCTCTGGGAACATCCACACACTCATTCACACACATACACTACGGACAATTTAGCCTACCCAATTCACCTATACCGCATGTCTTTGGACTGTGGGGGAAACCGGAGCACTCGGAGGAAACCCACGCGAATGCAGGGAGAACATGCAAACTCCACACAGAAACGCCAACTGACCCAGCCCAGCCGAGGTTCGAACCTGCGACCCAGCGACGTTCTTGACGTTCTTGCTGTGAGGCGACAGCATTACCAACTGCGCCACTGCATTGGCCCCGGCTTAATTCAGTGTCTGTTAATTCTTTTTCTTTCCAGTATTGCTCTTAAGCAGCTGTCTGCTGGGTCCTAGTGCCTGCCTCATGAGAAACTTATTTAGGGGCTGCTGTGTTAAGCCTGGTTTATACTTCTGCGTGAAGTGATCGGCGTGACCCAAGGCGCAAGCCTCGTGCATAGCCGTGCATTTATACTTCTGAGCACTGTTTCTGTTTCCCTGCAATCCACTTGCTAAACGCTAGCTGCCAGTAAGGGTTTATGTTTCTCTGTGTCGAGTTTCTTTGCTGGTGTTTTGTTTTTTCTGAACACTTCCTTAATGTACAAGTGGCTCAAATTCGCTCATTTTGAGGCGGGAACCGGCGGACATGCAACAACTTTAATCATAAGGTAAACACAAAACAACAGTCTCTATCCGGAGCTCCTTCACGGGACTCCACACTTGTAAACACTCGCTGCATCGGGCACGCGGCTCTCACCACCGCCCACACTCGTCAGCGCTACCAAGCTGACCAATCACAGAGCTTGCGCTACGTGTACACGTTACATTTTTTGAGATGTGCATGTCAACGTCGTTGACGGCCACGGCGAGGGGCTATGCGTCCATGCGTAGGCTGCGCCGTAGCATACGCGTGCGCTTGACGCAGAAGTATAAACCGGCCTTTACTCTAAAAAAAAAATACTATCTCTATCTTGGAACAAAGCATCAATTAATGATATGTGTTTACTCTTTTAGCAGGCCCACGAAACAGCCCTCGACCTGTGAAAGTCCCCCGCTGTCACAGCGATCCTCCAAACCCATACCTCTTCATCCCTTCCACCCAAGCCGAGGGTTTCAGGTCAGCCATGATCTGTGTTTTCACTCGTAGCACATCCAGTGGCATTGCATCGCTTGTGAAAATGCACCTCTTTTGCATGCATCATGCTCTTTTTGGTTTAAACTGGAGGAGGGTTACATTAAACAAGTTGTGCTTCTTTATATCAATGCTTTAACCACATTCCTTGCTGCAACGTAGAGCTTCATATGAGTGTGTGTTGTGTTGTTCGTATGTTGACGTTTGTAAAGCTCTGCCTTATTTGATGATGCACACTTTGACCCTTGCACACATCATCCAAAAAGCTGAGGCCGTCAGTGTGTTTCTCCACCACAGCTCGCGGAGTCTGCCCTGTGATCTGCGTACCCAGTTGTGTGTCCCAGGTCCCCGTTCCACAGGGGAACACGGCCATGCCAACAAACCCTCCAATGACATCAGGTAGACAGGACCACCTGTCCTCAACCCCAAGTGGAGCTCTGCATAATGCTCAAAATCTTCCTGTTTTTTTTTTTTTTTGCAACCCATGATAAAACAGCATCTCTTGTGGATTTTGAAGTGTAAAAAAGAGGGTAGATAGAAAATCAAATGTTTATTGTTCACCCAAATCCACAAGAAAAGCATAAGCAATTCTGAACAATGTTGTTGTTTTTTTTTGTTTTTTTGTTTTTTTTTAACAGAGGATGTTGTTACTTAAAGAGGTCATATCATTTTAAAAATCTGATTCATGCACAACATTTAATTGAAACATTTCATTTCATTTGCTTTTTTATATCTCAACAATTAAACCAATAAACAAAAGGTTACCTTTAAATTAGAAATGACGAGCTCTGTTGAAGGCATTGACCCCAGCCTTCCCATCATTCTCCCTCTCTTCTCAGATGGGATGGCGAGCCAAATCAAAGGTTACTATGGGCCAACTTTGGGCTGCGGGCCCTAGTTTGGGCATCTCTGATCTTTATAATTACTCGCTGTAATTATATTGCATGTAAAAATTGGCTGTGAAGTTGTTAAATTTAAAGTGTTGAATATACAAAAGAAAAGTAGCTCTAGAAATAAATAATTTGATTCAACTTCCAATTTCTAACAAGTTTTAGACTACAATGCCTAATTTTGTGCCACAGCTTAGAATATGTACTAAATTTAATTACTAAAAATAAATCCTCATCTATCCAATAAGAGATTTTTTTTTTTTTTTTGCTATTTTACTAGAACATTAGGTAAGACTTTATTTTGATGGTCCCTATCGCCCATTTTAATGACTAAAAGTTGCATTGCAACTACACGCCAATTACTTCTCAATTGAGTATTAGTAGACTGTCTGCTTAATATCTGTTGATACAGCTCCTTTAACAGACATTTAACTGACTATAAGAAACTTGGCAAGTACATGTCAACTTACCCTAACCCCAAACTAACAGTCTACTTGTAGTCTAATGAGAATTATTTGGCATGTAGATGCTATGTAACTTAATTTCAGCAAAATGCATTAATGGGACCATCAAAATAATGTGATACAGAACATTAAAATGCAAGTGAATGACTACTGGAACTTTAATAGTAAAAAAAGTATACAGGCAAACAATATAAATACCCACGGCTAATGATACACAATGAGTTCTTATGAAGCATAATAAGAAGCCTGTGCAAGAAACTGAACATTATTTATAACATACTGTTAAGCCATTTAGCAAAAAAAAAAAACTTGCAAAAATGAAAATACTAACATTTAAATTTAAATAAAAATGGAAAGCTAGTGTTAAAAATAAAGTTTAGTGCAAAATTGTTTTCTGAAGTCAAGGATTAGTTGGATTACTGCAAGGTTAGGCAGCACAAGTATTTTAGTTTTTGAGCTGCAGCAAAACGTTTGTGCATTACATTTCATTTCACTTGGAAATGGGGCTTTAAACCATGGCAGTAAATAGGCTATTTACTTCAATTTAGGGTCAGAGAGAAGGTGGATTTTTTTTATTAAAGATTAAAAGTTTTTGTGTTCAATAATTTAATTTAAAATGCAAAAAATAAAACAATAATAAATTGCTCATGAAACATGATATGACCCCTTTAATTTAATTTAATACATCATACATCAAAAAGCAGTGCTCCTCCTCAATCACCTTGCCAGTCAGTTTTGATGTATAAATCTAGAGTAATTGTTTGGCTTCCACATTGCTAAGCCTTTAGAATACCATTTGCTTGAATGACATTGAACTATGATCTTAGCAGCTTTGACAGTGTCCAGTGCTTCCATATCAACAGCCTGTCTCGAGGCACGCATTGTCACACATCATTGGCTCAAACACACTGGGATATCCAGGGATATAATTAAAACAAAAATACACATTGATTTAAGTGCATAAAGAACCCAGTGCTATTTAGGAATCAGCTCATCTCCGTCTCTATGGGATTGTTCACTAGTTAATGAAAGGTTAAAACCTTTCAAAATCAATTTTCTCACTCCACAAATTACAAATGTTATCACAAGCATAATTAAGAGCATACAATGATTCAACTTGTTGATCTGACTTTTTTTCTGAGTACTGATATCCTGCAACATGCAACTGTATTAAATGTTCTTAATTCTGATGAGAAAACATTTTTGTTAATCTAAAGCCATTGCATTGAAGATTAACATTTTATCAATAACTTTTGTAGTTTCTAAAACTGGCGGAAAATTAAAAGTTGCTATTTTCTAGGCTGATATGACTAGAAACTATACTCTCATTCCAACAGAATAATCAAGGAGCATTTCTGCATACCATATCAAAACTCTTTTCCTTTGGACTTTTTTGGGGGAGATGCTAATGGTCCAATCTGATTCAATTATCTATGCTAAGCTACGCTAAAAGTGCTCCAGCCAGACCCAGAGATCAGCTAAATAGATTCAAAAATGGTAAAACATCTTAACTGTTTACATCTAAGTGAACTAAAAAAAGTGGAGTGATCCTTTAAGATTATCACAATAAACAAATCAGTTCAACTCGAGCCCCATTAACACCTTTAAGAGCGGTTGATGAATGTTATAACATCAGTGGCAGAGGTTGTTGTTGGTTTGAAAGAGCTTAATGCTGCTTATCATGATACTAACAGTCCTGCGCTTCAATAGATCTGGCTTTCTCATCTGCTTTTGTGTTTCTTATCATACATACAGCATGTTTCATTTGGTTGCATTTCACGTCTATCGTCCTCTTTCTTTTCTGAGTTAAGGCAGTGGACTGTATGCGATGTTTAATGGGATGTTTTCTGTCCACAGAGTCTCCACTGGACATGAGAATGACCGTCTGTCCTCTGTGGCTGCGGAGCTGCAGTTTAAATCCCTCAGTCGACACTCCAGCCCGACGGAGGACAGGGAAGGTATTGAAGCATTACTTGTCTTTTTAGTGGTGTTACTGTGTGAACACATTCTGACTGTGGTTTTTTTTTTTGGTGTGTTTGTAGAGCCGTCATATCCCAAAGGAGACCCCAGCAGTTCGGCCCGTCGCAGCTGGGAGCTTCGCAACTTCATCAGCCAGTCTAAAGGTGGAGCATATGAAAAATATTTTATGATTGATGGCTAAATGTAATACAAGATGATAAAAGGAAGTAGGAAATGGCTTTAAAAATATATTATCTCTCTGTTTTAGGCCTTCTGGCTCCATCAATTTCTGTTTTCTGTATTTTTGTTCTGCAATGGCCTACTGTAAATATTGTCTTAATGCAAATTTTTTTAATACTTTTTCAGTAAGTAAATGAACAATTGGACCGTAATAATCTCTACAGAAATGCTTACAAACACTATTTAAATTTTTTATTATAAAAAATTGGCCTTGGTGAGATTATTTTTGTTTTTATTTAAAAAAATTGCTCTATTAGAATGAGATCTGGTGACTGTAGAGGCCATTTGAGTACAGTGAAATCATTGTTATTGAACTCATTACAGTGAACTCGTTAAACTGTATACGCACACATACATAAAGAGCATTTATTTGTTAACATAAAATATATTAATTAATAGATATGTATATTTAGTGTGTATTTTTTATAATACTGTATATTTTCAATAATTTGAAACTTCACATATTTAATTCTGAATTCTCCAAAAAGTTATCTAAAATTAAAAATAACCATTTTACTTTGCAATTGTTTTACATTATTAGTGTTTTGACTTTATTTTTGATAAATTATTGCAGCCTTATCAAGCAGAACTTCAAAATATTCCACATTATGAACTTTAAACTTTTAAGTGTTTTATTAAGTCAAACATTTTTTCATGTTCAACCCTGAGACTGCAGTGACTAAACAAATGTTTCAGTTGGTTTTGAATGGATTCACATAAATGCACTGTTAACTGATTCCGATTTATTTATATTAAAATGTGCGTAGTTGCTATAATGAATCTTGTGCTCTTGTTTATTCTGCAGACACAGCGCGTCAGAGCCCCCTGGAGGCAGTGCGGCGCTCAATACGAAACTTCGATGAGAAACACTATGCACTCATGAGACAGAGAAACATCATCGGACAGGTTTGCAACACGCCGAAGTCCTATGACAACGTCATGCATGTGGGCCTGCGCAAAGTCACCTTTAAATGGCAGAGAGGAAACAAGATCGGTGAGTGAACAGTGAACAACAGTGTGCATATGACGATACACAGCACAGGCTAGTTTCCTGAACACTGTTTCTGGCTGACAGGTGAAGGGCAGTATGGAAAGGTTTACACATGCATCAATGTGGACACTGGTGAACTGATGGCCATGAAGGAGGTATGCGAAGTATCAACTATATAAACCATGTATAATTATGTATTTTTACAGTAACATTACTAATTTGTTTTTAGCATTAGCTTAGCTAACACAAACCAGTAATGAAGATCTGGCATTTATTAACCTTTTGTTAATGTTAGTATATGAAAATGTTCAAATTAATGTTAAGACAATAAATCCTATTGTCTAGAAGTAATGTCTAATGTTAGTTCTTGTTAATTAATTTGAACTGTAAATTGCTACCATTTTAGCTTTTTACACTTGTAGTTTATTAACAAATATTTTAAGCAATATATTCATCTATTTATCGTTTTAGCATTAAATGTAATATTTGATTTTTAGTATTAGTATTAAGTACCATACAGTTGAAAATCTAATTAATAGCCGCCTTTGAATTTGTAATAATTTTCAAATATTTTCTGTAATTTTTAACACAGCAAGGAAAATATTTCCTATATTTTTCTTTTGGAGAAAATTAAAAAATTTTAAAAACACTATGGTCCTCGGCACCAGTGGTGTAGTGGTTTGTGCATCGACACATGCACTCCGGTGCTCACGGTGACCCAAGTTCGATTCCCGCCTCGTGGTCCTATGCCGATCCTTCCCCTCTCTCTGCTCCCAATGCTTTCCTGTCAGTACTCTACACTTTTCTATCCATTAAAGGTGAAAACCCAGAAAAATAATCATTAAAAAAAAAAAACACTTTGGTCTATATTAGTAGCCCACTTATGAAATGATTATTTCTTTCCGATTGTGTTATATCATCATGTCATATATATTTAAAATCTCTCCGTTAAACAGCACTTATAAATATTGAACATTTCTGTATTACTAAACTGTATGTGTTATATTTTATATGTGACTAAATCATTATTTTGGGAGAAAATGTATACATTATTTTTAATTATTATATAATAATTGTTTAATTAATATATTGTTAATATAAACAATATATTTTATATTATATTCATATTGTATGTGAAATTTGTATTTTGTAAAATACTATTAAATATTACATCTTTTATAAACTATTATGGAATTTTTATATACTGCAAATATACATGTCAATGTAATATAGTAACTATATAATTATTATGTTTTAAAATTTTTTTTTTTTTTTAATGTAAACAAAATAGATAAAATAAATAAACTTAACTTAATAATTAAATGTTTCCATAACTAATTAAAATACATAAACCCATTGTTCATATATATAAATCTCATAGAAGCACTTTATTAACTGTAGCTATACATTTTCTTTCAGATTCGCTTTCAGCCCAATGACCACAAAACCATCAAGGAAACGGCCGATGAGCTAAAGATCTTTGAAGGAATCAAACATCCCAACCTCGTCCGCTACTTTGGTGTTGAGTTGCACAGGGTAAATGGATTAATAACGTCAATACTCTATTCCTGCATTCTTCTTCTTACCGTATGACTTATGGTTTGTTCCTGGTGTCTGCTGTTCACGCAGGAGGAGATGTACATCTTCATGGAGTACTGTGATGAAGGCACGCTGGAGGAAGTGTCCCGTCTGGGCCTGCAGGAACACGTCATTCGCCTCTACAGCAAACAGATCACCACGGCCATCAACGTCCTGCATGAACACGGCATCGTCCACCGAGACATTAAAGGTGCTTCGCTCGCACCACATATTCCTTTACATTACCAGATGACAGATGCTGTTATGAAGCACAGACATACAAAATATTATTATATCTAGTCAGTGATAGATATAATGTTTTGTTATACCCATAATGTTTGTGTGACTTATGGGTGTAACTTCTGTTAAACTTGAGTCAGTGAAGTGTTTTAAAGGGTTACGAAACAACATAAACATTTTTGAGATGTTGAAAGTCATATATATATATATATATCATACCTGCCAACACTCCCGTTTTTCCCGGGAGTCTCCCGTATTTCAGACCCATCTCCCGTATTGTTTTGTCCCCCCAAATTGGTTGTTTTTGCGTTGTTTTGAGCAAATTTGTTCCTCCGGTTTAAAAATTTTGAAGCTGCATCACAGCAATGACATCACTGTGTAAATTCCAGTGTGGAGATTGGCTGTCTGTACTGACCGGTACAACGTGACGTCATTGGGTTTTCAGCACATCTGTTCATTAGTTCATGAGAAAGACTTGGTTTGAACCAATCAGTGCGCCCTATTGTGAATGAAATGCAACTTCATTAATATGAAATGTTAGTTTTAAAACTAGCTTAAATTCAAGCTATCGATTTACCATCAATGTAGGTATTAAAATGAATAAGAATTCTAATAAAATAAGCTGAAGTACTATATAATCAAATATTAAAAAATATATTTGCTAAAATAGTTATTAATACGTATGATCATTCTCGTGATCATGTAAAATTAACAAATTACTTCCAATAGATCATGAATATCCCCAAAAACCTAAGATGAGTCTTCAAAATTATGGATATAAATTGAAGATTACTGTACTGTACTGAGAAAAATCTGGAGAGAAATAATCTGGAGGAACAAAACTGTGAACACTAAAGAGCTCTGACCACAAATATGCTTATACTAATTTAATTAAAGAAAAAGTTAAAATAAAAATGAACTCGTTTGAATGAGTAAAAATGAATGAGTTTTACTGTTTCTATGGAATATTTGTGTTTGTTTTAATTAAACAATTTGCTTCAGTTCTATTGATGAAAGTTCCCCTAAAGTGAAAGTGCAACTAATAATTGGAAAGACAGTAGTCATGTGTGGAAAATGGTGGATCATATTTATTATTGATTTTCTCCTCAGGAGCGAATATCTTCCTCACATCTTCGGGTCTGATAAAGCTGGGGGATTTCGGCTGCTCAGTGAAGCTGAAAAACAACGCTCAGACGATGCCTGGAGAGGTGAACAGCACTCTGGGAACAGCAGGTCAGTGGCTCAGTGCTGTAGTTTTCAGATGTAAACACTAGAGGGCACACAATACTCTATCGAAGTGTCCTGAAGAAACGCCATACACACACACACACACACACACACACACACACACACACACACACACACACACACACACACACACACACACACACTATCTGTACTGTCCATCTCATAAAGACCTGTTCTGTGAGCTGTTAAACTCTGAAGCGGGCTGCGGGTCTACACATTCATTTGCTGATTGTGTTCATTTTAATGTGGTGTGTAAAAGCAGTTTAAGCTGTTTTCAAATGTATCTTATCACTACTACAGTCACAAATTGAATACTAAATGGCATCTCATATTTGAATGATATTACAATATCTCATGTTAAAAGGTCACTTGACTTACAGAAACACTTCCTGGAATTTTTGAGCATAGTATAAAAAGTTTCAAAAGGTCTCATAATATATATATATCTTAAAAATAAAGCTAAATGTAATTAAAAACAATTTAGTCAAAGTGGAAAAGCTTTAGTTTTAAAAATAAAAATGGCAAATTAGCATTTAATGAACATGAAGCTTTCATGACAGATCAACAGTTTACATGTAATCCAGGGGTGCCCAAACTCGGTCCTGGAGGGCCGGTGTCCTGCAGATTTTAGCTCCAACTTGCCTCAACACATTGATATTTTTAGAAAGCCTAGTAAGAGCTTGATTAGCTAGCCCAGGTGGGTCTGAATGGGGTTGGAACTAAACTTTGCAGGACACCGGCCCTCCAGGACCGAGTTTGGGCACCCTTAATGTAGTCTACTACAATCTACAGTTTTTTAATTGTTGGTAAAAAATGAACTTGTCAGTTTAATCAAAATATTACATGTATATAAAATATTGCATTAGACTTTTGTTTCGGAACCTGGCACATTTCCCCAGTTCTCGAATCCGCACCAAAACAATCGGTCCGAGACCGCCTGAATAAGGTGGTCACGGCTCGATTGAAACGATCTCTGGAGCAGATCGATTGTAGTAAGAAAGCAATACGATCCGTGCCAGGCTATATCACAGTGTATTATGGATATGTAATAGGCATATACGGCTATTAGAGGTGTGAACCTACACTGGTCTCACGGTTCGGTTCGGTTACGATTATCATGCCATCGATTCGGTTCAATTCGATATCTCGGTGCATCACGGTGCATTGACGATTCTTTCCATACACAGTTTTATATTTTTTTCACAGCACAGCAATTCTTGTATTAAAATGTATAAATATATTTATATACTATTTGTAAAACAATTTTGTCCTTTAATACCAACAGTCAGAATAAAGGTAAAGTTGGTTTTATATTCACACATTCGTTCATTTAGTCTCTATATTGTTTATCGTGTTACTTTGAATATTCGATTGGAATTAGCATACAAGTAACAAACAACATTAACACTATCTAATTGACTGTGAACAATGTTGTACTTTGATAGTCATTGGCTGCTAATATGATTTCCCTATTTAGAATTTGCAAATAATACTTTTCTGAAATTATATTATTAAGGAGAATATCCCAATATAAAACCAACTTTACCTCTATCTTCAGATATATAAACTGTACCTTTAAGCAACACGAGCATTTATAGCAAATAAACAAATATAAATATCCCGCTCGCTTTCTGAGCATTGTCTACCAACCAAGATCTTTCTTACACCCCTTTGATTGGTCACGCGCTCAACAGAAAGGGCTGCGATTGGCTCTGACACGCTGTCGCTCTTCACAGCTGCACTCATGGGCCACAGTGAGAGAGAAATGGAGATTACTTTCATTCTCTTAATCGCCGTGAAATAGGGGCTTTTGCTGTAAGTGTCAGTGAAACAGTGTTCAGCAAACACACACGCAGTGAAACTGTGCACAGTTTCAGAGTTTTTACGTAGTTAGAGCGTTGTACTCGCGCTCGCCTCCCTCGCCATAGTAAGCTACGGCGACATAGCGCATGTGAGATCAATGACGTCAGTATATAATAACCGGTTATGATTATTACTGAACCGATACTGAATTGTCCGCGTCTGCATCACGGTGCACCGAAGAAACGATTAATTTTGACACCCCTAACGGCTATATGAAGAGAGAATTATGAGTAGGGTGGGATGTCATCATTCCTACTGGTAAATGTGCGTTTTATGTCAAATACGAAAGTAAAAGCATTTACGAGAGCTGTTTATGCGTTAGGAAAATTGACCGAACCGCAGTCTTGGTTTATCTGTTATTTCTCTCTATAATGTAAAGCCTATAATGCATAAGCCAACTGCTATGTATGAGAAAGTCTTGCCTCTGATTTATATTTGGTGACTATGTCTGTGGGTGTCACCATTCAAAATTAAAGCGCAGCTTTTTCGCTTATAATGTCTTATTGCTCATCATCATGAATTATAATAAGGACGCATGACAGCTGAGTGGGACTGTGAGGGGAGTTTACTTGCACGTGACTTGTTTTAGCTATTTTGGTCCGTTTAGAAACTTTGCTGTGTGAAAGCGAACCACACCAAGAACAAAGAACCACATTGTAACAATTTTAATCCCTGTTTCGGAACAAGAGAATCGATCCACAGGTGTGAAAGCACCCTAAATGATTAATTTTGGTTTTAAATCCTTAAATGATCTGGCACCACCTTACTTATCAGAGCTCCTACATGTGTATAATCCTGGTAGGTCACTAAGGTCTTCTGGTTAGTTTATTCTTTCTGTACTAAGGTCCCAATGCAAGCAAAGTGGGGATCGAGCTTTTGCTGTTATTGCCCCCAAAACTCTGGAACAAGCTTCCACTCCACATTAGACACGCTCCAACTTTATCTGTTATTAAAAATCTTCTGAAACTGCATCTTTTTTTTTTTTTTCCCCCAATTTCTTTTTATTAGATTTTAACATGTACAAACACTTTTCAATGTCAAATATAACATAAACCAACAAACAAAACAAAACAAAAGGCTTCTCAGTATTTTACATCAAAATAAAATATCACCTCTTTTACTAATCATCTAGTAAAACATTTCCAAATCCACCACCTTTTAAAAATAACATAAAAGCTCCCCAAACTCTGTCAAAATTTATGTAATTATTTCTTAATATATAAGTTATTTTTTCCATTGACATGTTTGTTACCATCTCTTTCAGCCAACATCCTATTTTTGGTGCACATATACTTTTCCAATTTAAAGAGATAAGTCGTTTCGCTTGCAGAATACATATATTCATAAATATATGTTCCGTCTTTTTTAACTTGATCTCCTTGGGATATAAATGAAATAAAAAAAATTAAAGGAGACATTGGTATATTAACCTCAAGAATCTTTTCTATAATTTCTTTCACACCTTTCCAAAAGTTCTGTATACCTTTACATTCCCATATACAGTGATACAACGTTCCTTTAAGGTCCCTGCATCTCAAGCAAGTATCTGGAATATTTTCATTATATTTATGCAATAAAACTGGAGTTATATAAATCCTCATCAACCACTTATATTGTAACAGTTTCAGACGTGTGTTCATTGTTAGTGATTGAGCTTCCTCGCATGTCTTCATCCAGTCCTCTGTAGAAATATCCTCCTTAAGATCTAATCTCCAAGCTTCCAATTTACAATTTGAAGATTCCTTTGATCCTGACACCAGCATCTTGTATAATGCAGAAATTAAACCTTCACTAAAACAATCTTTTGTTATTACTTTTTCCAAAATAGACAATGATGGCATATCTAGAGAATTATTTTGTGATTTGAGGATAAAATCTCTTATTTGTAAATACTTAAAGAAATGTTTTGCAGGAATACTGTATGTACTAACAATTTCCTCAAATGACATTAGAATATTGTTAACATATAAATCTGCTATCTTTCTTATTCCCTTCTCTGCCCATATCTTGAATCCTGCATCTAACGTACCTGGTTTAAATTTTTTATTGCCCCAAATTGGACTGAAACAAGATAAGGGATAGCAGGCACTTAAATATTTTTTCATGTCAAACCATATGGAAATCATATTTATAACTATGGGATTAGAAACACTTTTTTTAAGATCTTTAAATTCTGCTGAATATAAACACAAATTTAAAGGTAGATCAGATTTAATGCCAATTGATTCCATCTCCACCCAAGATGGGCAGTCCTGAGATAAAAAATAAAACATTATTGTTCTAAGTTGCACAGCCCAATAATACCAATGCAAATTAGGACATTGTAGACCACCTCTATCGTATGGCAAATACAGGAGTGTTAGACGGAGTCTGGAACGTCTGTTATTCCAAATTAATTTAGTGAAAAATTTTTTTAAGTCTTTGAAATAAATTTTTGGGGGGAGGCAGAGGAATATTCTGGAATAAATATAAAAATTTGGGTAAAATATTCATTTTTAAAATATTTATTCGACCAATTAAAGATATGGATAAGGGCATCCATCTTTCTATTGAGCTACTAACAATTTCAAGAAGTGGATCATAATTTTCTTGCACAACATCCTCTAGTTTTGGTACAATTTTTATACCCAAATATGTAAAACAATCGACAATATTAAAGGTTGCAGCACACTTATTAGGTTTTTGTCTGTCACTCTCATTTAAATATAGAATAGAACTTTTAGAATTATTAATTTTGTAACCAGATATTTTTCCAAATGTACTGATGAGATCTAGTAAAGCAGGTATTGATGTATTAAGCTGCTTTAGAAACAGAATGACGTCATCAGCAAACAATGCAATTTTATGTTCTATCATTCCTATCTTAATTCCTGTTAATTCCACATGATTTTTTATTGCTATTGCAAAAGGCTCAATGGAGATGGCAAAAAGTAAAGGAGAAAGAGGAGAACCCTGTCTACATCCTCTTGATACACTAAATGGTTTAGAAACAATATTGTTTGTTAACACTTCTGCCGTAGAACTATTATACAAAAGTCTAACCCACCTACAGTATTTTTCACCAAACCCAAATCTATCCATCACATCAAACAAATAGGACCATTCAACCCGATCGAAGGCCTTTTCGGCGTCCAATGATAATAGAGCAGTATCTTGTTCTCCCCTCTGTTCATGAAGTATATTTAGGACTCTTCGAACATTGTGAAATCCTTGCCTACGCTTTATAAAACCATTTTGATCCTCTCCTATTAAATTTGGTAATGTACCTTCTAACCTTTTAGCTAAAATTTTACTTAATATTTTTGTGTCTGAATTTAATAAACTAATTGGGCGCATATTTTCACATTTTGTGTTTGTTTTCCCTGGTTTCGGTAATAATGTAATTAAAGCTCCTCTCATTGATGTAGGCAAAAGCTCTTGATGATACGCCTCTATTATCATTTCCATAAAAGGAGTTAGCAACTTTTCTTTAAACATCTTATAAATTTCTATAGGAAGCCCATCTGGGCCTGCAGCTTTTCCTGATTTCATAGAGTCAATTGCTTCTCTAATTTCTTGTAATGTGAGGTCCTCATCTAGCTTTTTCTTTTCTATAATTGATATCTGAGGTATATTTAGATTATCTAAAAATTGCACCTGGATATCTACATTTAGTGAGCACTCTGAACTATACAGCTTTTCATAATAAGTTCTAAATGTTTCATTGATCTCCTCTGGGTCAACTATATTTCCAGTTAAACTCTCAATTGTTGTAATTGTACGTTCTGTTTGTTGTTGTCGAATTTGCCAAGCTAATAACCGTCCTGTTTTATCTCCATATTCATAGATTTTTTGTTTCAACCTTAAAAGTTTTGAAGCTGCCCTACCTGCTGACACTTCATTATATCGAGCCCTGAGTAAAAAAAGTTTCTCTTTGGCTTCTGCTGTATCTATGGTTTTATGAAAAGTTTTAGTTTCTAGTTTTTTAATTTGATCTTCTAATTTTTTCATTTCTTGCCTAGATTTCCTAGCTTTGGAGCTGCAAAACCCAATTATTTGTCCTCTAATAAAAGCTTTGAATGCTTCCCATCTAATGCAAGCAGATGTTTCAGACTTATTAATTTCAAAATACAAATCAATTTGTTTGCCAACATATTCTACAAACTCTGAATCATGTAGCCATCCTATCTGAAAACGCCATTTATTGGGATTTTTTATTAATTTTTTAGTTTTGTATGATAAAGATACTGCTGCATGGTCAGATATGACTATACTATGATAACTACAATCTATTATATTATTAAGCAATTGTGCTGAAATTAGGTAGTAATCAATACGTGAGTATGTATGATACATACCTGAATAACAGGAATATGATATTGTTGCAGGATTAAGATCCCTCCATGCATCTAGTAAATTTAGATCTTTCATAAATTCCTGTATCACCTTCCTAGCTTTAGTATGTGTTTTATCAATTCCTGTTGAACGATCTTTAGCAGGATCTAGTACACAATTCATATCCCCTCCAATAAGATAGTATCCAGGCAGAGTAGCAATTAACAAAAACAAATCATTAAAAAATTTAGGATTGTCATCATTTGGACCATAAATGTTAATTAAATTTACTGAAACTGCATCTTTGTTATTTAGCATTTGAGCCTTTATAATGTTGAGGGGTTTGCCTTGTGTTTTAATTGTTTGTATGTGATGTAGGACTTTAATTAGTATTGATTATGTTCAGCACTTTGGGCAACACTGTGTTGTAAAAAATGTGCTATATAAATATACTAATTCTATTAATAATAGTAAAATAACTGTTCATAATAGTACTATATCCATTTTAAAACAATGTGTTCAATGTAGGGATGCTCATTGTGAAATTGTTATTGTATTGCGTCCCTGCCGCTTTGTACTGTATCTGCTTTTTATGTTGCCTCTTGGCCAGGTTGTCGTTGTGAGAACTGGTTCTCAATTGACTTACCTGGTTAAATAAAGGTTATCATTTTGGTTAATTTTGCCAACCGACAACCGCCGCTCGTTAACCGAATATTAACCGTTAACGGTCAGATTGATATTAAAATATTATTTAATTGTAAAAAATAAATGACGTGTCTATTTTGTGTCTGACACATTAAATATTGCATTTTAAAATGCTGATTTATTTTAACATGCGAACATATTAACAACAGAACATCTTCACGCACCTGCAGTGTTTCCAACAGCATAGAACTAAAGAATAAACTAAATAAAAAGAATTAAATAAATAGTCCTGCCCTAGATATTTTTCAATTAAATTACAAATTTAGATTACAAAACAAAAACACTTACTCTGAATCTTTTTTAAGAACTGCCATTTTTTTTTCTCATCATATGTTGTTTTTTTTTTTCGTCAAATAAAAATAGCAGGCTACCTTAAATCGATCACTCCACAGAAAATAGGTCTATGCATTTAATTAATGAACCACCTCTGCTTTCATCTGATTGAAGAATGAAAAAGACGCGACTGACGTAACCCACTTTTTACGCTCAGGGTTGACTTTTTCTTCAACTGCGAGCACACAACGCGCAACAGCAAAAACGCGAGGTGCGCAGGGCACAAAACATTCGCGGCTGCTAGTAAACCATTCAAAAGATGTGCCTCTCAACGCAAAAAGCACTTTCACTGTGATCGGCCCTTAATGCAGCCAAACTTGAAAAATATATTATTAATCATTTAACCGATACCATAAATCAGTTAAAAACACACCTTTTCAGTTAACGGTTAATCGATTATTTTGAGCATCCCTAGTTCAATGTTAATATAATGTTATGTGCAGTGTTTCCTAATCTAGTAGTGAAACAGACTGGCTTTGTGTATTGTGACTACTGGCTGACATATTGCTTTTCATTTTTTGAAATAAAAAATGTAATCTAATGTTAATTATTGTTAAATACTATAAATGTGTAGAAATAACATCACTGTGGCATTTTCTCTCTGTGCTTTCCAGCATACATGGCTCCTGAGGTGATCACCAGAGCGAAGGGTGAAGGTCACGGTCGAGCTGCTGATATCTGGAGTCTCGGTTGTGTTCTCATAGAAATGGTCACTGGAAAGGTAAATTCTGCTTGTTTATGCATACCATTGAGCTTTGTTCTTCATTCGTTCACGTGCCAGCGTTTCCTCAAACTGCTCCACTGTTGTCAAAACACTCTGCGTTCAGTCCTGAAAGGAATTACCTGTTGGGCTTGTCTCCACACGTCTCAACAACTGGTGCTTTTGAAAAGAGCTTCCTGAAACGCAGTCAAAATTTCCACTAATTATGATGACAAACCATTCAGTTTCATTATTCACTCAATATTAAATGTGCCATAGAATGAAAGTCTGGATATACCTAGGCATACAGTAGCTGAATATTAAGATTTCTGTACACGCAAATGACATACTATGAGCTTCACACTGTTCATTGTTTCCTCATTCTCATGTAAATCCTGTGAGGGTAAAATCCCAGTGAAAAAAAAGAACAAACTTTCGACGATCTATCTACATGGCATCATTAATATGCATCCTCCAATTAGAAAAAATCAGTCCTGTGATTCCTGTCCAGTCAAATCGCACATAGAAGGTAAATCGCCTCATAATGAACTACCTCAAGACATGAGCGCTTTATGCAGCAAACTGCATTGACCCAGAGACTGTTTAGATGCATGTCACTGATGAGAAGATGACGAATGTTTACTGTATGATGAGCAAAATGGCCTCAAACACCCAGCAGGCACAAGACGTCAACATGACACCGGATTGACGACGTACCCCAACATCATAGGGACTTTGCATTTTGTTTGGAAATGAAAATCGGGTTGACATCAGAACTCAACCTCAGGCCGATGTTCATGTCCTACGTCCAACCTGAACTCAAATATCAATGTCTAATGATGGTACAGCTTGGCGTTGTGTGGATGTTACCACTATGACGTCTATCAGATGTTGGATTTTGGTTGCCAAAGCTTATGAATAAATGTCAGTATTTGACGTCAATATAACAATGGTTTAAGATGTTGGCTCGACGTTGGATTTTGGTCACTTTCTAACAACCTAAAATCAATCAAATATCAACGTTATTTGATGTTGTTATTGGACATCAAAATAACATTGTCCTCAGGTGCTGGCTAGATGTTGAATTTTGGTCACCTGACGTCATGACCTAAATCTAACCTGATATAAACGTCTTATGACGTTGTGTGCCTGCTGGGCAATAACTAAATGCACTACAGAATGTTACGTTTACACACATCTACAAATTAAATGTAAATGCAGCAGCTTTTTACAGTGTAATACTTGAGTACTTCTGAAATGTATACTTTTTACTCATACTTTCAGTAATATTTACAACAGATACTCTACTTGCACTACGTTTTTAGGCAAGTAATGGTACTTTAAGTATGATTTTTCAGTACTCTTTTCACCACTAGATGATATGTAGTAGCTTCAGAGCAGAGCTCATTAATATTCACTACCCTCCCAAATTAGATGGTATGATGTTTTACTTTTTTTTTTTTACCGCCATCTATCTACTTATTTATATTTTTTCAAGGATTATTTTAATTTCTTTATTATTTTGTTCTTAAAATAGTTGTATTTATTTATTTGGTAAATGAATAATGAACCTATTTGCTATTATTGTTTATGATTTCCTCTTGTAGTACATTTGGACTAAAACCCATGGCACATTCTTTGTAAAACTTGCCTCTGATTATATCTCTGGTAGCACATTGTACATTCATCCTGATAACTTCAAATGGTAACACTTTATTTTGATGGTCCATTTGAGTATTAGTAGACTGTCTGCTTATTATCTGTTGATACTAGAGATGCCACAATTCTCAATACAATATTGAACCGTTCGGTACGACATCCACGGTTCAATACGCGCTTGTGAATTGCGGTTTTACGTTTAAATAATTTATGTGCGTTTTATTTCTCTCCGAATAGACTGTTTGTGTGTGCCTGTAAGTCTACGAGCTGAGATGAGGAAACTCCTCCCCGCGAGTAAATATTCAATCACTATGCTCTAAAGTTAGGGGGAGCTCAACCATCATTTCACACTTTAACATGGCGAGCGGCAGTGAAGTGAGGGAGCAATAAGATGCCGGTGTCTTTCAAATCCGCGGTGTTGGGACATTTCAGTTACACGTATAGACTAATTGAACGGAAACACTTCTAACATGACTGCACATCTGCGGCGCCATCACCCAGCAATATCACTGTCTTTTTTTTTTTTGGTCAAAAAAAGCAATATCACTCTCTGAATGCAGAATAGTAGAGAAGGTAATAAAGACCTCCATAAAACAACAATCTCTCACTGAATCCTTCCAGCAAACATATCCAACTGGTTCCGAAAGACATATAAAAATAACAAAGGCAGTTTTAAGTTTAATTAAGATGGTTTATTTATATTTACTGAAGTACAAATGTGTGGTAACACTTTATTTTGATGGTCCATTTGAGTATTAGTAGACTGTCTACTTAATATCTGTTGACACAGACATTTAACAGTCCTTCAACAGACATTTAACTGACTATAAGAAACTTTGCAATTACATGTCAATTTACACTAACCCCAACCCCAACCTTACAGTCTACTTATAATCTAATCATAATTAGTTGCAATGTAACTTAAATTCAACAAACGGACCATCAAAATAAAGTGTGACCAAATGTGTTTATATGAAATGGTCAATTTATGTTCATTAACTTCACATGCATGTTTATTTTTAAAATGTAGGATTTTATGTGTTGCCCAGTTTGTACGTAGGCTACCAGCAGCTGTGAGATTTCAGTGTTCATTTTTTTGTTATACAATACACTAGGAACTAGTGTACCCTTCTTGGCTTTGAAATAAAATAAAGGAGTATTGCAATAAATCGTTTTTATTTTTTTCTCTTTCTTACTGTTCCTATTGCCTAAGCATAGAATAACAAAAAAAAAAACACTTATGTGTTAAGCCATCAGAACCGAACCGAAAACCGTGTTAAAAAAACTGAGGTATGTATTGAACCGTAAGCTAACTGTATTGTTGCATCCCTAGTTGATACTGCTGCTAAACGGACATTTAACTGACTATAAGAAACTTTGCAAGTACATGTCAACTTACACTAACTCTAACCCCAACCTAACAGTATACTTATAATCTAATGAGAATTAGTTGGCATGTAGATGCAATGTAACTTAACTTCAACAAACGGACCGTCAAAATAAAGTGTGACCCTTTAAATAAACATGTAAATAAAACATGTATGTATTGTAATTGAGATCTACAGACACAAATTGAGAGTATATTTTGGGTGTTTTCTTTCCATTAGACTGGATTATTGTTTTATTAAAAGCATGAGAGGTGCATGACAACACAGTGTTTGTAAATGTACAAATCCACATCCGGAAACTCGTATTTCATCTTGTTTTTCTGTTTGTTTATTCAGAGACCTTGGCACGAGTACGAGCATAACTTCCAGATCATGTATAAAGTGGGAATGGGCCACAAACCGCCCATTCCTGAAAAGCTGAGCACAGAAGGGAAGGATTTTCTGGCTCACTGTCTGGAGAGCGAACCCAAGCGCCGCTGGACCGCCAGTGCCCTGCTGGACCACCCTTTTGTCAAGGTATGGCAGCCGAATAAATCACAGGGTCACACATCTGATGAAAACGAGACGCTGGTTTTAAACTGAATGCCCAAATTTTCTCACAGTAGATCCAACCAGCACATCTAGCAACATGTTACACACTTATAAAAGCATGGAAACCAGACTCTGACACAACTAAATTCTCACTTTGAGCAACAAACACGAACAACCATCCATTTACTTTAGGGACGCACTGATATTTTGGCAACTCAGATGTGATAATTTAGTTAATCTCGTTTTGATGATTTTGCATGAACAAAACTTACAATATAATGATGGCAGTAAAGGTCTTTGCACTCTGAAGTGCGAAATTTTCGTATGCGTTTTTTTTATATTCATATGCAAAATTTGTCACGTAAACAAACCTTGCACACTGAGTCTGATGCGTATTAATCCATTACAAAAAACTCAAACATTTTGGAGTCAGTTCAAGCAGTGATACTTTTGTTCTCCGCTCTTCTCCAAAGTAGAAAAAGAAAGAGGAATAGGCTACATGTTGTGTTCATCCAATGCTGATAGAGAGGAAGGAGAGTCCTCCTTATCAAAGAGCTGCGCTGGATTATCCCCAAATGCAAAGTTTATTTCAGGAAATCAGTGCAGTTTTGATACATTGCTTGTGATACTTCACACATTTATGTACGTGAACAAAGACTTGTAGTACCACAGACATTATAATAGATGCCGGCTGCGTTGATGTGTCGAAGCAACGAACTGAAAGCGGACTATGCTTTCTATTATAATGTTTATGAGTGGTATGTCAAATGTATGGACACACACACACCAAACAGCAGAAGAATTCAGCATATAGGGGTTCTCAGCTGTCCGCCACATTCTGTCTTTATTTTATGCACTGTGTTTGTCATAGTTATATGTAGCTCAAATGATGGCATACTGTATTAGCATTTCGCTTGTACAGTGGCTCTGGACTGTCAAAACACCTCTTACAAGTGCTTTTTCAGATGCGAAAAGCAGAAGAAAAAAAAAAAAAATCGAACCCGGTTTAAATTTTTTTTTTTTTTTTTTTTTTTTTTTTTACGATGGATGAAAGTTTCGGGGGCAGTGTGTCTATACGACTGACACAACATGACGTCGAATTTATTTTTCAACGTGCGAAAATTTGGGATTCAGTGTGCAATAACCTTAAGCTGTTCAAAACATTAAATGTTTTGATGTCTGTAACAGGTTAAATAAACTTGCCAAGAATAATTTATTGCCTTTTACCATATACAGCCATCATTTACATCTTTAGATTTTAACAAACTGAACTAAAAACAAGCATATTATTATAATGTTTATGTAGAAACTCTCAGGTAATTGAAATGCTTATAGTGCAATTCATTTTTTTTTTTTTTTTTAAATATTTATTTTGTCAGCTGATTTTTAAAAAACCCAGCATTGTGTATTTTAACTATTAGGCCTCTATGAAGTCTGTTTTATTTGTTCCCACATTCCCTTTCTTTTCCTCTTTTTTTGGTTTCTGTATTTTTCTGGACTCCATTTATTCATGGATTTTTATAAATGAATCTTGTTTAGTTTTTATTCAAAGTAGTGTTGCACGATACTGGAATTCAATACTAATCAATACAGAAATTAAAAAAAACGTCCATTTCCCGCTAACATTTGAGCGTTATTGAGCACGATCTTAAACAGCGCTGATTTGCCATTGTGCTCAACAGAAATGATTGTGATTGGCCGTGAATCTCGTCAATCTCATCAAAGTCGTGATTCATCAGCGGATCGCTCATATGTAAGCTTATAGACAAACCAGCTGATCAACGTGATTTTGAAATGCTCCAGTGTCCTTGTATCTGTAGTTACACTCAGTGAACAGTGATGAGTTTTGTGAACGGATGACCTTCACGGCCAATCACAATCATTTCTGTTGAGCACATGAACACAGTGGTAAATCAGTGCTGTTTAGAAATGTTCAACAGAGCTCTAATGTTAGCGGGAAATGGACGTTTTTAAAATTTCAGAATCGATATTCGGTATCGAATTCCGGTATCGTGACAACCCTAATTTAAAGTTCCAGAACTACATTTTAGGCAATCTGTGAATTAAAAAAAAATTGTTTCATTTAATTTAAAAAAAATTCACAATTGTTTCTATTTCAATTAGGCAATTTATTAAAATGCTATATTTCTTTTAAAATATACATTAGTGTTCAATAGTACTATAGATTGTGATTGTGTTTCGCACATAAACCTGCTTGTGAATTAAAGGGATGGTTCACTAACTTTTGAAAAATTACTCTCCATCAAGTGGTCCAATCTTTGAGTGTTGTTTCTTCTATAAATGAAGATATTTTGAAGAAAGCTGAGACCTGTAACATTATATTGTAGGGGTGCAACGGTTCAATCTACTCACGGTTTGGCATGTATAATGGTTTGTGTTTTAGTACGGTATGGTTTGTGCTATGCTTAGATAAAAAAAGCCTACAGAACAATTCAACGAACAATAAACAGGTTAACAAACACCTGACAGTGCAACAGGACAGTTTGCATATTCTGACATTAATTAATTAAATAAAAGTAGGGCATTTTGAAAATTGTATGTTCAAATCCTTAAGAAAATAACGAGAAACGGCTTAAACTTCCCCTTTTTCTATTTTACATTTCGACTCAACAGTCTCAACCAATTATGCAGATAATAATTGTCAACACATCTTAATAACTGAGCACTTTAAAGTATTGAATGCTTTTGTTTACATTATGCTTGCATTACCAAGGCAACAATGCATTTCTATTTATGATTTCTTTATGATTTTATTATATTCCAGAGAGCTCAGTTTCCCTTATCAGCACCATCGTAGTGAATAACACTTAAGCAAAGAGAGAGTGTTCAGCTTTTTTCTCTTAATTCAGTGGGAACAGTACATCAAGAAGACGACTTCTTAGCAGACAGCGGGTAAACAGAGTGAATAGCAAATAAAATAGAGAGAATAGTGAATAGTGAGAGTGATCGAGTGCGGAAGAACATCCAGCAGAAGCGGGATTGAAGTAACAGATCTGCTGTATTTCCGTGTCCATATGGGCCGCTTCTGGGTCCAGACACAGACCTCGATCTGGCTGTTAGTGACCACTGATCTAGACTATCTTCGCAACAACAACAAAAAAAAAGCCATTCGTTATGTTTTTGTATCTGTTGAAACACTGACGGCAATGCGCTGTGATTTGGCCTCAACAGATTTACATACTAAGAGGTGATTGGACAGGTCTTTGCACGTGCAATGAGCATAAAAGGTCATCCGAAACAAAGGCGGAACTGCTTTGTTGCAGTTGTTTTTATTAACAAACCAATATCAGTAATGCATATTCTGAACCGCAGGATGCACCAAACCATGGGAGGACAATGGGACAACTTGTTTTTTTTTCCCAAGAACCGTTGCATCCCCATTACATAGTAGGAAAAACAAATACTATGGAAGTCAATGGTTACAGGTTTCCAGCATTCTTCAAAATATCATCTTTTGTGTTCAACAGAAGAAACTCAAAGGTTTGGAACAAGAATGAGTAAATGATGAAATTTTCAGTTTTGGGTGACCCATCCCTTTAACTCTAAGAGATTCATTTAGTTTCAGGTTAAGGTAAAAAAAAAAGGAAGAATTGCGGTGCATCGCTAACTACTAATAAGAAGTGAGGTAGACCAAAACCATCACATGCTGTCACCTCACTGGCATCTTGAATTTGGTCAATGGAAACGAACACTAATACATCAATCTCATGTTTTTTTGTTTTACCTGCAGGTCTGCACAGATGAAGAGTGACGAGGAGGACACGTATTCTCTTAACGTTTACAAAAATGCTAGCACTACTTCACACGACATGAGGGAGGACGAAGGAAGAAACAGACACGCTCTGCTCGACACGTAGCCCCTCTGTGACGTTAAAGCAGGGCAAGTCTTACATGTACAGCAACACGGGACAGATAATGTCATCCAGACGAATGCGTTATGTACATACTGTAAGAATAGAGTTAGGGGGTTTTCTTTGTACAAAGCATATTGTAAAGCTGAAGTTGATGAGCCACTCTGTTGGTGATCGAGTCACAGGGAAACACGTGTTCAGAAACATTACATTAATTCAAGAGACGTTCAAAGCTTCAGAAAATGGGAGACAGAGTTTGCCTTTTGACTGAGTGTTCATTGAAGAAAGCGTACAAACCTGGGACTGAGAAGGTTTTTAATTTTCTTTTTTGTTAAAATGGTATTTTTGTTTTGCCTTGCTGCAGAGCCCACTGTTAACAAGTCATATTTAAGCCTATAAGTAGTTGTGCTGCATCGGCTCAGCCTCACGCTGGCCGATGGCGTGCCTTTATCCTGGTGTTCAAGAGCATAATCAACCAATGAGAGGGAAGAGGCCAGTCTGACTCCGCCTTTCTGCTGCTGCTGCACTCGAACAGGTGGACAAACATTGCTCCTGCGCAGGCATCAACTGCTGGCTCTCTGCTCCTCCAACAGTGTTTGCAATATTTAAAAAAGAATCTTAATAAACAGACCGTTTTTTTTAAATGATGGCCTATTTGTTTCTTTCAGCAAAAAAAAAAAAAGCTTAAACCTGAACCATTTTAAAAGATTCTGTCTGTAGTGTCGAGTTCTTAAATTCACTATGAAGGTGGTTGGGTTGTGCAAATGCCCTCATTACAGTACAGTATAATGTGATCGTGTTGCGCTGGATGGTCACAGTCTCTCAGTTGTTGTTCATCTGCACGTCTTTAACCCCATAGTTCGAACCCTTGTCGATCTCAGTCTGTCCAATCATCCAGCGCACCCCAGCTGACACTGGAAAAAACAAATATGATTTGTCAGCGCTATGGCACAACCGCTAGACACATTAGCGTGCTTCCATCCAGAGCTACAAGCAGTTTGAATGTGTATTATCATTCATCAGATTAGTGGTTCTCAACCAAAATGGTGTCAGTATACAGAACTCTAAATTAAAATGATAGGCAGCATAAGGATGCAAGCCTTGGTCACATTTACAGGACAACATTAACTAAAATGGATTATTGTTATTTGCATAGATATGACAATGTTGTCCAAAACGATCCTCATTTTCACATCATTGAAAATGGCTAAAAACGCTGTACTGTCATTTCAGACTGAACAACATATAATACACGTGAATAATGCTTCCACTGTTATTTTTTTGTAGTTTACACTGAAATAAAAATGATTTAATTTTAAAGCTGTACTTTAAAACCTGTTTTCAAATACCTGTATATTCAGGTGCAAAACAAATCAACTGTGTAAAAGTTTCCTATTTTTAGCCCTTCAACATACAACCCTGTTCCTGAAGGCTCACCAACTACACATTTTTAACCTCTCCCTAATCAAACACCTGAATCAACTCATCAGAACATTGGAAGAGGCTCTAAAACCACAGGTCCGTTCTTCATACATGGATTAAGCTGCAGTCACACTGGACTTTTCTCCCCATAGACTTCCATTCATACGCATGCGAATGCGTCAGACCGGAAACGCAGGGGCTTGCGTCAAGTTTCGCATTTTGCTGTGGTGCAAAGTTCAAGCTTGGTGAACTCTGACCTGCGAAATCGCATTACTTGACTGCGTGAGACCAATCCAGGATCAAAACATGACCTCTCTGGACAGAAATTTAAACATGGAGCAATCGCTGGCTTTTTAAAATGGCTAATCATCTTGTTTAATCCCGCCCCTTTTCGCAGTGCCGTGCGACAGAATTTCGCAAGCTCAAACTCTAGTGTGACCGCAGCTTAACTCAATTAGCTGGATTTGGTTATTGACGATTTGACACGATCCAGGATCGTTTTGTTCAAAACTCATCCAAAAGTTGTTATCATAGCAACAGTTCTGGTAGATCAAGCCTGCTCTGGTGCAGGTTTATTTCATATTAACAAGATCAGATCAGGTCTTAAGCAAAGGTAATATCAGTATTTGGCACATACTTTCAGTTATTTTCTTACAGTCTAGTAGTATATACTGTCATGGGGTGGTTCTCGCCAAGGGTTTTAAAGAGAACATTTATTAATATGGACTTTTTAGACACAAAGGCGTACTATTTTACAGTACCAGCTTTAGTAACATTTATGTATGATAATAGACATGCAGGATATTCGCCTGTTTTTGTTTTAAAGTAATAATACAATTATGCAGTCATGCACATGTTTTGACAGCTAATATGCCGGTGATTTCATGCTTTGCAAAAGTTGCAGACACCTTTAATGATATTAAAGCTTTTTTGATGCAGCCAGTTATTAATTTAAACAGCCAGTTATTCCTTGTGCCAATTAAGAAACTTGAATAGGCCTAGGCTACTATAATAAAGAAAATCAGCTCTAAATGTAAAACTAAATAAATTGCTGAATACTCTTGACACATGAAATTGTAAAGCATGCAGCCCACAACAAAGATGGAAAGTTATTGAGTATCACATATAACAAACCGTTTACTACAAATTTTATGTCATTTTTCTCACATGGATAATTGAATATTAATCAGATGATGTCATTACACTGCCAATCAGCCAATCGTTGCATTGCTGATCATGATTTCGTGGATCGATAGAGCTGTTCTTTACAACACACGCAGCGATCTCAGATCAATTCATCCAGACATTTTAAACTGATTCACAAACTAAATTAGCCAGAGATCTGTTATTAGGATTAAAAAATCAAGGATCTGTCAAATCATCTTAGATCATTTAAGCGAGGTACAAAAAACGGACCCCTGAAGTTAATGGGTCAGATAAGGGAGACATCCAAAATATGTACTGTTGGTGTGCCTCCAGGAACAGGGTTGGAAAACACGGCCCTAAAGTATCATCACCAATATGTATTGGATGATTCTGGATCAGTTTTAAACTCTCGGCTGATTAGTAAAAAAAAAAAAAAAAGGCTGATATTACAAAACAATTTATTAACTATGAATATCTGTTGCGTAGTCCCATGTTGTTCTCGAGATAATATATATAATTTGGATTTGCTCTAAAATGTCAAAGTGAAATTAAGTGTATTAAATCTAGTTATATAATAATGACATGAATAATAAGTGTTGAATGGATCCAAAAGTTTACCAAAATTGTAAACTTAATTTTTCCTTCTCCTCTTCAATATCTTTTTTTTTCACAAAAGAACATCTAGTTGAGACAACAGATGTGTTTGAATAAAAAAGGCTGAGAACCACTGTATTCATTTTGGTCAAAACACTAATTGGGTTCCCACGGACATGGAAAACCCAGACATTGTGATTTCCAAATCTGCTAATGTAGATCAATTTCACTCTAGTTAGTCTTAACCATCCACTTTTCATCAAGTAATCACAAGTCATGGAAATTCAGGTGTGGGAACCCTGTACTAATCCAAAGAGAAATGAAAGAGGCTGAAATGAAAGCTTCATATAAACAGAATATCTACCATACATGATTTCTCATGGCAGCGCTGAATCATGTAGTTCAAGATTAGTTGTGTGTGCATTCAGTGTTTAGATGAAACTTTTACAGCTCAAATAAATCTTTAAAACCTGCTCTCTCATGCTGTAAATGCACTTGAAATGCATTAAAATCATTTCTCCATGCGCTCTTGAAATGACTAGCATGCAGAAAATCCATATAAAAAGTGATTGATGTACTTACTGCTATAGCACATAATTGGCCTCCTTTATATTTACATTTTCAAAGAAGGAAAAAAAAACAGATTGGAGGAAAATAGCAGCAGCATGTAATTCCATATTTACTGGACCACAAAACATGATCCGCTGCAGTCATAATGGTCTATTACAGGGGTGGGCAAACTCGGTCCTCGAGAGTCGGTGTCCTGCACAGTTTAGCTCCAACTCTAATCAAACACACCTGCTTATAGATTTCTAGTGATTTCTCAAAGACACTGATTAGCATGTTCAGGTGTGTTTGAATAGTGTTAGAGCTAAAGTCTGCAGGGCACCGGCCCTCCAGGACCGAGTTTGCCCACCCCTGGTCTATTACGACAGCTTTATTTAAAGGAACATGCCACTTATTTGTTTTGAAAACAGGATAATTTTTCAACTCCCCAGGAGTTAAACAGTTAGGTTTTATCAGTTTTTAAATACATTTAGCTGATTTCCGTGTCTGGTGGGAGCACTTTTAGCTTAGCATAAATAATTGAATCAGATTAGACCATTAGCATCTCGTGCCAAAAAAAAATTAATACTGTTTTAATAATCAGTCTCAGTACACGATGTAACTACAGAAGAGTCGAGCTTTAAATAGGAAATTTACCAAAACTCTAGAAATTTATGCTAATGGTCTAATCCGATTCAATGATTTATGCTAAGCTAAGCTAAAAGTGCTTCCAGCAGATCCAGAGATCGACTGAATGGATATAAAAGTAGTAAAACTCAAATGTTTTACTCTAGGTAACTTGTAAAATGAGCCTATTTGCAAAAACGTGGAGTGTTCCTTTAAATTCATTAGAAAAAAAAACACCCCTGACCCTTGTCCTTATCCCAAATACCTGCTAGACAGAAGACAAAAGTGCAGACGATGGTGAAGGTGGATCCTGACAGCAGCAGTTGCAGCAGTAACATGCAGATGGGATACACCAGCACACACACCCAGAACAGCCAGTTCAGCAGCGCCCAGAGTCGACGTGGAGGATTTGTGATGGGACCCGGAAAGCGACCCGTCTGTCTGTAATGCTCTTGGAATTCATCCTGGGTGAGATGGAAATAATGTTCAACCCTGGTTACGTTTAGATGTTACTGATTGGGTAATTCATAGGCAATTGCTTTAGTAATCTAGTAGTTGGTTGTACCCTATTGATAATATAATATCAATCCTAAAGCCTCTTCACATCAAGAATGAGAACTACTGTATACTGATTGAATGAAATACACTCACTGGCCACAGTAAAGCTTGCTAGTATACAAAGTTGGATGGGTTTTTCCTTCAGAACTGCACATCCCGAAAGTGCTCTACTGATGGAGATCTGAGCATACATTCATAAAACATTTTATCTTGCCACTGTTAGATTTTGCTGTAACCATTCTTGGGTGGCTCGCCAATGTGTTAGATGACTCTAATACGTACAATAAGTAAGCTGATCAAATTCTTACGAGGAGAAGTCTTTATTGAAGACAATGTATAGTACAGTTCCTCAGCATCGATGTTAACCTGGTCAGTCTTCAAGTAACTTAACCCAAAATACTGTCTGAGAGACAGAACTTTATACTAGCAACAAACAAACCATTCTGTTTACTTAAGCTCAGCAGGACCCTCTTACCAGATGTTTCAGCTGTTGTTTTGCTTATACCCATTGAGCTCAAAAGGCTCACACCCATCGTAAAAGGGTCATTTAGTTCACACCTATCAGTTTGTGGGGGTTGAGGCACAGGTCACCCCCAACATACAGACAATTGATCACATTAGAGTTTGATTTAATGTAAATGTAACTGAACTACAACTACTAAGAGTTCTAAACGTTTTTAGCTTTTACAGCGGTGGTACTGCAAAATGGCAAAAATATGTGAGGCGGAAGTGTATATCTCCTATCCAGCATTTGGATGAGGTTTTTACATCCCTCTTTGGTCACTGCATTAAAAGGCACTGTATCTGTAGTGAGGTCTTGAATTATGGTGTTAGTTATCTCCTAGTGCCTTCCTGATGTTTTTCATATGCTGTAACAGCCGCAAACAACTCTGAAATTGTACTTTGCTGTTGCTTGCTACTAGATTGAGAGTCACTGGCAATACTTTTAGTTGACTTTTTAGCATGACACTTCTCATATAGCTGGCTTTGGTGCTTTTATAGGTGCTGGTTGTTGTATTTTTTCATCCCGTGCCAACAATTCCTACGACAGCTCTTACGAATGACCTGTTTTTGTTTGGTGTCTGTAACTTTGAAACCAAAACATTCCCATATTACAGTTGTGCTGTTTTTTTTTTTTATATTAATTTGTCTATTAATGCTTCTGAAGAAGCATACACCATCATCCCACTCGTTCCTGTTTGTTTGTTTTATTGTGGGCATTCCACATAGTTTGATTGCACAATTCTGATTGGGCAGAATGAATGTATGCTCACTCAATTGGCTGGTAAGACTGTCACACACACGGCAGTCACACATATCGCAGACACTTGCAATTTAGCTAATCACGACATTTCAATTCGTGTTTGCGATTCGATGCAAACTGGTTGGCCAATAGTCTCTTTCTGAGATTCATGGAACCTATTGTAGAGCGCAATACTTTATTGCTATATTCAAATAAAAGGTTTAAAATGGAGGCGATGACAAAATTTTGATTCTAAAAACTATGTTCCTTGCTTTTAAAGTTTGTTCAAGTTTGTTAATGTATTTTCTTAGAAACTAATTAAGCAAATATATTTTAATTACAAGCATATATATATATATATATATATATATATATATATATATATTGTTAAAAGCTGCTGTTTTATTTCCATAGCAGATTGCCGCCAACAGCTATTTAGGATGATTTGTGGTTGGGTCTTTGTGACTTCTTTGGTCTTTGAGGAGTCCTCTTCACTACTAACATTTCACAAATCTAGAAGCTAGTTTAGTGCTAAAAACACTTTTAAGAGTTCACACTTAAGGCTGATTTATACTTCTTCAAGCGCACGCGTATGCTACGGCGCGGCCTATGCGTAGACGCATAGCCCTCGCCGTGGCAGTCGCTGACGCGCACCTCTAAAAAAAATGTAACAAGGTCGCAACGAAGCGTAGCGCAAGTTCTGTGATTGGTCGGCTTGGTAGCGCTGATGAGTGTGGGCCAGATCGAGAGCCGTGCGAGCCCAATGGAGCGATTGTTTACAAGTGTGGAGTCCCGTGAAGGAGCTCAGGATGGTAAGTTTTGTTTTGTGTTTACCTTATGATTAAAGTTGTTGCACGTCTGCTGGTTCCTGCCTCAAAATGAGCGAGTTTGAACCACTTGTACATTAAGGAAGCGTTCAGAAAAAACAAAGCACTAGCAAAGAAACTCGACACAGTGGAACATAAACACCTACTGCCAGCTAGTGTTTCGGAAGTGTTATTGCAGAGCAACAGAAGCAGCACGCAGAAATATAAATGCACAGCTACGCGCGTTGCATGCGCCGTGGGTCATGCCGATCACTTGACGCAGAAGTTTAAACCAGGCTTTACCTGATGCTTGATAAGGTAAATGCATGTTTGGAATGTTATCCCGGGAGAGAGCCCTGAGTTAGAAGGAACTTCCAGTCCGGGGCTCCCTCCTGTTTAGTCGGGAGAGAGGGGAGTCTGAGCTCAGGTGGGTCTCGAGAACTCCCCTGTTATTTAGCTAGGAAAGAGAGGAAGGAGTCGGGGTGAATGGGGGATTCTTCAAACACGACTATTTATGTGCGTTTGGATTCATCTGTGTGATTGTTAATGTGAGACTAGCTGTGGTCAATCATAAGCACGTGATCCTCTCGAAATCGGTTTATAAAACTTTACTTGTGGAATATATTTTGTTTTGACCAGTGTGGTTGTTCTGCTGCTGTAGCGCATCTGCTTCAGGTTTTGACAATGTTGTGCATTTACACATGTTTTTCTGCAGACCTTGGTGTTCACAAGTGGTAATTTGAGTTTCTGTCTATCAGTTCAAACCAGTTTATTTTTCTCCTCAGACATCAGAATTGCACTAAAATCAGACATTCAAAATCGCTAAAATAACATTCCTTAACCCTTCACTGCTCACTGAAGCATGCGATTGGCTGATTAGATATTTGCATTAAAAAGCAGTTGAACAGGTTTACCTAACAAAATGGCTGTTGAGTGCAAGTAACGTAAATTTGAAAAAAGAAAACTAATAAATGAACAAAAGCAAATAATATACAGGATATATAAAAAATAAAGGCTACATCAAATGCATACTGTAACACTATATAAATAATGCTAAAACAACACTGAGCAGTAAAATCCCTCCTTTAGTTCTGTCACTTACTTTCTCCTGGTAGAGTTTGTGAAGCCAGGCCGCACATTCTGACTCATCCTCTGGGATGGAGTCCAGAGGAATCCGCCTAGACACAGAAGCAAATCCAAACACATTTATCTTGTTCATATAAAAGTCCTAAGGTCTCACAACACACTCATATAAGAAGTCATAAGTAAGTGATGCAAACATTTATAAATGATTGTGGAGACTGCATTTTGAACTTTGTGACAGCACGACAGATGATCACACAACATATTGCTGTTAAATATTTCCGAAGAGCATTACGAAATCATTTTCCCTTCATTCTTACCTCACATATAAATCTGCATGGTACTTTTTCCCATTGAGCACCCCTAGTAAAGTTGGCATTTCGTTGTTTCTGAAATTAAGCGTAGAATCGTACACAGCAGTAACTACAGAGGAGACACAAACCAAGTCAGCAAACCAAATCCTCACAAGTTACTATTGCCAAAAAGGCACTTTCAATTTCAAGTATTTCATTTGAAAACAACATTAAAAGAACAAATCCACTTTTTTGGAAATAAGCTCATTTTACAAGTCCTCAACAATTGAGGTTTACCATATTTTAAAGAGCCCCTATTATGGGTTTTTGAAAATTACCTTCCATGTAGTGTGTAACACAGCTCTAAGTGAAGTGAAATATCCAGCTAAGGCTTAAATCTGAAAGTGCGTCATGTTTAAAACTATTGATTCATCTATAAAAGAGTCGACTCATAGTGCTTCAAGTGAATCGTCTTGATAACGAGTCTTTAGCCGTGCCAGCGTGATGTCAATACGAAACTTGATCCCCACCCAATTGTTGTGCGTGCAAACCCGGGAAAATCAATACCCCCGGCCCCGCCCACAAACACTGTAGCAAGAAAAAGAAGAACACTGTAGCAGATGCCGGTTGAATCATGTCGTGAAGACGCTGGATATTATTGGAAGTGTGAGTGAAAGTTAGTGTTATTTTCCCTACCCAAAGAAGAGGCTGTGAAGAGTCAGTGGTTGAGGTTTATTTTTGCAAAAATACCTCAGCATTATAGCCCAGCCTTGTGCTGTGTTCCTGTCATTTTTCTGATGAGTGCTTCAGCAATCTACACGCTTACAACGAGGGATTCGTCTGCCGTTTGTTAAAGGAAGGATCAGAAAAGACTATTGATGTATGGGACTTTGTCAGAGCTTGACAGGAACTTTACAGTACACAATTCATGGATCAGTTTCTTCCTCCATTTCACAAGTGAAAGTAAGTGCGATTAAAATGGTTGCCTCCTTGTTTTCTCTAGCTTGCAAATGAAAATAAAAATGTATTTGTGTTTTGTTACTTGTAACCGTTCGTACTGTATCTGGTTAACTCTTTGTATTCTCATATTGCGTCTAATGTCATGTTGAAAACGCGACGCAAGCTGCTTCGTTTACGGATTTAAATGAGTTTGTGAGCTTGCAACCCTCTGCCGTTTGTCGTTGCTATGGCCACCGTCAGCTGTTTCTACACAAGTGCGGCATTCAAGTTTCAAAATAGTTTTGCCACTGTGTGGATTAATACTGAATGTGTGTCCCTGTTTTTACTTATGGTTAAGAATAGAGCTATATGCTGGTGTTTAACTGCATTGCTTTAATGCACTCCTGCATTAGGCTCACACACATACCTGCCAACATTTGTCCATGAAAATCCGGGAGACCAGGGGGTTAGGTTTGGGGGTGAGGTGTCTGAATAACACTGTTGAGAACCGGGTACTGTTTACTGTGGTGTTAGTAACTACTATGAAGCGTGTTTCGGGCCGCCGCTGCGATCGGATCCTATACCAATGTTGGCAACCCGGGGATTTCACAGACTGTAACAAAATTCTGAGGACCGGAGGAGGGATTGGTTGAAATTATGGGAGTTTTCCGGGAGAAATAACAAATCGGGAGGATAGGTCTAAAAATACGGGAGACTCCCGGGAAAAACGGGAGTGTTGGCAGGTATGCTCACACATACACTTCAGCACTCTGACTACTTCAATATTGTTGATAAGCCGTGGTGGGCATTTTTCTGTCTCGCGAAGTTTAGCATCGCGCTAAGAAGGGGTTTAAGAACAAATGAATCGCTGAATGAATCATATGGGAGTCGCTGGGATAATTAGGTAAAAATAAATGCATATTATAATACAATGAAGGTGTTTTTTGACCTTGCATGCATATCAGACTATTGTTGAAGACCCCCAAAACCAAATTATGACCCTTTTTAATGTATAATAGGGGCTCTTTAACCCATTAAGATGATCTCTGGGTCTGGCGGGAGCACTTTTAGCTTAGCTTAGCATAAATCATTGAATTCAATTAGATCAGTATCTTGCAACTGATATTACATAGCACTGCTACCTAGATATCTAGCTGGGGACTATTGTCAAGTGTGGAGTAATAGCATTGCTGCAGCTGTGGAATGGCAGCAAAGTTATTACATAAATTATTATACATTATGCTGTACATACGATTATTATGGCAGAATGAGAGTATACAGTAGTCCCTTGCTATATTGACCTAGAAAATAGCAACATTTCATTTTCTGGCAGTCTTAGTACATGAATGATCAAAATTAGTACAAAATTATCAAAACTTTTTAAAATAAATTTGAGAGACATGCTAACGGTCTAATTCGGTTCAAGGATTTATGCTAAGCTTAGCTAAAAGTGCTCCTGCCAAACCCGGAGATCGGTTAAATGGAAATTTGAGAGACATGCTAACGGTCTAATCCGGTTCAAGGATTTATGCTAAGCTAAGCTAAAAGTGCTCCTGCCAAACCCGGAGATCGGTTAAATGGAATAAAAACTGGTAAAACTGTGTATTTTTGTTTATGTAAAGCACTTTGAATTACCATTGTGTATGAAATGTGCTATATAAATATACTTGCCTTGCCTTGTCCTAAATCTAGAAGAGTAGTACAAAGAGCCTTTTCCAGAAAAAGTGGGTTGTTCAATCAAAATGATTTGCCTCAGCTAAAAGCACTGTCAGGCTCTTCATTATTTAAAGAAGCTCTCACCCTTTCCCCTGAGGTTCTGGGCCGTAACACAAAAGCCCTTGGTTCGAGGTAGAAGGTGGTACTTCAGTTTGGGCAGACCTTTCTTCTCTGCCACCTCCATGCTGATCTTGTGCTTCTTTTCTGTGAATCGTGTGCCCTCACAGTGCAAAAGGAACTGCACATGAATCATAAAATATATGAACAAAGAAAGCTTAGTTATGTGTAATGACTTCATAATGACCTGAATGTCAAACAGACTACCATCATGTTACTATTTGAAGCACCGACTAAAATCACATGGAATATTTTGCAAAACCTCTGTTTGTTTTTTAATTTATAAATAACAGCATATGAGGTTTAAGACATGATCTTGACGGAATTTTGTATATTTGGATGTTCAGTGAGCCATTCATTTAAATACTTCACCCCAGAATGAAAAATCTGTCATCAATTAATGATCACAGCCTTGTATTATTCCACAACTGTTTTTTTCTTCTTCCATTGAACACAATATTGAAACTGGTGACCATTGACTTACATAGTATTTTTAGTCTGCTTTGAACGTCAATGGCTACTGGTTTCCAACATTCTTCAAAACATCCTCTTTTGTGTTCAACATAAGAAGCTTATAATAGTTTGGAACAACCTGATGGGGGAAATAAGTATTCAACACATCAATAAGAAGCTTAAAGATGCCTCTCATACGGAGAATGAAGTCACATGCATTGCTCAGGTATGATTTTTTTTTTCACAGACTTCAACAAACTGTAAAAATCTTGATAGTTCTGTGGGTCTCGTCTATCAAATCTGATCTTTATTTTGTATTTTCTATTGGATTCAATTCAGGTGATTGGTTGGGCCATTCTACAGCTTGATTTTCTTTCTATGAAAGCATTTGAGTTTCCTTGGCTGTGTTTTGGATCCTTGTCTTGCTGAAATGTCCACTCTGGTTTCATCTTCATCATCCTGCTAATGTAGATGTTGGACTGTTGGGGTTGTTGAATAACAGAGATTTTAGCTGCAGTCTGGGCTTTCACTGCCTTTCTACACCTCCCTGTCTTCATGTGTTCAATACTTTTTCCCTGTGTCATTATTTTATTACACATAACTTAATCTGTAAACTAATTAGTTTTGTTTTCTTTGCATATATACATTTCTTTGGTTGTTACCAATATCCGGTAAAAACTATTTCAAGTCAAAGGCACCTTTAGAAATACGTTTTCAGAAACAATGGTGATGTGTTCAATACTTATTTCCCCCACTGTATATATTTATTGATTTACTTTTTATTTATTTTTTTTCTTGGGGGGGATCCTTTTAATTATTTGGGCTTTTAAAACATGAGGAAAAAATCTTATGCAACAAGACGACAAACGTACCCAAAAGAATTCTGGGTAATCTTGAAGGTTGCGCAGACTCTGCACGACTGTCTTCCGATCCTCTTCCCATTTCCTTTTGCAGAAGACAATCTCCAGGAAATACCACATCCAGCCAATCACAGGAACAAAGGACAGTTCCTTTTTTGCCAACACCTTCGAGCTCTAAAATCAAAACATAGTAAAAGCAATTATGTGACAGTATAAGAGTTTTAGTTTACCCTAGTGTTCTAGGTTAGTGTTACACCCTCCACATGCTCCTAACCAGTCAGAGAACTATCCCTTCAATTCCATTGCTTCTTTTTATTGGCATTCTCATTTAGAATCATGGATTTGTTACAGTGTTTTTTCTTACCCCTAGAACACCAAATCTCTCACAGAAGGTCCAGCCAGTCATAAAATCAATCTCAAAGTTATGATTGAGGACAACGATGGCATTTTCTTTGCCGTAGAGACGAAAGCTTTCTGGATCTGTGTAAAGTGTGCATTCTGTCCCAGACCACCACTCCAACAATGCTACCAATTCTGAACAAACACAGGAAAAAAAAAAAGATTAGAATATATTTGCAGAAAGTATTTACATATTCATGAACTTGTAGCAGTATAACTAGCGGTTCTTATATGTACATAAATAAAAGAGATTTTAAAAATGTCAACTTCCTGTTTTTTTACACATGGTGCAACACTGAAGTTTTCAAACAGGAAATAATGATGTCAGCGGTGGTTTGAATCAATCTGCTTCACTAAACAATACAACTCACTATCAATATAATCTGTCTTTATTGGTCCAGATATGATGTTAATGATCTCCATGACTAATTGCAATTTTTATTGATTGTTGCAATTTTTTATCATAGTATAATTGAGAAACATCAGAGTTATTTCTCAAACCCAAACCTAATAAATCCAGTAATTACAAAAACAAAACCCTGATAATTTTCACATGAGGTTTTAATTTTATGCCATAGATGTACTATTGTGGTTTATATAAACCATTTGAGATTTTTGATGATACGATTAGCAATTTGGCTTCTCTTTTTTGTCATTTTTTTGAATATGTGACCACAAAATTGTCACATATTTCCATGTTATTGGAAATAGCCAAAAATACATTGAATGGGTTAAAAAAAAACTAATTACAATATTAACTAAAGATCATGTTTAATTAAATGTTTTGTACATTCCTGTAAATATATCAAGGTAAAGGTCTTTTTTGAACCCTCAGATTTCAGATATTCAAACAGCTTATATCAGCCAAATAATGTCCAAAAACTATTAATAGAAATATTGTCCCATCCTAACAAACCAAAGATGATGTATAAATCTCAATTCCAAAATAATTTATTGCCTCCTACAATGGAAATCAAAATTTGAAAGTTTTCCATTTGGTATCAATTATGTGCAATGTGTAAACTCGGTAAGTAAAAAAAAAAAAAAAGCAAAAATATTTTTCTTTGAGACCTTCTTCTTTTCTTTTTTTTTTTGTTCCTTTGTGATGTAGAACAGAGCCAACGTAACATATATAAACTGGATTACACTAAACAACACAATGCCTTGTGTGAAGGAACCATATTGAATAGAATACTTATAAGCCTTTAAATGTCACTTTAAGCTGTATAGAAGTCTATTTAGAAAAATATCTAGTCAAATATTAATAAATACACTTTGCATATGAAGTAAATTATATCTCAAAGCATTTACTGGGGCACTAGCGATTTTCAAATTGGGCCTAGCGATGCCCCTTTGCTACGCACTTTAAACGCAGCAAGTAATATGTGAATGTTACATGGATTATAATTTTGGCTTGGGGGAAAGGGGGGGGGGGGGGGGGGCTTGTGTCCTAAAAATTTTAAAAACCTCTGGTATGGAGAACCCACAGTACCTCTGACTTTTAGGTGTCTGGGGGTGAAATGAATTGAAATTGATCAACTGAAAGTGAAAATTGATCAACTATTAGATGTATTACGGTGGATCACTGTGCTTGCCTATCGTCATTAAGCAGACCGGCTGAAAATTTAATACCTACAGCAACTTTACGGTAAATTTAAGACAATTTAAGACCTTAATTTCCCGGATTTTAGTTTAAGACATTTTAAGACTTTTTAAGGAACCCTGTATGAGCATGAGCAAATGGGTTGTGGTTTTATAGTGTCGCATTGCAATTAGTTTTTATTTCACATGACTTTTCAGGGCTCAACATTAAGGATTTACCAATTAGCCACAGCAAAAAAAAAAAAAAAAAAATCTTAGCCAAAATGAACTGTAATCAAAAGAAAGCAGGTGAAAAACATACAGTGTGTGATAATGAAAGAATGATGACATGAAAGGTTAAAGCGAAAGCATCCTGCTGCTTACAAAAAGATCTTTAAAACATCTGGAGCTCTTGAGAGCGCCAAGACCGTGGGTACATGAGCGTCGGTTTTTGTCCAGTGTATTTAAAAGAGAAGCGATCGCACCAGTTATGTTTCCAGGCACAGATGCTTTGCACAAGGAACTGTTTCTTTTTGAAACTTTTAAACACTCGCAGGCATCACATCAGCTGAAATCAGTCTTGACGCTGAAGCCGTCAAGATCGCCTGTGTGTCACTGCACGCATAATCATCCTCATTCGGTACTCACCTGCTTTCTTTTGCTCACGCGAACACAGTTATTATTGTCATCTCTCCCGCTGGCCCCTCTTTGGGCAATCCTTATTGTTGAACTCTGCTTTTTAAGAAAACTACTATTTAAAAGTGATTTTCAACCAACCTAAGTGGTTAGTGTTTGTCTAACCCGCCATCGCTGAAATCTATCCGCATTTGGCAGGCTGACAGGTGTTAATGTCAAGTCCTGTATATTACTATTAACTTAAAACTCATTTAAAATTATAAAGTACATCAAGTTAAACAAACAAAAAAACATTTTGCAGGACTTACGACTAGCAATGGAGTAACCCAGTCTGCAGTTGATCTTGCGTGCGAGCTGCTTGTTAATGGGCCACAGAGGTAGAGTACAAAGTTGCAGCAGGTTGATGATGATTCCACTGACCAGAAACACATAACAGATGATGAGATGGCACAGCAACTGAGTTTTCAGCACTTTCAGGAGTCCCATCCTTATCATGTGGTCTTCACTTCCCCAGTCCCCCTACAAAATCCTGCGTAGAGAGAGGGTAACATGTATAACCCTGCCAGTTGTATCACATTAAGTAAAGAATTGTTTATCATAAATAAAACCTGATATGAACTTATAAGACATATTGCACATTTGAAAACTATATTTGGAGTATGAAAATCTACCTGAGCTGATATTCAAATTGCCTGGTTGGAGCAAAGAGGAAAAACATTTATGCTTTTTTTGTGCCTTTTCCCTGCATCTTATGTATTGTAAAAAACACTCCTCTCCTTTGGCTTAATTTGTGATTTATCAGGGGTCGCCACAGCAGAATGAACCACCAATTACTCTGGCATATATGTTATCTCACTACACTAATTAGTAAACTCCTTGGGAAACACCCATACACTCCCTCATTCACACACATTCATACATTTACGGCAAATTTATTTTATTCAATTAACCTATACTGCTAACCAGCGATCTTTTTGCTATGCGGCAACTGTGCTAACCACTTTAAATTAAAAAAAAATTTTTTACATATATTTTTTTATATATTTAAACAACAGTTCTGTCTGGTTCTTGAATCTGATTGGCTGATAGCCATGCGATATTCTGCAATAACAACACTCGTACAGCCTCTTCACCCTTGTGTATTACTTTGCCCCAACATACAGTGAGAAGCAGAGGAGACTCTACAGTTTGACAAATATTGCAGCTGTTGGACAACAATGTACTTTTGAGGCTTTTTTAGGCAAGAATGTAGTTGTTTAGATTGCATCTATGCAGTTTATTTATAAGGAAAGTGCCTATTTTAAATATTTATAATTTCGGTGATTCAGTGCATCGGCCGCCATCAGCCTGTCTGAGCAGACCAAAGAAAGTGACGGTTGACGTTCCACCACAAGATGGCGACAGAGACTGCATAATAAGTGAGGGAGAAAAACTCGAGTGTTTTCTCAACGCAAGTTTCAAACTACAGCTGAACAAATCACTACAGAACAGGTAAGTGACATTCTAAGTCGATCTCTCTTTTGTATTTTGTAGTGCAGTATTTATACCACAGAATCTCTGTAGACCGATGGCATTTCATGGCGTTCAGCCTTAAAATGTGAGCAAAAATTACCTGTTTTGTCATCACTTTAGACATTATGCTAGAGAATCATTTTAATACTAAAATGGCGTGTGAAGTAGTAACGGCTTCAGCTGTTCTGACGTCAGCTGCAGATGTGAATGGGTGGCGGAAGAAAGTAGTTCCTCATACAAAAGGAGTTTGTGAGACTCTCCGTGTTTGATTTTCTTTTTTATATACACGATTATGCTGTTGAACTGTTGTATAAACGTAATATCACACTTGTAACGGTGCGATATGACTGTATATCGTCACTGGTGGGACACTGAGGCACTCCTCCCACCAATGCCGATATACAGCCATATCGCACCGTTACAAGTGTGATATTGCTCACACACACACACACACACACACACACACACATATACATATATATATATATATATATATAGATATATAGATAGATAGATAGATAGATAGATAGATAGATAGATAGATAGATAGATAGATAGATATACAGTATAGATGTATATATAATAATAGATGTATAGATTTAATATGCAGTTTTAATGACATTTACAGACCTGATATATTCTGAGATGTGTGCACATTTACAGTTATGAGAGTTAAATTGTTGACATTAAAAACAGTTTGAAGGAAAAGCGGTTCTTATATCTGTTTTGGTTCTGTTGCCTCAGCAAGAAATCAACAGTTCAAAAAGTAAGTGGGCCAGGTGAGTGGGGTCCAAAGAAGGCATGGGACGATAACTGGTTTTAAGGTGTTTTAAAGAAATCTGTGTTTTTAAAACTAATGAAGAAAGCAGAAGTCAATGATTTATTTGAATTATTTAGCCTGACATGTTTACTGTTCCAAAATATTTTAAATGTTTCCTAAAATAAAATATATTGTATTCAAAGGGGGGAAAAAAGTTTAGGTTTTTTACCCAGACATTTAAAAATAACATATTTTAGAGCAGTGATCACAATAACATCAAGTCATAAAACCGTGATATTTTTATCGAAGGTTATCATACCGTTGGAAACTTATACCAGCCCATGCCTAGTCCAAAGTGATTTTCTTTGCTGTTTTCCTCACTCTGCAGATTTTGGAGATTGAGAAGACCAGTATTTCTCTGAGCAGCTATTATAGTCCTCTGATGTCTGCTTTGTTGACTGAACCAAAACATATATTTATGGAATAAATGAGCACTTGAAAAGTTCAACATCAGCAGAGTGGAACTATTTCAGCAACTCCTGTGGCATGCTGATCGTCCAACATACGTTTACAGGGATCCGATCCCAAGTGGTCAGCTGAGACGTATTACTTTTTCAAACTTGTATTAGCATCGGGTCAAATGAGTTTCTTGTGACTCTCTATGTGAGGCTTTTGTCAAGACCCTTCCCTTTTATAACATCACACTCTACATCACTTCCATGTTAGCGCTTATTGTGAGACAGAAGCACTAGTGAATGAACAAACACGTTATGCAGCTTACAAAAAAGCGGGAGGGCAAGCAAACAAAAGGTGTGGTCGGCAACTTTAGTTCTGGCGGTGCAAATATAACCAGGAAAATGAACAGAGGGGAACTTTAGTTGTCAGAGGACTGGACTGTTGGTTCTTATAACCAACTACCCAGTGCAAAAGTCTCCGATGCATTATGATTGAAAATGTTGGGTACTTGGTGATGTTCCTCACGCCTGTCCTGACTGACACCAGATCGTTTAATATTCAGAGCATTTCACATTTGTTCCTATTTGTGTTGTTGTTTAGACCCTACTCTGAGGCTAATTTAGTTCTCCTTAATAGTGTTTTATAACTAAAATAGTATAAATATAAAACAAATCAAAGTAGGCAGTGGCGTCTACCCTCAAAACATCAGCTGTGGTGAGAACATAAATATTTAGATATTTTTTGTGAGTTGTGGTATGCCTATTTTGACTTTCTGATTCATAATCTTGTGTGGTATCGCACCCACACTGATATTTTGCATATTGCCTGTTGGTCTGTTTTTTTTGTGCAACTAAAATCACTCCAGTTTGGCAATAGTTGTAGTAACTATGAAAACTACCATTATTGTGAAACGTATTGCTGACAGAATGCGTTTTTTTAGCTTGTCAAAGTAGCCACTCTTATCTCATTTATTAGAATGTTCCTGCCATTGTAGTATAGGATTATATTTGCACTACTAGAAGCATCCTCCTCCTTAGCATGACAAATTTATTGAGTTTTGCTATAAACCATGGTATAACGATGCTGAATGATGCCAATTTACATTGATGTTAATGTTGGTAATGACCATGACACACCAAAAAAGACAAAAGCATTTTCAAAGTAGATCATTCAGACTCAAGAACCAGTGGGACTGGATCTTTCAGCCAGTTCATTCATTCATTTTCCTGCGGCTTAGTCCCTTTATTCATCAGGTGTCGGCACAGCGGAATGAACTGTCAACTTATCCAGCACGTTTTACACAGCGGATGCCCTTCCAGCTGCAACCCAGTACTGAGAAACATCCATACACACTCATTCACACACATGCACTACGGGCAATTTTAATTTATCCATTTCACCTATAGCACATGTCTTTGGACAGTGGGGGAAACCAGAGCAGCTGGAGGAAACTAGGGATGGCTAAAACACTGCACCGAAGCATGATCTGATGCACCCAGGTCACATGACTAAAGTGTTTCGAAACACCCAGGTCATGTGACTGAAGCTATTAAAGCATCGGTCATCTCAGAAACATTTTGAGACCTGGCGAATCTGCGTTAGACTGACAAGGTCGGAAAAAAAACTCTCATGTAAACTAGGTCAGTGTTTCTCAACCACGTTCCTGGAGGACCACCAGTTCTGCATATTTTCCATGTCTCCTTAAACAAAACACACCTGATTCAGATCATCAGCTTATTAGCAGAGACTGAAAGACCTGTAATGGGTGTAGAGAAAGGAGACATCTAAAACATGCAGTGTTGGTGGTGGGCCTCCAGAATGTGGTTGAGAAACACTGACCCAGTGGACCGTGCGTGTGCACAGAGTAACTGTGCTGCAAATGGCCGGAGTTCGAATCCCGACATGTACAAATACTCTGATATTATGACTTCATGTATTTTAATAATGTTACTTTTTTATGACCAAAACAAGACATATTTATTCACAAAGTGTTCAATCGGATGTCAGACCAATGTTAAAACAAAACACATTACAAGAACAGAGCATTTAAAAACTAATATGTATAGTTGCATCACCCTGGATTCGAACCCATTTTCCCTACATGCTTGTCAGGAACTCTCACCACTTCACCAAATTACCTTAATACTTCAATTGGCTTAACTATTTCTTTGCTGAAGCCGTTCCAGAGCAATACATAAAAAATGACCACTACGTGTCACTGTAGAGGCAGGTTTTGAAACGTTTCAAAGCTTCGACACATTTGCTTCAACTATTTCAGTGTTTCATAAAGCCTCGCCACCAGTGGAAACCCACACGAATACGGGGAGAACATGCAAACTCCACACAGAAACGCCTACTGACCCAGCCGGGACTGGAACCAGCAACCTTCTTGCTGTCAGGCGACAGTGCTAACCACTGAGCCACCTCAATTAGTGCTCTTTCAGCTAGTGAGTCCAAGCTTCACATTTTTTTTCTTAGAAACTCACATATATAGAAATGTTGAATGCTTTTTGAAGAAATTTGATGCTTAATTTCTGTTCTGCTTTTTGTGAAGGATAGAATATGAGGAAACCCATTAATAAAATCCCTTATATTCTAGTGAATTCTACAAGAGTAATGAGAATGCAAAGAGGAATGTGCTCTTTCTTGCTTGGTAAATAGTTCATTTAAAAGCAGAATTTGAGAAAACTAAGAGGTGGATTAGATGAGGTGAAAGGTGATTCCTCTCCCTATCATTAATGTCATCTCTTATATGTGCACAAGTCTTTTATGCCATAGGGCAAAGGCTTAAATAGAAATGTCACTGTGTCACTTATGTGGCTGTGTGTTTTGGCATAAGCACATTTAGCTTTGTGGGTGCAGTATTAAAAAAGTGTGAACTTTGATTTGTATCAAATAGTATTTGTGGTTAAATGTGTAGAAATGGACCACGATATTTCTTGGTTGATAAAAATGCTGATTCAATTAATCAGAGGGATTTTGATTCATTTCAGTGACCGTGATCTTTTGAGTAGGTTAAAATCATTCATATTCATTCATAGACTGGAACATTTTCATTAAAATGTCTATGATAATTCTGGCTGTGTTAATGCAAACAGTATATTTTAATACAAGAAATAGCTATACATTTTGAAACTGTACACTCCGCTATCAATGATATTTTTGATCCTCATATTCCTAGATCATTCAAGGTACTTTATCTAGGAGATATTCCTATTAAACTTGAAAAAGAGGATAGATATCTATTTAAGATATTACTGGCAACAAGTAAGAAAGCTATAACCCACAAATGGTATAAAGAAGACCCACCAACTAAAGATGAAAAGTTCAAAACATTAGCAGAAGCTGAGGAAATGGAAGTAATGACACATGCACTTCAATTACAAAAAGGGATCTTTGAAAAGAAATAGAGTAAATGGCTGACTTTCTCCACAACGACAATATAATTATCCATAATTTAACATTTACATAATTCTAGAGGTTATACATCATTAAGAGAATATATTTGGCAACTTTTTATTTATTTTATTTTCTACTTATTTTATTTATTTATTTAACTTTAATATTTTTAAAAATTATTATATTATTATTTTTATTTGTTTGTTTTGTTCCCACTAGTTATATGTTCCTAAAAAATAAATAAAAACTAAGTGTATAAAAAAACTTGCTATACACTTTGATAATGTGATGACTGATAAAGTATTAAAATATGTTTTTTGTGCATTGAGTCATTGAATAATTCATTGAAGTGGGTCTTTAAAGTCCCCATGAACCGGAAGCTGCGACCGTTTTTTTTCCATATTGTGACGCAATTCGTAGAGAAACGGAATATCAAATGAGAAAACAGTGGGTGTGTTTTTTTTCTACTGCAAGCTGAATGGATGTAGTTAAGTATGCCTTTTATTCATAAAGATCTGGAAAAATGTTTGGGAAGTGTTATCTGCTTGTTAAGTGTGACGTCACGCAAAGCGGCTTCCAGGTGCTCTATCAAACTGTATGGAGAGACTCATCAAATGGTAATAATAAACATTTACAAAGCAATGTAATACTTTCGAAAATCACGATCGCTATATATATATATACATATATTCATGCTTAATATCTGATGGCCAGAAAGTGATAAATTTTTTATAAATTTTTTAAATATTGGTGTCTGTGACGCAGCAAGTCCAGAGACTGTACACCATGATTTTATATAAAGTTCACTTTAATGTGTGATCGGTCTAAAAAGTGTCATAAATTAATATTTTCTCAATTCAAATGCGTAGCAGGTTGGACCGGAAACAGTATTCCATACATACGTCACAGATACGTCACGATTTAACAAGTGGATTACAACCTAAGAGACACCTCCTGCTCACCATTTCTGTTTATTGTCAAAACTGACAGTTGGAGCAGTGTGATTAAATATGCAAGCCACGCCCAATTTAAAAAGATATGTATGTGTGTGTATGTATATATATATATATATATATATATATATATATATATATATATAAAGATATTCGTAATCTGACAACGTAACTGTAAAAACACAGGAAGTGCATTTTCAGATTTCGTTTAAAGATTAGAAGAGCAAAATTTTTTTTGTTCTTGATGACATGCACAGATGAATTGTTGCGCTAACAAAATCATATGGTTAGTTTTGATTTCATGGGGACTTTAAAACACCAAAATGCAAGAATTAAGAAAGTAGAACTACTTTTTTTTCTAATATGATCCTTGAGATAAAATATACAAAACAAATGGCTAATTTCAATAAGACAAAACGTCTCCCTCATTTGAAGTCGCTCCGAATTTAAACTTTAAACAATTAATCAATGAAAGGGGGCGTGTTCATTCAGTAGTTTCAACCAATGAACGGCTCCTCCACAGCTACTATTCGGAAATCGATTGGTTCGTACTGTAAAGAATTGAGCAAAACAGTAATTATGCGCTTCCAAAACGAAAACTAATATACGCTCAATATGAACACGACTCATCGAAAACAATTCACCAAACGACTCTCATTCAAAAACTAGGGAGTGAAGCTCCAAGGGTGCGCCGTGTTTGAACAACCAGTTCAACCTGAATAAACTTCACACTCATCGGCAGATACAGCTGTCAATTCACCAACAAGCCCCTATATAAAGTAGACACTTAGCATCTAATGTACATTCACAGTACATGTGCCACATAAGCAAATAAAACTCTATCTTCCAGTTTGTCAGTTAAATAGCATTTTCCTGAGCATCACGAGTGAACAAGACAGCCATTGAAAAACATCGAGCAAAACTCACATGCACATAAGCAGATCACATACAAACAGAACAGCACTTTATCTTTCATTGGAGGAAACTAAAAATTCACCTTTTGTCCCTGTCGTGGTTAGTAACAGTAGTGCAGGCGTCTCATCATATGGAGCTGGTTATAGAGAGTGCATGAGAGAGATAGATGTGGATCTGGAATTGTGGCTGATGTTTGAAGTTGCTCTGCTCAGCCTGAGACAGATTCCAGCGATGGCACCGAGCGGAATATGAGACCACACCCCGCACCAAGACGCCTCGTGAACGGCTCTGGATCGTGGGCAGTGACTTCAGAGGGTCACTATGTCATTTCCTCTGTCCGAGGCCAACACTGGTCTGCTGTTCCTCACACTATTTTACACTCTGCTCACTTTCCACCGGCACATGAAGCAAATCGTAAAGCACGCTGGCAAACTGAAGGCATCACCTGAGCGTGGGTTGGTTGCGCCCTCTGTCGGATAAAATGGACATGTTTTATTTTACAGACAAAGGAAAACAGTGTTGAAGAGAAACCCATTGTTTTTCTGTCAGAAAACATAAAGGCTTGTGTAGTGTGTAGGAAGTTTGCATTTTGTGGGTTTTGTGTCATATTAGATTGATTTGGATCTCTTTGTTGCTGTAGGTACAATATATAATAACCTACAATATATCATGAAAAATGATATTGTTATTGTGGGCACTTCAAAATACTGTGAATAATTCCTTATTGTTATTTTTTTTAGAATGCCTTGTAATATACTGTGGTTTTCAGCACAACATTCTCCCTTCACTTGATTTACCTTTTTTTAACTAACATTATGTAGACACTAACAAATGTAGCTATTTCTCACTGTTGCCGTTAATACATTCATGATGTTTAATAATAATACCTTATTGTAAAGTGTTACCTGTTGTTCTTTATAATCCTATTTATAATCCACATTTGCACTACAGACACTTTCTTAATCACTCCATGTCTCTTGGAAACACTGTGCATTTCAAATTGTGCTTCATTTAGGTGAGTGGGCTTGACAAACCACCTGTAGAAAAACTTCTCTCTTATGGACCTGATGCTTTATCTAAACTCCATCTTACAAGGACTCAATAAGGAAAGCGATGTTTACTATAAATGTACCACAATCAGCAAAATTCATGTGGCTCAAATCCGGCCCACAAACTGCATGGAATGATGGCGCTTGGGCGGTCCGCTCCTGTTTGCCAGATCTGGGCCACAATTAAGCCATAGCAATATCACATATCAGCCAGGATTCAACTAAATTAACCAGAACTGACCCTTATTCTGGGCCACAGTTTGCTTTTATTCTGGCCCAGATCCGGCCCACACCTTACACTTGCTGGGTGTGGCAAAGTACAAAAACCCAGCATGCATTGCAGTATGAATACATTCTATAGCTTATTGATGCTACAGTTTTCATTATTTGCTTTTGATTCTGCTGTTTATGTTGACGTTGTTGATTTTGTCACTTTTAGTATCCTGTTTGTGATGTTTGTGAGTTTTGTTCATTTTGTTAATTGTCACCGTTGTTGAGGTTCATATGCTGTTTATTGAAGTCTCTGTGAGCAGAAGTTGAACCATAGAATTTATTAGCTTATAATTCTGTGGCATGTGTAAACATGTTATTACATTACTTTTAATTATGGATTTAACATTGGTCAACATCAGTGAATTATATTTTTTCATCACAGGTTGTGCCTCACTTAATTTTATTGTTTTTTTACTTGGCTTGTTTGCTGTGATGAATAAACTTTTCAAGCAAAGTTCTTAAAATTTACAGCAGCCCAAAAGAAAATTTATATTAAGAGGTTCAAGGCTACGAGCCCAACTAAAGCAAACACTTTTCTCTATGATGGTGACGTTAGTCTATGTGGTCCACATATGTTTTAAGATTACTGGGCCACATTTGCCATATCTTCTCTAGGCCGCTTTATGCTCACAGCCACATTAGCCAGAGCTAACTGTGCCAAGTATTTGCCAAAAGTGGCCCACATTTGTTTTAGGATAACTGGGCCACATTTTCCATATCTTCTCTGGGCCACTATAGGCTAACGGCTGCATTAGCCAGTTTACTGTACTGAATATTTTCCAAAAGTGGCCCACATATGTTTTAAAATAACTGGGCCACATTTGCCATATTTTCTCTGGGCCACATTTTGCTCACAGCCGCAATAGCCAGAGCTTACTGTGCCAAATATTTGCCAAAAGTGGCCCACATATGTCTTAAGATAAATGGGCCTTACATGTGTGAGCCACTTTATATTTAGACCCAGATTACCTTTAAATGACTATGCCACAATTTTGCCAACTGTGGCCCACATTTGTCCTCATCATTTGGGCCAAATTTATCATTTTCCACATGGGCCACATTAGGCTCACATTCAGATTACTTTTTTCCATAAGTGCCAAATCTTTGCCTTAAATGGCCCATTTATGAATTTGAATCTTTGGCCCCCCTTTGCCATTGTACAGGTGGGCCACTTCAGGCTCACAATTATTTTGTCTGGGCCGAAGGAATACCACCAGTGCCGAATAACTGCCTAAACTGGCCCACATTCGTATGCTATCTGGGATGGCACTGCTTGCTTCAACCTTAAATAACTCTTGCACAGTATTAAACCTTAAATATCTCTTTTGCACAATATTCGCCTTTAATACTTCTCTTGCACAATATCCTGCACAACATTGTTGAGTAAAAGTACTTGTCTTATGTTTATAGTTTAATACCTTATTTTATTTTATAGTATATTTCAGTTATGCATATAATAGCTCTTATGTCCAGTGTTGTGTTTGTATTCATGATTAATCTATGTAGCACCATTGTCCTGCAAGACAGGAATTTTCGTTCCTCTGTATGTCCGCACATGTAGTGTAATGACAATAAAGCTCCACTTGACTTAACTTGACTTTCAAATTGTGTTTATATACTCTGAACATTTATGTCCAATAAAGCACAAAACTGAGTTTCTTTTGTTATTATACATGATAAAGTATCCTTTTTTTGCAGCGTAATCAATATAATCATAAAAGCACATATTGTGATAACATATTAGCCAATTAAAACATTTTGATAGTCATATATGCCTACAATGACGACCTATATTAGTACATACTGTAAGTACAACCTTGATAGACACTTGTATCCCTGGTCAGAAAACACACTCAATTTACTGTATATACATATACTGTATATACAATACCCTTAATCCCACTAAAAGCTTTCAAAATATTTTAAAGATTTAAGCATCAAGAGCATCAAATAATAGAACAAGCAGTATTCATTGCATTATGATTGCGAGCTCTACATAAACACTGAGGTCCACTTTCCACTTAAAGGTCTCGCTTTGCTTTCATTTCTAGTGACATTAGAAGCTCTCCACTAGCATCAAAAGACCGGCTATGACATGAAAATACATCATTTATTCAGTGATCCACAAACCAAGTGGAAATGTCATTCAAGCATGACACTGAGTATATAAAAATAGTAACCTCTTCACTTGAATGGAAATGAAACCTCTCTTTGCTTGCTATTATTCTAGACCATTCAGATTAAATTGGCTGCTAATTTAGTACATTCACAATATCCCTTACATCCATATTAAAACGTATGTTGTAAATGGAGAAGAAAGCACTGCTCTGCTATCACCAAGTCATCTCAGGCAGAGAAAAGCCTCTTGAAAAGATTAAGGATCAAACTGCATGTAGAATCATTTACTTTATGTAGTCAAGTAATTCATTTTAGAGCAAGACATAAATTATCAAAAGAGGGAATAACTGATGTCAAATGGATTTTAACCATTTAACTGCTTCTGCTTTATCGGGATATACAGTTAAAATCTAAATTATTAATCCACCTTTGAAATGTTTTTCTTTTTTAAATATTTCCCAAATGATGTTTAACAGAGCAAGGATATTTTCACAGTATGTCTGATAATATTTTTTCTTCTGGAGAAAGTCTTATTTGTTTTATTTCGGCTAGAATAAAAGCAGTTTTTAATTTTTTAAAAACCATTTTAAGGTCAAGATTATTAGCCCCGTTTTTTTTTTTTTTTTTTGATAGTCTACAGTACAAAGCATCATTATACAATAACCTGCCTAGTTAACCTAATTAAGCCTTTAAATGTCACTTTAAGCTGTATAGAAGTGTCATGAAAAATATATAGTTAAATATTATTTACTGTCATCATGGCAAAGATTAAATAAATCAGTTATTAGAGATGAGTTATTAAAACTATTATGTTTAGAAATGTGTTGAAAAAATCTTGTCTCTGTTAAACAGAAATTGGGGAAAAAAATAAACAGGGGGGCTAATAATTCAGGGGGGGGGGGTAATAATTCTGACTTCAACTGTATGTGATATGTTATCTGGATATATATCAGATATACAGTTGAAGTCAGAATTATTAGCCCCCCTTTCAATTTTTTCTTTTTAAATATTTCGCAAATGAAAAAAAAAAAAAAAAACAATTAAACAAGGGGGCTAATAATTCAGGGGGGCTAATAATTCTGACTTCAACTGTATGTAAGAGTGATGATATGTTTTGTCAAAGATTCTTATTTAAAAAAACGATCTTAATCTTTACACACCAGGCAGTATAAAAAAAATAAAATTTATATATATATTTTTTTCATTCAAAATTCAAACTTATTTACAATGAATTAATATTTTTGTAGCATTTATAGTCCTAATGAGTTGGAAAAGTAATGGATAACAACGAAAAACCCTTCTAAAGCATGTATCAATTTATATTAAATGTATAAGCCCCGTGTTCACGTGGGTTTCCTCTGGTGCTCCGGTTTCCCCCACAGTCCAAAGACATGTGCTATATGTGAATTGGGTAAGCTAAATTGTCTGTAGTGTATGTGTGTGAATGAGAGTGTATGGGTGTTTCCCAGTGATGGGTTGCAGCTGTAAGGACATCCGCTGCGTAAAACATGCTAGATAAGTTGGCGGTTCATTCCCCTGTGGCGAGCCCTGATTAATAAAGGGACTAAGCCAAGAAGAAAATGAATGAACAAATGTGTAAGTTGTTATAATGTAACAATGAAATTCTATATCTGTTTATATTAGGCTAATAGACCTGAGTTTACATAAACTAAGAATGAACATATTGCATATTAATAAACTAATGTTAATAAAGATTACTAAATTCTATTAATCTTGTTTGTTAATGAATACATGTGGGGTCGAGACAGTGGCTCAGTGGTTAGCACTGTCGCCTCACAGCAAGAAGGTCGCTGGTTTGAGTCCCAGCTAGGTCAGTTGGAATTTCATGTGGAGTTTTGTCAAGATTTTAAAAAATCACAAAATATAGAAAATGGTATCAAATGTTGAAATGTTTTTAAGGTATCATCTCGAATTTGGAAATTCCATCATCGCAAAAACACTAGTTACAGTTATTGTAAACATTATTATATGCATTAATGGCAAAATGGGTGATTCTATTGCACCTATAGAGGGGTCTGGCTGCAGACTCAGTGCAGTGCAATCTGAGCTGCATCCAATGCTTTTTAATGCGCTCACCTAACTCCACCCTGCACAGTGACGTCACTAGCTCCATTGAGTGCATTGTGTCTGTCTCATCTCTGAGCGATGCAATCTCAGCTTGCATCATAAAGGCTGCATCCAGATACTATTGCGGATAGTTGACATTTTTAAAATATCAGTTATTTCCAGTATCTTATTGAAAGCACTTTTAATAATAAATTGGTTATTAAAAGTTTAATGAACGTTTTTTTATATTGTTTGTCAGCTCTGTTATGGATGAATTTAGTAACGAGTAGAAATAACAATAAATCAAAGCAAGAAAAATTCTTATGGTTAGGTACTAAATTGTAACTGAATTGACCATAACAATTTATAATTTTACAACCTTTTAGCCAAAGATTCTACTTGCGATAAATGCTAAGATCACGACACTAATGAAATCAGGATTAAAATATTTTATGGTCCAATGTGTGATTAATGAAATATTCAGTTTTCCTTTTGAAATTATGGTAACAGCTTTGACAGTTTATAGTTTAAAAATGTAAAATTAAAAATATTGGTGATTTTTTTTTAAAGATAAGCTAAATAAAATATATTGATTGCACAATTATGGCAACGCAGTGGCGCAGTGGGATATCTAGTAAAATATTATTTACTGTCATCATGGCAAAGATAAAATAAATCAGTTACTAGAGATGAGTTATTAAAACTATTATGTTTAGAAATGTGTTGAAATTTTTTCTCTCTCCGTTAAACAGAAATTGGGGGGGGGCTAATAAATCAGGGGGTTGAATAATTCTGATTGCAACTGTATATATATATATACAGTTGAAGTGAGAATTATTTGCCCCCCCCCCCCCCCCCCCCTCTGAATTATTAGTCCCCTGTTTATTTTCCCCCACAATTTCTACAGTGAGATTTTTTTCAACACATTTCTAAAAATAATAGTTTCAACTCAATTCTAATCATTGATTTATTTTATCTTTGCCATGATGACAGTAAATAATATTTTACTAGATATTTTTCAAGACACTTCTATACAGCTTAAAGTGATATTTAAAGGCTTAACTAGGTTAATTCAGGGTTAATTAGGTTAACTAGGCAGGTTAGGGTAATTAGGCAAGTTATTGTATAACAATGGTTTGTTCTGTAGACTATCGAAACAAAATATAGCTTAAAGGGGGTAATAAATTTGACCTTAAAATTGTTTTAAAAATAAATTAAAAACTGCTTTTATTCTAGCCGAAATAAAACAAGTAAGACTTTCTCAAGAAGAAAAAATATTATCAGACATACTGTGAAAATATCCTTGCTTTGTTAAACATCATTTGGGAAATATTTAGAAAAGAAAAACAAATTCAAAGTAATAATTGTGAAATTACTAAACCTAAACACAACAGCAAGAAAAAAAATGCTGAATTAGAAGAGAATTTCAGATGGCACTTTTGCATTTAAACTCTTGCAAATGAAAAGACGAAATACTGTAATGTACTAATAAATACAGTTACATAAAATATCACCAGGGAGCACAAATGAACTTTCTTCCACAACCGCCTATGGTATAGCAAATGTTTAGCCAAATCGCCCGAAATACAATTAACGTTGCACATTTGCTGTAGTGCATCAGCATATCTACAGCGCATCAGCACTACAAACAGAGAATGCGCCTTCACGAGCTATTGGCTGAGCGGAATTTCCGCCTGATTCCGGAAATGGACGTGGCAAGATGACAAGCTCCTGATGCGCTTCCTGTTGTTACTCTTGTTAAACTATCAGCTGTTAGCTGACCCTTAAATCTCACAGACTGCATGTAATAGCCATTTTTTCCAGCTGTCTCTTTCTAATGTCTCGATAACGCTTTCGGAGGCTCAGCGGCGGCGATGCGGCTGTTTTGGCGCTGGTTTTGGGGACTGATTTGTGTCGGGGTGTCTGCAAATCGTGGAGGATCTCCAGTGTTTTCAGATGAGATCCCCTTCAAAATTAAATGGCCCGGGGCAGACTTTACACTGGTGGGTCAAAACATTTTGCAAACAGATGTAAATACATTTTAACGTGCAGTTTTATTAGTTTTATTGTCAGCTTGTTGGCTGAGGTCGCTTCATAACAGCTGAATTGTTTTGAGCTGTCTTGTTGAGTGTCTCTCAGCATTATGAATTATTAAAGTAAATATGTAGCCATTTGATTTAACCCCCCTGTGCTGGGGGCTTGGTTTTTCATAGTCGTTATTTTGCAAAAGCTAAATATGCACCACTTTTGTTTGCTTTCTCCACAGTCAACGTCTGGAGGCCTGTACAGAGAAGATGACTATGTTATTATGACAACTACAGAAAAAGAAAAGTACAAGTGTTTATTGCCGTCTTTGACAAGCAACCTGGATGTGAGTTTATTCATTGGGATTTTTTTGTTATGTTTGCTTGAGAAGGGGGGAATATAACATAAATGTTAAAGTATTCTTCTAAGATCTGAAGTTCCTAACTAAGTCGGGTCAGACCATGAGATAGTTCTGACTCTGACTTTATGATTAAAACTTTGAAAAAGCAGATAGTCTCAAGTAGAAGTTAGAGACAAGGATATGTCAAACACATGATTGCTAAAGCATGTTACGAACATTTTAGCAACACATTAATACGTAATAATAAAAACAGTGGTTGCGTGTTTTATGATAACCACATATTAACCATGTTTTTTCTAACCATAATTTAACAATTGTATTTGTAGTGGTTAACAATGGTTATACAACAGGTAAACAGTACTTTCACTATATTAAAAAAATGTTGTCAATGTATATAACTGATGTCAACAACTTGTTAAAACATGTTAGTAGTCATCTTAGTTACACACTATAAACTTATTAGTAACTTTTATTAGAACTGCTTCAAAATTGCTGGTCATGCCTTTTCATGTCAGCATCAACGTTTATGTTATATTTTAAATATCTTGTGAAATAGATATTATCTTGAGCCATTCTTTATGTAGTTTTATCTTATCACTGCATTGTCTCTGTTGAAGAATGATGTGAAGGAGTACAGTGGGCCGAGTCCGGATGCTTTGCTGGAGCCGTTATTCAAACAGAGCAGCTGCTCTTACAGAGTAAGTTTCATCTCTCGGTTTCTGTGTACTGTATGGTTTGGAAATATGGTTGAATATCTAGATCTACATCTACACCTAATTTCATTCCAAAATAGAGAGAAAGAGGTCTTAAAGAGAATTAAGCTTGCTTTTATAAAAAAGTAAAATGTTTAAAAATCTGAACAATTTTCTTTGTTGTTTTTTTGCCCCAAGTCATACGACTTCCAGTACATTTAATTTGATCTCAGTTTGGCCTAATGATGGGCTTTTATACTTCCAGATTGAGTCATACTGGACATATGAAGTGTGCCATGGGAAACATGTGCGGCAGTACCATGAGGACAAAGAGACGGGGCAGGTAAAATCACTGTTTATCATGTAAGCTGTTAAAGATCAGGACGTTATTTACAGCGTTTATTATGTCATATTAGAAATGGAAACATTAATATTCAAACATTTAAAAAAGTAAATGTCTTCCTCATGGCTGTAGATATTTGATTATTGTAATATTGTGAAATAGTCATACAATTAAAATAAGCATTTTATATTGTAAAATGGTAGGCATGGTGGCACAGTGGTTAGCATTGTCGCCTCACAGCAATCACAGCAAGAAGGTCCCAACTGGGCCAGTTGGCATTTCTGTGTGGAGTTTGCAAGTTCTTCCCGTGTTTGTGTGGGTTTCCTCCGGCTGCTCCGGCTTTCCCCACAGTCCAAAGATATGCAGTATAAGTGAATTGGATGAACCAAATTGGCCATAGTGTGTGAATGCGAGAGTGTATTGGTGTTTCCCAGTACTGGGTTGCAGCTGGAAGGGCATCCGCTGCGTAAAACCTATGTCGGAACAGTTGGCGTTTCATTCCGCTGTGGCAACCTCTGATATATCAGAGACTAAGCCGATGAAAAAGGAATGAATGAATGAATGAATGAATATTGTAAAATGTTTTCAGATGTAACTTATTCCTATAATGTCAAAGCTGAATTTTCAGTAGTCTTCACTGTCACATGATCCTTTTGAACTGATGCTAGTTTGATTATCAAGAAACATTTCTTTTAGTCAGGACTGGAAACAATTGTTGTGTAATTTATTTTTTCAAGATTTTGAAAAATTCTTACTCACCACACACTTTACAATAGTAGTGTATTTAAATGGAATATTATTGGTGATCTCAATTGTCCCTGTTCCCTCAGAAAATGAACATTCAGGAATACTATCTGGGGAACATGAATAAAAAAGATGGCGCAGGTAAAGCCTCAGTTTGTTTTTCTTGCTTTACATAATCTGTATACATTTATTACATATATACTTTTATGCTTCATTCTTTTCTCAGAATCAGAAACAGAAAAATCCAGTGACTCTGAAGCAGAATCGCCAAACACCAACACAGAGGTTTGTTGCTGTTAGATTCATTCATTCATTTTCCTTTAGCTTAGTCCATTATTTATCAGAGGTCTCCAGAGCGGAATGAACCGCCAACTATTCCAGCATATGTTTTACACAGCGGATGCCCTTCCAGCTGCAACCCAGTACTGGGAAACACCCATACAGTCACATTCTCACACTACAGCGCATGTCTTTGGACTGGGAGAAACCACACAAACACGGGAAGAACATGCAAACTCCACACAGAAATGTCAACTGACCCAGCCGGGACTCGAACCAGCAACCTTCTTGCTGTGAGGCGACAGTGCTAACCACTCAGCCACCGTGCCACTCAGTGTTAGATTTGTAGATGTAAAATGTGTATAAATGATGCTTTTTAAAAACAATTTCTGTCTGTTCACAGATACCAACAAAGAATATAGAGGGTCAGTTGACTCCATACTATCCCGTAGAGATGGGACATGGGACTGAATGTACTCTGAAACAGAATCAACCTCGCTCTACCACAGTGCTGTACGTCTGCCATCCAGAGGCAAAGCATGAGATCCTCACAATCGCGGAGGTCATCACCTGTCAGTATGAAGTGGTGGTGCTCACACCCCTGCTCTGTTCTCATCCCAAATACAGGTATACAGAGACACATTAGGGACACCTGAGAGTTATATTGCATCCTATCAAAAGGGATCCCATTTAAAGGGTTAATTCACCCCAAAAATGTGTTATGTTTATATTATAGACCTTTGTTTGTCTTTGGGACACAAATTAAGATATTTTAGATGAAGCTCACTCGTCATCCATATACATTCAAAGTGCAGAATAGATACCAAAAACATTGTCAAAACATTCTATGTGACTTCAATGGCTTGACTGTAATCATATGAAGCACCATGAACAATTTTGTGCACCAATAAAAATGTAAAGACTTTGTTCGCCTACAGTATGTCTACCATTTCAGATTAGTGTGCACGTTTACAGTAGTCAACATCTGAATTGGATCAAAACCTTTTATCAGAGTTGTCCTAAACTGATTGGACAATACGCATTCTTGCCTTAGGACATATTTGATATTTGAATTTGTTTGAAGATTTGAAACATTACAACATGACAAAACACGCAAAAAATAAGAACTCATTAGGGTGCAAACACTTCCACACCACTGTGTATATTTTTTTAAATAATTAAAAAATATATAATTAAACGTAAAAAACAAAATAATTCATTTATTTTCTTTTCGGCTTAGTCCCTTTATTCATCCGGGGTCGCCACAGCGGAATGAACCCCAAACTTATCCAGCACGTTTTTACGCAGCGGATGCCCTTCCAGCTGCAACCCATCTCTGGGAAACATCCATACACACTCATTCACACTCCTACACTATGGACAGTTTAGCTTACCCAATTCACCTGTACAGCATGTCTTCAGACTGTAGGGGAAACCGGAGCCCCAGAGGAAACCCACGTGAATGCAGGGAGAACATGCAAACTCCACACAGAAACGCCAACTGACCCAGCCGAGGCTCAAACCAATGACCTTCTTGCTGTGAGGTGACAGCACTACCTACTGCGCCACCGCGTCAACTTGCCTTAGGACAATTTAAAAAAATTTTTTTGATCCACTTTAAATGTTGACTACTGTACTATTGGCAATACAACACTCGTGTATCGCACTGCCGATTCTACTTTGCACTCTGTGACCTGACTCCGAAGAAGAGACATTAGCAAACAAAGTAAAGTTTTTTTTTTTTGGGGCACACAAAAGTGTTCCTGGAGCTTTAAATGATTACAGTTAAACCACTGAAGTCACATGAAGTGATTTGACAATGTTTTTGGTTGCTTTTCTGGACTTTGAGCGTCTCTGGACCATTGCTGTCTATGGAGGATGAGGTGAACTAACCCTTTAATTATTAATTTTCCACAAAAGTACTTTAGTTGAAGTGCCTTGGTTATACAAAATGCTGTTCTGCTAGCATGATTGCGTTTATTTCTGATAACAATCAGTTGTTCTCTTATTTTGAGATCCACTGTTCATGATAATACAGATTTCACTCATACTGTTATATCTTTTGACATGTCTGTTGTGCTCAAAAGCCATCATTATTATGTCATGCTTTGTTTTGTCTGAAAGTATCACTTCTGAAAGTTCACTTCTAGCAGTCTGTCATCTAACCCATCCCACCTGTGCTCAGGTTCAAGAGCTCTCCGGTGAATGACATCTTCTGCCAGGCTCTGGGTGGTTCTCCTCTCAGACCTCAGAGTCTGTCCCAGATGGAGCACGAGCAGGAGGAGCTGCTCAAACCACCCTTCAGCACCAGCAGTGACAGGGGATCCAGGGTGAGCTCAGAGAGGCACTTCAGCTATATATTCTGTATTTACTGTAACCTACTGTACCTAAAGGTGCCGTGTAAATAAATTAAAGCTTTTATTAGATGTTAGTTTTAAGCATATCAAAACAGTGTGCTACAAAACAGTGACAAAATTCGTGTCTATAAGATATAAACCTGATACCTGATATAAACATCCAAAGCTTGCAGTTTGTCACTTCCACCTAAATGGATCAACACGTTTTTTTTTTTTTTTTTTTTTTTAAAGATTTAATTTTGGCCTTTTTGCCTTTATTAGATAGGATAGTATTTAGACAGGAAGCGAAGTTGGAGAGAGAGAGGGGTAGGGTAGGGAAATGTCCTCGAGCCGGGATTCGAACTCGGGACGCCCTGACATGCTATTGCACCATATGTCGGCACGCTATCCACTAGGCTATTGCGCCGACGATCAACACGTTTTTTGAGTCAAACTTAAATTCAGTTTCTCATCAACTCTTCTGACCAATCAAATGCTCTCTAGTATCTGACATGCCCCGCCCCCTTCAATACGTTTTTCATTTGCTTTTTATTGGATGCGCTCGATCTGCCCTCACTGGCAGAGCAGTCATAAAACAAAAAGCTGTTGGCTACTGTATGTTCCACTTTATCTTCATTTTTCAGTTGAGATTACGTCAAACATCGACTAAAATTATGCACATTTCAAAGCACTTCACAGAACTTTTAAAGTGATAGTTCACCCCAAGCTGAAAATTCTGGTATTTACTCACCCTCTCTACTTGTTCCTCTACTTGTGAACACAAAAGGTATTTTGAAGAAAGCTGTACACTTGTAACCATTGACATTTATATGATTTGTTTTTCATTACTATGGAAGTCAATGTTTACACACGTTTCCAACATTCTTCAAATTATCTGTTGTGTTCAACAGAAGGTTTGGACCCACTCGAGGGAGAGTAAATGAGTAAATGCTCTGTGTGCGACCTCCTTTAGGAAATGAGGGGACAGTAATTGTAAAATTGGGCTAGTTTTCATTCCTTTTGAGCAGGTTTTGAGCATAGATTGTAAAAGATATGGACGTAGTATCCGTGACGTCACCTATAGGTTTCTGAAGAGTGCAAATGAAGCTACAAGTGGGCGTGGCCAATCTGCACCATTTTGTTTGTGCATCATTGCTCCAACCGGAGGTAACCAAAAAAGGGCGGAGCATGAGCGGAGCTACAGATGCCTGCTAGCATTCTGCTTAGACGGGCTTTCCTTTGGGAGAAATGCTTAATACGTCATTACCTGCGACTCGTTTGTGTTCTGACCACATGTGCTTGGTTGTACACTATATCAATAAAGTGTTTAGTCTTTTAAAAACACTGTTGTAATACATTGAGCCACTAAACATTATCATTAAGACCTTTTTCGGTCCCACTTTATATTGTCGCTTATACCTGTGAACTTACATGGTAATTAGATGTGTAAGTAGTATGTAACTACAGTGTATGTACACACTGGTACAGAGTATTTACTTGTGTATACTGGTGTAACTACACACATGTAACAATCAACTGAATAGTATGTGTAAGTACAAATGTGTAACAGGACATTGGTAACAACAGTAGGAAAGTACACATCTGTAACAAGAATTATGTAAGTGCATTGTGTAACAACAATATGTACTTGCAGATGTTTTCCCACTTCCACACCTGTTTGCAGATCATGTACTTGTGAACACTGTATGGCTGCATTAGAAGGTTTCACCTTGTGATACCAGTGTACTTGCATGGTAAATCCACAGGATCCACTCAATATAAAGTGTAAAATGGTCACAAATTACTGTTCATACATTCATTCATTTTCTTTTCGGCTTAGATGGGTTGCAGCTGGAAGGGCATTCACTGTGTAAAACATATGCTGGAGAAGTTGGTGGTTCATTCCGCTGTGGCGACCCCAGATTAATAAAAGGACTAAGCCGAAACGAACATTAATTTTATTTTAAACTTTATATTGTGGACTGTTCCTGTGGAGTTACCGTGTAACTACACTGTTATTAAAGTGTTGCATAGAAGATATTTCTACAAGTTACACAGTAATTTGTGACCATTTTACACTTTATATTAAGTGGACAGTTCCTGTGGAGTTACCATGCAAGTACACTGGTATCACAAGCTGAAACCTTCTAATGCAGCATTAGTTCTGCCATACAGTGTTTACAAGTGCATGATCTGCAAACAGGTGTGGAAGTGGGAAAACATCTGCAAGTACATATTGTTGTTACACAATGCACTTACATAATTCTTGTTACAGATGTGTACTTTCCTACTGTTGTTACCAATGTCCTGTTACACATTTGTACTTACACATACTATTCAGTGGGTTGTTACATGAGTGTAGTTACACCAGTATACACAAGTAAATACTCTGTACCAGTGTGTACATACACTGTAGTTACATACTACTTACACATCTAATTACCATGTAAGTTCACAGGTATAAGCGACACAATATAAAGTGGGACCCATTTTTCTATGAGAGAAAACGCAAATTATTTCCAAATACTTAGTCTGTGTTAGTAAATCCAAGGCTATTAATGAAATCTAAGCATAACATTGCATGACAACGTTTCAGATGACTGTTCTAGAGCCTACAGCTGATCTTAAATAAAACAAATACATTTATAAAGTTGGTATATAATTTCACTTACCTGGGAAATGGAGGCCACGTAAATGGTTTGTGAGCACAATTAAGTGCACAGCATAGCATATTATCTGATAATTATGAAATAATTCCGAAAAAAAAACTGACTTTGTAAAGCCACATAAAACAAAACAAAAACACGATGTATATGCAGAGTTCAGTGGCTAATCAGCCGGAATCAGCTGAGGTGACCCAACGGCGACCAGCGATAGCTAGCTGTCACTCAAGTGGCCACGCCCTTATTTATGCAGACTTAATATAACAATATAAACGAAATGGATGAGTTATAAAAAATTCCCCCCTCTCACAGTTGTCATGAAGGGTAATAGCTATACGAACCAAAATCTTTCTTTGTAGCAGGCTGTAAACACCTTTTATTCTGCTGTAAAGTTGGCCATTTTAACAGTGGGCTCAATAGAAATCTGCTCTGTTATGGAGCCAGGACTAGTGGAATTTTGATGAATTGCAGTTTCAGTTACTTCCGTGTTAGCTTCACGAGGGAGAGTGGGAGGTTGCCGCTTGGTTTTGAGTTGTCATTGGGCTGAAATATTTTCTTGGACCTGGCAACCTTGACTGTGTCTGTGGCCATGCAAAAAGAAGATAGAAACACACAAAAAGATAATAAAGCAAGCAATATATGTGGAAATTGATATTATTTATTTGTCTTCTTGAAGCCATCCTGGACATTATAAGAATAAAGCATATTTATCACGGTCTAGAATACTTTACGATAGTATGATTTCTTCCTAGTTATTTACAACACTCAGTTGATGTTATGAAGTGATGGATCTCCATAGGACTAATTCTTAGGCCCAATCCCAATTCTACCCCTTAGCCCTTCCCCTTACCCCTACCCCTCGTTTTGCGCATTCACGTCAAGGGGTAGTGGTGTCCCAATTCTCTTTAGCTTGAAGGCGTAGGACTAAGAGCAAGGGGTATACACCCCTTCGAACGAAGATTTTTCAGGAGCACACTTGAAACGAAGGGGTAAGAAATTTTCCATAATACACCTGCCACAACGGCAGTATTGCTGAACCCGGAAGTAAGAAGATCCACAAAATAGTATTTTTTTTTTGTCATTATTACGATTTTTTTACGACAAACAAACACATGTTTTAATAAATTCATAACCGCGTTCATGTTTTACTGTCATGCTTTAAAAAAAAAAAAAAAAAAAAAAAAAAAAACGCTAAATTTCGCGATCTATAATCCATAATTAATCATAATTGTCAACATTGGGATGTGAAAATAAGGGATACTTATCCACCCCACCCCCCCCCAACAAAAAAAATAAAAATAAAATATCCAAAAAAGAAATATATTTATCTGGAGCCGTTTCATTGTAAATAAACTTCTGAAACGATCAGTAATACGTTTTTATTATTATTTATAAAAGGATATAATAATTAGAATACATTAGAAAAATCTGCAAATAAATTAGCAAACAGTTCAGCTCATTAAAACTATTAGCTATTATAAAGAAATAGAATCAAGTTATTAAATCTCATCTTTTCTTCACTGTATAATTTAAATATTCTGATTAAAGAGCAGAGAATGATTCTCTCATTTAGATTTTTTTGGTTTGATTACATTAACAGAGCTGTCACTTTAAAACTGCACAGATCTATACTGAAAGCATTTGACTGTTTTCCTAACTGTTTATGCTCATTTAAGACAAAATTTGTTGTGTTTAAAAGAAAATCCAACAAGATCGACATGTCTAGATGTTATTATTATTATTCATTCATTGATTTATTTTCTTTTCGGCTTAGTCCCTTTATTAATCTGGGGTCGCCACAGCGGAATGAACCGCCATTATTATTAATATCATTATTATTATTATGATGATGTGTATGTCTGTTCAAACACGCACCCAAAACCTAGTGTCCACTTGAGCTCATCATTAAATCGCGTACATACAGAATCCGCTTGGGAAACAGCATCTATTATCACTGTGGAGAGCATCAGCTGACAGTCATGCATCTTTATATGAACTGACTGTTTTGAGGATTGCATAGGGGCAATGGCGCCTGTAATGAAAAGGAAATGAATCGTGCCGTTTTTATGTTTATTTCAAAGTGTTTCTATGCCTAAATATAATGAAAGCACAGAACTGATTCACATTTAAGAGCAAGGGCAGCCCCTGGTGGTTCGACAGTATAGGGAGGATTGGCTCTTCTCAGAAAGATAAAAAATACGGGAAAATACCTTTACGGGATGACAGCGGGATAGAACTGTAAAATACGGGAGAATCCCGGGAAAAACTGGAGGGTTGACAGGTATGATCTGATGACGTGTGCAGGTGTTGTAGTGCTGTCCCAATTCTTAGGGGTAAGTTTTGAAGCCCTTCTCCTTAACCCTCGGTTGTAAGGGCCAAGGGGAAGGGGTAGGGGTACAAAAATAGAATTGGGATTGGGCCTTAATCAGCATATATTGCAAGCTATAAGATATCACCCATCCCTAGTGGTAATGAATATCTGCTTTTATTAATGGTTACTCATTTTTGATTAGCAATGTAAAATAATTCTTTTGTCTCCCTTTGCTTAGGAGGACACGTCTCCAGTGAAGGAAGAGGCCTATACCTCTACCCATAAGCCCCTGACAGTGGGTGGTCAAGCCCAGGTCACTGTTGGCACTACTCACATCTCCCGTCTGACCGATGAACAGCTGATTAAAGAGTTTCTGAGCGGCTCATACTGTCTGCATGGGGTATGATGGATGGATTTGTCTTCTGTATATGCAGATCTTTAAGTTTAAATCTCAACTCAACTTGTTTCTGTCTAGGGTGTTGGTTGGTGGAAGTATGAATTCTGCTATGGAAAACATGTTCACCAGTATCATGAGGTAAGAGTGGTGAAATGTTTGAATTCTTTGTAATATACAAGTTCCTAGTTGGGTGAATATTTGAATTCTCTCTGCGTTTGCTTGAAGGATAAAGAGCAAGGGAAGAACATCGTGGTGGTGGGCAGCTGGAACACTGAGGATCACATGAACTGGGCCAAGAAGAATGTGGCTCGATCTTATCATTTGAAGGATGATGGAGCACAAAAAGTCAAGTATGTTCATGTTTTAAAATATTTATTTAAAACAAATGAAAAAGGAGTATTTGTCAAATTTTTTTGTATGTGACAGATTTTAATGTCATGTTTCATGTCACACGTTTCCTCATCAGGGTTGTGTCTCATTTCTATGGACACGGAGATCTCTGTGACCTAACAGGGAAACCAAGACAGGTTATAGTCAAGCTGAAGTAAGTTACTCAAATTGAAACTTGTCCATATCCACAATATAGGAACAATCACAATAATCCCCCTTTTTTTTTTTTTTTTTTTTTTTTTTTTTTTTTTTTATAATTTTTTTTGTACTAGGTCATTGGCTGGTTATATATTTTGTCATGATAAATAAACACCTACAGTAGGAGACATGCTTGCTAAAATGCTAAATGTCCTGCTCTGGGGCTTTGTTAGGAAAGGAACTAAATGTCCTGCTCCGAGGCTTTGTTAGAAACTAAATGTCTTGCTCCAGTTTTGTTAGGAACTAAACGTCCTGTACCAGGGCTTTGTTAGGAACTAAACGTTCTGCTCCAGGGCTTTGTCAGGAACTAAACGTCCTGCTCCAGTTTTGTTAGGAACTAAATGTCCTGCTCTAGGGCTTTGTTAGGAACTAAATGTCCTGCTCTGGGACATTGTTAGGAAAGGAACTAAACGTCCTACTCCGGGAATTTGTTAGAAACTAAATCTCCTGCTCCAGGGTTTTGTTAGGAACTTAACGTTTTGCTCTGAGGCTTTGTTGGGAAAGGAACTAAAAGTCCTGCTCCGGGACTTTGTCAGAAACTAAACGTCCTGCTCTGAGGCTTTGTTAGAAACTAAATGTCTTGCTCCAGTTTTGTTAGGAACTAAACGTCCTGTACCAGGGCTTTGTAAGGAAAGGAACTAAATGTCCTGCTCCAGCTTTGTTAGGAACTAAACGTCCTGCTCCAGGGCTTTGTTAGGAACTAAACGTCCTGCTCCAGGGCTTTGTTAGGAACTAAAGGTCCTGCTCCAGGGCTTTGTCAGAAACTAAATGCCCTGCTCTGGGGCATTGTTAGGAATTAAACGTCCTGTTTCAGGGCTTTGTAAGGAACTAAACATTCTGCTCCAGGGCTTTGTTAGGAACTAAATGTCATGCTCCAGCTTTGTTAGGAACTAAATATCCTGCTCCGGGGCTTTGTCAGAAACTAAAAGTCCTGTTCTGGGGCTTTGTCACAAACTAAACGTCCCACTCTGGGGGGTGGTTAGGAACTAAATGTCCTGCTCCAGGGTTTTGTTAGAAACTAAATGTCCTGCTTCATGGATTTGTTAGGAACTAAATGACCTGCTCCCATGCTTTTTTAGGAACTAAATGTCATGCCCAATCTTTGTTAGGTACTAAACGTCCTGCTCTAGGGCCTTGTCAGAAACTTAATGTCCCGCTCTGGGGCTTTGTTAGGAAAGAAACTAAATGTCCTGCTCCAGGGCTTTGTCAGAAACTAAACATCCCACTCTGGGGTTTTGTCAGAAACTAAACGCCCGCTCTGGGGCTTTGTCAGAAACTAAACGTCCTGCTCCGGGACTTTGTTATGATCTAAATGTCCTGCTCTAGCTTTGTTAGGAACTAAACTTACTGCTCCAGGGCTTTGTTAGAAACTAAATGTTTTGCTCCAGCTTGTTGGGAACTAATTGTCCTGCTCCCGGGCTTTGTTAGGAACTAAACGTCCTGCTCTAGCTTTGTTGGGAACTAAACGTCCTGCTCCAGGGCTTTGTTAGGAACTAAATGTCCTGCTCCGGCTTTGTTAGGAACTAAACATCCGGCTCCAGCTTTGTTGGGAACTAAATGTTCTGCTCCAGCTTGTTGGGAACTAACTGTCCTGCTCCCGGGCTTTGTTAGGAACTAAACGTCCAGTTCCTGCTTTGTTAGGAACTAAGCATCCTGCTCCAGCTTTGTTAGGGCCCGTTTCCACTGAGTGGTACGGTACGGTTCGGTACGCTTTTATGACGATTTCTACTGTCAAAGGGTACCGTAAAGCGAACCGTACCATACCACTTTTTGGTCACCCTTTGCAAAGGGTACCAATTGGCCCAAAGGGTACCATAAGGCGGAGCTAGACGCGCAGCTGAACACTTAGTTTACGGAGAAGTGTCATTTGCAGAAGCAGGAGAATAAAAACAAAAGAAGCGGCATTTTTAAAAACACAGCCGAGAGATTAGACCGTAATAATATATACATATAATAACAAGCCATGGTTGACCCGAGCTCAAACTAACCTTATCGTCGTCTTGATGTACAGCCACAAAGCCAAGAAGAACAAAATCTTCTGTGGCCTGTTGTTGTTTTAGACGAGCCCGTCTAAAAGTGCGAGAGCTTTCACTTTGTCCAGAGAGCTTGCGATCGCATCTATATTAGAAATATCAAACTTTTTGAGCGGAGGAGATCATTGAATCGATCTGATATTCGATCCGAATAGTAACATATCGGAGACTGTAAGGGTCTGTATGTGTCCATTTATGCTGCATTTATTTATTTATTTCATATAATTGCAGACGTTACAGTAGGCTATTTATATCATTGATCTGCAATTATAATCAAGTCATGTTCATAGAAAGGTTAGTAATGAACATTTTATACAGTATTTGTGTATGAAGCGTCTGTTTTATGAGAAGTGCTTCTCATATGATATGTGAACGGCCAGTACTGTGTTACTGTGACATTTCTTCGAGTAAAAATGACGTCGTCTGAAACTTCGTACACCACGCCCACCAAAAGGGTACTCTTTTTGCAGTGGAAACGCAAGCTTGATAAAGGTGACCCTTACCGTACTGTACCTCTCAGTGGAAACGGGCCATTAGGAACTAAACGTCCTGCTCCCAGGCTTTGTTTGGAACAAAACAGCCTGCTTTCATTTTGAGTTGGGAACTAAACATCCTGCTCCGGGTCTCTGGGATTTGACAACTCACTTTACACATTGCTAAAACTTTTACAGCATTATTATAGATGACATCTATTTCACACATACCTAATAACACCTACCTGTTTGTGTGTCAGGTGTAAGGAGTCTGAATCCCCTCATGCTGTTACAGTTTACATGCTGGAGCCTCAGACCTGTCAGTATATCCTGGGGGTGAGTGCAGAACTGCAGTTTCCAATCTCTGATGATTCCAGCGATAATGAATGCTTACTACATGCTATAGTATAGAAATTTGATGTGATCATTTCATGTCCACAATCATTCTGCCACAGGTTGAGTCGCCTGTTATATGCAAGATCTTGGACACTGCGGATGAAAATGGACTTCTTTCAATCCCTAGCTAGTCTACATGATACGGAGATGGAGGAATGAACAGCAGCTTGGAGGAGGAGGAGTACAGAAGAGGAAGGCAGAATGAAGCTCAGAGGGAGAACTAAAGGTGTGATGACGTTTAGGCATGAACCTGCTAAACCTCAGACCTGTTGTGAAAGTCCCTCACTGACTGCACTTTCCCCTGTTTGAAGATTAAACGAGGAGATTAGATGAAACTACTTTTTTTATTTTGCGCAGCTTGGACTGGATTTTCCAATGTTTTCTTTTCAAATCTCAGACTTGAGGAAATATGCTTTGACACATTTAGACGACTGGGAAGTGGTTCATTTATTCTATTAATTAAAAATGTTGCTCTGCTATTTTAAATATACATTATTTATTTGGTCAAACTTCTGGCAGTTCAATGGTCAACACTGAGCAGCCAGAGATGATTTTAAAAATTGATTGAAGTAATTGTTCTAATGCAGTTTGTGAGGGAGAATACACTGTTTTGTTTGCAAATGAAAGTGAATGTAATTAAACTGTTTTTTGGAAATCCAGGTTTATGGAATCTTATGTTTGGTATTTCGGATTATTTCTGCTTAAATGTGACCACTTATCCTAGGTTGTGTATTATTAAGGTTTCCATTAGTAAGCTTCACCTTACTGTAGAAAAAATGCATTTGGTAAAGGGCTAATTTAACTCTGAGAGCAAAAATATTAAGACAGGGGTGTCCAAACTTAGTCGTGGAGGGCCAGTATCCCATTACAGTTTAGCTCCAACCCTAATCAAACACACACATCATACTAGAAACTTCATGGCAGGTGTGTTTAAGCAAGTTGGAGCTAAACTCAGCAGGACAACGACCCTCCAGGACCGAGTTTGGACACCTTTGTATTGAGATAAAGATTTTTTATTTTTTTTTGTAGACTGGTTGTTATTCAGCCTGTATATGTTCAGTTGAATAAAATAAGTTTTGTGTTTCAAACTTTTCCATGTAAACACCTTAATGAATGTGTAAATATGGTTTATTATATATTTATTTGTATATTATATTATTACAATAATATCTATTATTGTTTAGAAGTATGATAAATGGCTGGACATTTTATGAACATACATTTACTTAAAAAAAAAAAGGAAAATTAAATGTACTTTTTTTTTTTGTAAAATTGGAAGAAAATGGTGTAGGAAATAATAATTTTTCTTACCACAGGATGGAAATGATAGTTTTAAGTGATTTAAAAAAATTTCAAAGCATAAAATCACTTTTATTTTATTTATCTGAAAAATAAGACTATATATATATATATATATGATGTCATGGTGGAGCAGTGGGTAGCACAATCGCCTCACAGCAAGAAGGTTGCTGGTTTGAGCCTCAGCTGGGTCAGATGGGATTGCTGTGCGGACTTTGCATGTTCTCCCTGTGTTTGCGTGGGTTTCCCCTACAAGTCTAAAGACATGGTATAGGTGAATTGGGTAAGCTAAATTGGCCATAGTGTATGAGTGTGAATGCAAGAGTGTATGGATGTTTCCTAGTGATGGGTTGCAGCTGGAAGGGCATCCGTTGAGTAAAACGTGCTTTTTTTTTATAAGAATAATTTAGAGGTTGTTTTTTTTTTTTTTTTTAATGTAAGTTTTAGTTTTTAAATGAAATTGATATCCAAGTGGTATGTAGTCCACAGTGAGTTTACTCAATTACAAGTTGTGCATTGTGCATAACCAGTTGGCTCATCATTTAAAGTTGTCACTATTTAAAAAAGTTGACCAGAAGTTTGCCTTTCCTCTAGCATTTTTCACAGTTTTAGGTTCGCCATTGGCAATTTTTCTCTTTGTTTTCCATTGCACGTGGCTAGGCATCACTTTCAGACCGCACGCATTAGATCTTAAACTTTTTTAAAAAGTTTTTTCTAAAGCAAGCCTGAAATGTGTGCTAGCAATGACGTGAAAATTGGCCTGCAGCTTCATAATATTGGCCCTAGGGGGATAAAAAGTCAGGCCCTGACTGGCTCGGGCTCAAATGCAGGGCTCTAGTGTAGAATATGTGCATTATGAATTGGAAAAGAATACAAAGAAATATTTGTTTTTCCAGTGTATAAAAAAAAAAAAAACTCATATCTTTGTAATTAAGCATTTAATTAAAATTTTCTTGGGTGTAACATTATTCATCATTATAATGAGAGATAAACTGCCTGTGCCAAGCATTACGAATTGGCCTGAAGACTCTATTTTCCTACACTAGGTGGTGCCATTGTCCCTTTATGTGAATATGAACATATTCACAGAAAACTAATGCTCGTACATAAAAAAAACATTCATCCATATTAATACTCGAAAGTGAATACCTAAAACAGGGCATCCTGCAGATTTTAGCTTCAACTTGCCTCCACACACTGGCATGGATGTTTCTAGAAAGCCTAGTAAGAGCTTGATTAGCTAGCCCAGGTGTGGCTGAATGGGGTTGGAACTAAACTTTGCAGGACACCGGCCCTCCAGGACCCCTTGACCTAAAAGAAGAGAATAAAATCAAAATGTTTTCAAATGAAAGAAGTGGTGTCAAAATACACTTGCAAAACATTTAATAAGTTCATATATAAAATGTAGGATGTTTCACAAATACGTAATCTGAAGTGAAGACTATTACATGAAAATGCCATGTTAATGTAAAAATAGAACATCCTTCAGTCCATAAATCATCCAATGTCACAATTTGCGCAAAGTGAATTTTAGGTTTGTCCCTTGTTGTTTTTATTTGGTTCTCGTTGCACATTGTCTTTCAGCAAAACACCATTAGCAAACCAAGAACAAACACTGCTAATGCTCCTCTTGCCGAGATATCTAGTATGACACTTGATTCCATTCAGAAGGTCTCCTCCCTATGCCCTAATCCCTTCTGAGTGTCCCTCTGAAAAGATTAGGGCATAGGAATGGGCCCCTCTGAATTGATCATTGTCTGACACCAAACATCATCCCTGCTTCAAGGATCATGGTCTATCAGTCGTGTCCCTCAAAATCTTTCATTCCAAAGAGTCCTTCGAAATGGCCAGTTTTGAACGACATGTCAATATGACGGCCATGAATTTTTCACTTCAAAGTGCCCTCAGTAGGTCGATGTTTCTTTTTTGGAATGCACTGTGAGATTTTGCGGCTCAGACTGATGGGATGGGGATCTGATGTGCTGAGGTGCTGTCAAAGTCCTGCAGCGTCTCCTGGTGGATGTGGTAGTGCATAGCCACGTAGCTTTTGGCAAATGGTGTGGTTTGAGAGTTGACCGGCTGAAGGCTGTTGGGGGAGCTCGGCCCTGCTGACGGACTGCTGTTATAGATGCTGTAGTAGGGCTCTATGCGAGTGTTGATGGGTGTAGATGTGCTCGGGGGCCGGGGTTTGCGTCCAGCAGTGGCACATGGACTAGGCATGCTGTCCCGAGAGTGACTGGGTCCACAAGCCTGGTCCACCAGCCTCCTCTGGGGCTTCGGTGAGAGCATGTACGCAGAGTTAGTCTCGTGGTGAGAGGACTTGTTGCGGTTGACTTCCAGACTTCCCTTGCCCATCGCGTGCAGCCGTGTTTTGTGCTTGCAGCACAAGAAGCCCAAGGTCAACCACTGGAGGCAGCAGAGCACACGGCGACGGAGACCTGCGCTGTTGCGCGAATAAACAAACGGGTTGATTCCAGACTTCAGGAAGATCAGGGCGAACCCACAGAGCTCAAACTGGTAGTGGACGAAGCTGCTCTCTGGCGACACCATATCCTGTGCTAAGGATATACCTAGTGGTAGACAACACAACAACACGGAGATAACAATCACTACACAAGTCACTACGGCCTTTGAATCCTTGGCCGTGGCCAAGTTAACGGAGGTGACCAACTGGCAGCAGGTTGCACCAGTGGCGGCCCCGGGGACAAGAGGCTGGTTGGTTCTTCTGGTGAAGGGGTGCGTCTGGACGTGCTGGAGCTTGTTGTAGGTTTGGTTGCGGTATAGTGAGGGCACTTGCACTGTACACTGCATACCCTCAAACCCAGCAGCAATTAGTGGCGGATGAGAGGCAGGTGGACGTGTTGCATCCACTGTAATAATGGGACACTTGCGTACCTGCGCGTTCTTTCTCAATGCCTGAGCGATCATAAGATAAGAGATGGACACCACACCTACACAGAAAGCAAAGTCCGCAATGTATACATACAGCACCACCTTGGCCTTGTTGCCGGTAAGACCAAAGTGGGGCAAGCAAGGTCCGGAGCTTCTGGGATACGCTCGCAAAGTGACCAAAGCCGCCAGTGTAAAACTGGATGTCCATAACAGTGCCGTGAGCGCCAGAGTACAGGGGAACGAAGCTGTACGGTTGGGTTGCTGACCCAAAACCATTCGAAGGCGATGTAGGGCAATCACAGCCACCGTCTCAAGAGACATAATAATGAAGCCCGAGCTCGTGAGGTGGAAGGCAAAGCAGAAGCCCTTGGACACTCCACCATTATTGTCTCCAGCGTCCAGAAAGAGCACCAGTGCAAACATGGGCGCAGTGACACAGCAGATGAACAGGTCACAGAAGGACAGGTTGAGGATCATGAAGTCAAAGTTGGTGCGGAACTTTCGGAACGCCGGGTCGAAGAAGGACAAGAAGACCACCAAGTTTCCATAAGAGCCAAGGCAAAAAATGAGGACCAACAGAAGAGAGCATGAGGCCAGGGTGGCTGTGTGGATCAAGGCCCAGCCGCCTGCCGAAGCAGACTGGCTCTGGGAGCTGTTGAAGCCCCGAGGTTTTGCAAACTCAGCCAGGTCCAAAGGCCAGGCGGTGCTGTTCATGGTACACATGGAGACACAAAGTGCTTACAGCCTCAGAGTGTTGCCCATCTTGCCTTTAGGTCACCCAAGAGCGAGCTAATACTCCCATTGTGCTGCTGGTTCATGGCAAACCCTCTGGATTGCTGCAAGGACACAAGGGAAGAAGAAATATTGATTAGTAATAGACAACATAATGCAGCTTTGAGTAAGATAAGGTAATCGTAACTCAATTAATGAACATAACAAGTGATTATGACAATTGTTTTATAGTCATTATTGATACCTTTAACATCACATGATGCACAAATTATTTGGATTTTCTTCAGCATCACGAAGACTATTGTACATTATATCATCTGCGCGCTCCCGTCATCCACATATCTATCAAGATGAATACACGTCTGCAACAATCTGCATAGTATCTGAGGGCTTTTCTTATCCTCTGTTAGAATTGTATTTACTGCAGGTGAATGTGCGCCGACTATAAAATCGTGTCTAAATGCATTCAACCGACATATTTAAAAGGATATACACTACAAGTCGCATGCACAATACAAACAAACGTCATATAAATGTCAAATACATTGTTTATTCTAACACACACATTTGCCTTTAACAGCCCTGTGGCATTTTTTCTCCGCTTGGCGAAAAAGGAGGATTTTTCTTACCATGGATTCTCTCCGTGTGCCATTTTTTACGACGTCGCGTTTTCTTCATTTGTACGAATCTTCAAAGTGCACGAACGTTACAAGCATCCCATTTTCGAGAAAAAACATCACAGCATAAAATGAGATTGAGGAAAACAGTGAATTTAATGCGCGGAAGGAGAGTGGGCGCGCCTCACTGGAATCATATTGAAGCCCGTGAATGGACAGCAAGCGCGTGCCCGTGAGAACAGGACGCTCACTCAAAGCACAAAGAGTATATATATTTATTGCTTACGTAATGTTACAGTTAAATTATATATATTTTATTTAATATTTACTTTAGTAACACTGCTTGTATATTATGTATACTTACACATATCTATCTGTCTGTCTGTCCGTCCATCCATCCATCCGGTCTGTCTATACATTATATTTTAACAGTCATTAAGATTTTGTTTATAAGATTGACGAATATGACTGATTATTAGAGTAAAGGTTTTGTTTTAACAGGAATATGTATGTTTGGGGAAAAAAGTCAAAAAAGCCCTCTTCATACTTTGTCACACTTTATTACAAACATCTATTGAGATTTGTCAAATATTTGTAAAAGACATTTCAAGAAAAACAAAACAAAACCGATAATCAGTTATTGATTTAGAAGCATATCAATACTGTCCAACAGTTTACCAAACAGTACATTGGCTCATGGCATGATTGACACAGCATGTATTATACTTATGAAAAATTGTCAACTAATTATTTTTGTTAATGTACGTTCTCATAATTGTTGCTATGATTCATCAGCAAAAGCAAAACAAGGTTTAACCAGCGACACTCTATAACTGTATGTCTGCGTTTTAAAATGCTTCTCAAAATCTGTAAATCCTAAACAGCATTACTGAGAAGTCTTCTGATATCAGGTTATGAAAACACTTGGCTTAATGCAAAAATAAAAGTGAAAAATGCAAACATTAAATGCAAAGATTGCATAAACTGATAAGACAGAGCAGGTATCAATAAAAATAGATGAATAAATAATTTGTTGACTGCAAAAATATGAATAAAGAAATAGAAGCATGAAGGGAGGAGTTTAAAATCTCATGGGTTTACAAAGCGCTAGTATTTTGTAACAGCATCCATTGTGATATTTTCTCACACTCATTCATTTATGTAGGCTTACATAACTGTTCAAGACGCACACAGTCTGTCTGAAGGAGGGGAAAATATACAGCGCTATTTAAAAAAAGAAAAGAAAAAGATAATGGTACTTTTACCTCACACATATGTAACATTTATTAACATTACAGATGGATAACTCCTAAAACTGTAAAATGCAAGCATTATATTAAATATGCAATGCAAAGCAGTGCAGAAAACTGCTTTATGTTGGACTATATCAAACAATATTGCACCTCACCCCCACACACACACAAACACAAAACTGTACAAGAAGATTACAGATGCAGGTCAGCCATACCTACAATAGGTTCCCCTTAAATATTAAGTGTATTCAGAATTTTAAAAACAAACTTCAGTAAAAGACTCTAGTTATCTTATAACTAGATGACTACAATATAGTTTTAATCCTTTAAAAATAACCACTCAGAGCAAACAAAAATTCAAGTTTCAAGCTGTTAGACAAGTAAGAAACACTCCCCCTTCACCAGAAAGTGACTTCTTTCTGAAAAACAGAACAGACACAATCATAAGAAAATAGTATGAAATATTATTGTATTATCAAACAGTGGCAGAAAAGCTGCGGAACACAACCTTTATTACGCTAATCGTAATGCAAATGTGAACAATTTGGATATTATCAGTGCGTAAAAAGTTAAATGTAATGAAAAAAAGTAAAAAAAAAAAAAAAAAAAAGAAAAAGTAAAAGAAAAAAGGGAAAATATAATTTTTTATTTACAAATTATTAATCTAAACTTTAAAGCCTGAAATTCTTCATACCTCTGGCAAAATCTGACTTAAAGCGACAAAAGCTTCTCCCAGAAGATGTACAAGAGGCATCATTGTGGAAAAAACACTGTTATTTTATTTACATTTAAACAAAAACTTTAAGTCAGTATTGCCAGGGGTATGAATAATTCTGGCCTTGACTTTGTAAAAGTAAAATAAATAAATAAATAATAATTATAATAAAAAATATATAGAGTTGAAGTCAGAATTATTAGCCCTACTGTTTATTCTTCCCCAAATTTCTGTTTAACAGAGAGATTTTTTCAACACATTTCTAAACATAATAGTTTTATTAACTCATTTCTAATCATTGATTTATTTTATCTTTGTCATGCTGACAGTAAATAATATTTGACTAGATATTTTTCAAGACACTTCTATACAGCTTAAAGTGACATTTAAAGGCTTAACTAGGTTAATTAGGTTAACTAGGCAGGTTAGGGTAATTAGGCAAGTTATTGTATAATGATGGTTTGTTCTGTAGACTATCGAAAAAATATATAGCTTAAAGGGGCTAATAATTTTGACCTTAAAATGGCTTTAAAAAATTTAAATCTCCTTTTATTCTATTTGAAATAAAACAAATAAGACTTTATCCAGAAGAAAAAATATTATCAGACATACTGTGAAAATTTCCTTGCTCTGTTAAACATCACTTGGGAAATATTTAAAAAAAAAAAAAATTCAAAGAGGGGCTAATAATTCTGACTTCAACTGTATATGTGTATATATATATATATATATATATATATATATATATATATATATATATATATATATATATATATATATATACACACACACACACATTAGGGATGCATCGATATGGATTTTTGGGCTGATATCGATAACCGATAACTCTTTAGATTTAGAGGCCGATAACCACTATATATAGGCTGATAAATATAAATAGTTGAAAATGTTATATTTTTATACTATAAAAAACTGATTTCATTTTCAAAACTTCATAAAAGTTTGAACTGATCTTAGAATAGCCTAATCAAAGCAAAAAAAGCAAGAATTTTTAAAGTGCAAGGTGATTATATAGACCTATATTCACGATTTCACATAAATCAGCATGCCAAAAATAAACTATTTCCACATTGTTGCATCACATTATGTTTTAAAGAATTCCCAACACCTAAATTAGCATTGATTTGGGTTATTTTCCAAGATAAAATGTAATGCAAATAAAGTTGATGACTAAGTAAGTTATAATCAGTTGCAATACTATTAAATGTAAAAAGAAATTATTTTTAAAATGAACAAAAAATCATAACACATAAAAATACATAACACTGCTGCGCCCCATACAAACCCAAATATGCTAAATAACACATTCATTAGAGCAGCACTGTGAAGTTTTTGTCCGATTAGTGTGCGTGTGTGTGTGTGTGTGTGTGTGTGGTGATAGTCATCCCGTGCATTCGTTATAATATCAAAAGTATGCCAATCAAACTGAATACATTGTTAGGCTACATCAACAATATATGCCAGGCAATGCTTTGATAAGAGCAAATACTAATTTTAGATTACAAACAACCCAACAAGTTGTTTAGCAAATGTGCATCTCTGCATGTAAGACGTGTAATATTTTTCCTGAGGGTGATTTAAACCAAAATACACAATGACACTCTAGCAAACATATCTACGATGATAAGGAATATGGTTACTTTCTGAGTTATTAACGCACAGCAATACCACACAAAGGACGCACTTTGAAGAAATAAACAATGTGAGGATGTAAGCTCTGTTATAATGCAGCCGAACTGGAAACTTTATGCCTATGCAGCCGACAAGTCTGAATAAGTTCCCTCGCATGCATGAGGCAGGCAGTTCTGTACAATTACGTAACCTATCAGCTTAAATATATCTGCCTAATTTTGATATCGGATCGATAACAATAATATTAAATGTAGCATTTATCGGCCAATAACAATATGGCTGCCAATATATTGTGCATCCCTAATACACATCTTTACAAACACACATGCACACTATAAAAGTGAGCTATTTTGGGGTAATTCTTATGAACAAATGTGCATTGTGAATCATTTTAGAATCAAATCATAACCCATAATCACAATTTAATTAAGTGTCAAGCGAAGATTCACACCTCACATAAGCAGCTTTTACTGCATCATACCATATAGCATCAAAATCATCCAAAGATGGTGTGTGAGATGACTAAGAATAATATTTAATGTAATAAACTAGATTTTGCAAGTGAGCCAGTGTGTGTGTGTTTGTCTCTGTGTGTGTGATAGACAAACCTAAGCATAGTAACAGGGTGAGACGAGCAGATCTGTGAGCACCAGCAGCTGGTCATCTGTGAACTTCTGCTTGTGCTCCTGCCAGTTATCATGATGAGTGCGACGGAAATCCGACAGGGTTTTCTTCACAGTCATCTAGAGACACGGCAAATATGTTAGATCAACTGCAATCTGCTGATCTCCACATGTGGCACACGGAGGACGGCGGGTGCTCTACCTCTATAGGCTGTGTGTCATTGAGGTGGGCACTCAAGTCCATGAGGATCTGGGGCATCCAGGTGGGCACATCATATGGGCTGGACAGAATACAGGCACTCAGACCTAAAACACCTGCGTGACGCCGCACCAGATCTGCACACACAGGAAAAACACACAGTCATTTTTTTATGAGGTGTGTGAATGGATATGGGATGATTTTAGGCAAATTCATCTGTGTGAGTGTGCAAAAATAAGAAGCTAAATTTGGACGACCATATTTTCCGGATGCACCTGACTAGAAACTTGCAGAGAAAAATTGCATTGTTGAGAGACAAAACAAACGCAGTTAAATTGCTTTAGTGTTAAAGACAGATTTAACAATTTCATTCAGAAAAAAAAAGCAATTGGGGTCTATACAAAATGTTAAAATGTTTAAAAATACATAGAAGTCAACATTTGAAATGGTTTACTCACTCTAGAAGCAATCCTTTACATTTTTAAAGTTATTTGTTAAATATTAAGATTAAAAAAATGAATGAAACAAGTATAAATCAAACAGAAAATAACAGTTGAATTTAGTATAAACAACATTTATTTATTAAAGTGTTATTTACCCCAAAATAAAAATTATGTTAATAATTACTCAATTTTACAGTGCATCCGGAAAGTATTCATAGCTCTTCACTTTTTCCACATTTTTATGTTTCAGCCTTATTCCAAAATGGATTAAATTCATTTATTTCCTCAAAATTCTACACACAATAGCCCATAATGACAATGTGAAAAAAGAGTTTTTGAAATTGTTTCAAAAAACCCGAAAAATCACATGTACATAAGTATTCACAGCCTTTGCTCAATACTTTGTTGATGCACCTTTGGCAGCAATTACAGCCTCAAGTCTTTTTGAATATGATGCCACAAGCTTGCCACACCTGTCTTTGGGAATTCTTGCCCATTCCTCTTTGCAGTACCTCTCAAGCTCTATCAGGTTGGATGGGAAGCAACAGTGTACAGCCATTTTCAGATCTCTCCAGAGATGTTCAATAGGATTTAGGTCTGGGCTCTGGCTGGGCCACTCAAGAACATTCACCGAGTTGTTGTGAGGCCACTGATTGATGTTTATCACATTGATATTTTGGCAGTGTTTTGGGTCATTGTCCTGCTGGAAGATAAACCGTCGCCCCAGTCTGAGGTCAAGAGCACTCTGAAGCAGGTTTTCATTCAGGATGTCTCTGTACATTGCTGCATTCATCTTTCCCTCTATCCTGACTAGTCTTCCAGTTCCTGCAGCTGAAAAACATCCCCACAGCATGATGCTGCCACCACCTGCTTCACTGCTTCACTGTAGGGATGGTATTAGCCTGGTTTTCTCCAAACGTAACGCCTGGCGTTCACTCCAAAGAGTTCAATTTTAGTTTTATCAGACCAGAGAATTTAGTTTCTTATGGTCTGAGAGTCCTTCAGATGCCTTTTGGCAAATTCCAGGCGAGGAGTGGCTTCTGTCTGGGCACTTTACCATACAGGCCTGATTGGTGGATTGCTGCACAGATGGTTGTCCTTCTGTAAGGTTCTCCTCTCTCCACAGAAGAACCCTGGAGCCATGTACTTATGTACATGTGATTTGTCAGGTTTTTAATTTTTATTAAATTTGCAACAATTTCAAAAAATCTTTTTTCACATTGTCATTATGGGGTATTGTGTGTAGAATTTTTTTTTATAATTATTTTTTAGGGGTTTTCACCTTTAAATGGACAGGACAATGGAGATTGACAGACAGGAAAGTGTGGGGAGCAGATATAGGGAAAAGATCGGCAAAGGACCTTGAGGCGGGAATTGAACTCGGGTCGCCGCGAGCACCTGGGTGCTATGTGTCGACGCACTAACCACTAGGCTATTGGCGATGACTTGTGTGTAGAATTTTGAGGAAATAAATGAGTTTAAACTATTTTGGAATAAGGCTGTAACAAACAAATGTGGAAAAAGTGAAGCGCTATGAATACTTTCCAGATTCTCTGTATGTCGTTCCAATCCCCTGAGACCTTTGTACTTCTTTGAAACACAAATTAAGAGATTTTGGATGAAATCTGAGAAGTCCCTCATCCTCCATAGACAGCAATAGCCCCGGCTCATTCAATGCCCAGAAAGATCCTGCCTCAAAACAGTCCATAGTCTTCAGTGATTCATTCGAATTATTATGAATGACTCTATTCTGTTGTCTTATGAAGACTGAGCTTAACAAGCATAAAGAGCACAGCATTCTCATGAATGCGCACCCTATACTGACACTGAGGAGAAGAAACTGTTGGACAAAGTGGTTATGTTTGTTTTAAGTGTGCACAAAAGTACACGTAGTGTGATAACATTCTAAAATATTGAACCACTGAAGGCATATGGTCTGTTTTGAAGATGCTTTTAGTCATTTTTTGGACTTTGAACGAGTCAGGACTATTGCTGTCTATGGAGGATGAGGGACCTCTCAGATTTCATCTAAAATATCTTTATTTGTGTTCCAAAGGTAAATGAAGGTCTCGGCGGATTGGAACAATAAGAGAGTGAGAAATTGAGAAAAATTTTCATTTCATTAGTCTGGGTGAACTAATTTTAACAAGAAAAAAAAAATTCTTTAATGTTATAAGAAAGAAATGTTGTGGAATGTCATGAATATTTCTTTTATAACATAAAAAATACCCTCCAGATTAATAGTAGTTGATATGCAGAGTATGTCGGTGTGCTCATTACCAGCTGAAGGGATGGTGTCCACCACTGAGCCCAGCTCTCTCCTCTTGCGTTTGGGCAGACGGGTCTTGCTCAGGGACTCAATATGGGCCTGCATGGGCTCATCAATGCTCAGAAAATTACACTGCAGGAATCCACTTAGAGTGGTGGCAGCCATCTCTCTCACCTAAAACACACACACACACACACACGCACACACACACACACACACACACACACACACACACACACACACACACACACACACACACACACACACACACACACACACACACACACACACACACACACACACACACACACACACACACACACACACACACACACACACGCACAGAGAGAGAGAGAGAGAGAGAGAGAGCAGGAAAAAAATGATGACAAAAACTGTTACAGTTCAGGCTAGAATCTTGCAGTCAAAGGTTGAGATGGTTTCTCTTTTCAGTTTTCTAAAGCACAAGAGGGCGTAGAGTAGGGACAGACGCTTTCTTTCATGTCAGAACTTTTCTTGAAATAAACAAAACCAGTCTGAAAAAACAAGCAACAGGACTATCTAAATACAGAATCACAGAACAAAACATGATGTTCTAAAGCAGAGAAAAAATGGCTCAATATGTAAACTTAGAGCTTATTGCCAACTGTAAAAGGGATGAGTTGAACAGCTAGTGAACGAACACTAATATTGATGCTTAACTCGGTCAGAAAGTCAGAGAAACTATGATCCGACATAAAAAAGACCCTACATTCTGCTTAGTCTTTTTGTTAAAATTGTGAAGAAAACATTAGATTTGCTCATATTTACCAGTGGAGCTAATATTAGTGAAGGGTATTGTATATTACAGCTGCATGACATTGGAGAAAAACTGACATTGCAATATTTTGTTTTTTTGCCATATATAATGCAATGTGAATACATTTTTCAAAAATTACAAAGAATTCCTAATTTTGTATTGATCGAAATGATTTGTCCATCTGCATAAAATATACAAAATATAATAAATTGGAAAACAATTGGACCAAGATAAAAATTAAATACAGAAGCCTTTTTGGTTTTTCAACGTTGTTTTTTTTGACGTTGACCGAAATTCAATAATCAAATGTAAGATAACACTGTCAATGTCTATTTTATTTATACAGCACTATTAAACACAACCAGAGGTTGACCAATGTGCTGCACAATACACATCACAACAAAGAAAAATATAAAATTATAGCTAAAATGGACAATTTTCATTGATAAAATGCCATATAAAAGAGGTAAGTTTTCAACCTAGATTTAAAAACAGACAGAGATGAAACAGATCTTATACAGAGGGGCAGAGCATTCCACAACCTAGGACCAGCTACTGCAAAAGCCGGTCACCTCTGCATTTCAGCCTCGACTTGGGGATACATTACTATCTCTGGTTTGATGACCGAAGAGACTGACCTGACTGATGCTCAATCAACATGTCTGACAGATAAGAAGGTGCCAAGCCATTTAGGGATTTAAAACCAAAAGAAGAATTTTAAATGACTCGATAGCACACAGGCAACCAGTGAGATGTAAGACTGGTGTAATGTGGTCATGTTTCTTGGTACCTGTTAAAAGCCTTGCAGCAGCATTTTGAACTAATTGTAAACGAGATAAGGTTGTCTAACTAATTCCAAAGTATAGTGAGTTACAATAGTCCAGCCTAGAGGTAATAAAAGCACAAATAATTTTTTCAAAAATTTTTCTAGATACAATAGATTTGACTGTTTTTATGAGTCGAAGCTGAAAGAAGCATGATTTGACCACTGCATTTATCTGTTTGTCAAAGCTCAAGCTTTCATCCAAAATAACACCCAGATTTTTTACCCAGGGCTTCATAGAAAAACTCGATTTTTCAAGATTAACTATAGACCATTTCAATGTGGTTATGTCATTGACCCATGAACATTTCCTGCTTGTTGTCAAACTATTTCATAAACATGACAAAAGGCAATTCAATCATATCTTAATATTAAAACAGCTCTCATAACATTATTTATCAATATGTGTACCTTTTTGGATTCTTGCAAGGTGTGGAAATTAAAAAATGTAAAACAGGATATATGTTAGGACCATTGTTATTGTTTACATCCCTCAAAATGGTCTATAGGTGCTCTAGAAGAGTTTGACGGGCCAAACAGAATTATTTCAGTCTTACTCATTAAAATCTAGAAAGTTCAAAGACAACCAGGTTTTCACATCCGACAAGCATAACATAAGAGTCTCTAGCCCACTTGAATTTGGTTTTAAAATGCAGGTAGATTTGGGTGTCATCCGCATAACACTGAAAAGTCAGACCATGTTTTCTAAAGATAGAGCCTATAAGGAGAAAAGTATAGAGGCTAAAATAGATCCCTGGGGAACACCACATGACAAATGTGCTGCCTCAGATGAATGTTCTCCAATAGTGACTTTAAGACTGCGATTGGACAGAGAGGATTTAAACCAATCCATGGCACTTCCTTTTATCCCTACACAATGCTCTAAGTGGGCCAACAAGATGGCATGGTCTACTGTGTCAAATGCAGCACTCAGATCTAACAGAACAAGCACCGCACAGTCCCCAGCATCACCAGTAAGCAAAATATCACTGTATAGTCTTGATTGTTTTAAATAATTAAACGTGATCATTCTTCGGTAAAAAATGGCAAACTTTATCATTTCTTGTGCCCAAATAGTTTAAATGAACTTGAATGAAATCTTACAGTCGCAGGAATATAAATAAAAATATTTATATTAAAAACGTTCATATCAGATTAGACTTCACAAATCATATATTCTGAAATCTGGTCCTTGGTTAACTATAATCCCAACTTGAAATTGCAGATCCTATGATGTGACTACTGCAGATTCACACATTCCAATATCGATATATTCAGGGTTCATACACATTTTTACTACAAAAATTCCATGACTTTTCCAGGACTTTCAAGTCAATTTTCATGACCTAATTCTTCATGTAATGTCTACATATATGTGGTAAATCACAAGAAATGTTTACATTTATTACAGCATATCATAAAACAGGCAATAGTTTCATTTTATATTTAAATCTATGTAAAATAGATGATGCTTACACAGCACTAATAATGTGGGACCATGTTTTTAGCCAAGAAAAGACAAAAAGTACAAACAACTAATCTCCATTCCAATATACAGTTATTTGTCAAACTAATTTAAGATAATCCTAATAGATTGTTAAACTAGTAATAGTAGGTAAAACCTCTATTATAAAGCTGCGATCACACTGCACTTTTCGCTCCATAGACTGGCATTTCATTCATACTTTTTGGCTTAGTCCCTTTATTAATCTGGGGTCGCCACAGTGGAATGAACCGCCAACTTATCCAGCATATGTTTTAGGCAGCGGATGCCCTCCCAGCCCCAACCCATCACTGGGAAACGCACTCCTTCACACACACACACACTCATACACTATTTTACTAATACTCAATTTTAGCCTACCCAATTCACCTGTACTGCATGTCTTTGGACTTGTGGGGGAAACTGGAGCACCCGGAGGAAACCCATGCAAACACAGGGAGAACATGCAAACTCCACACAGAAATGCCAACTGACCCAACCAAGGCTCGAACCAGCGACCTTCTTGCTGTGAGGCGAACATGCTACCCACTGCGCCACCGCTTTGCCCAATTTGTTGGCATTTCACTGCATTGGAAAGTTCAAGCTTGGTGAATTCTTACCTGCGAAATCAGGTGATTGTGTGAGACCAATAGAAGATCATTTAAAATAAGAAATTTAAAATATGGAGCAATCGCTCACTATTAATAATTCATTCATTCATTAATTTTCTTTTCAACTTAGTCCCTTATTAATCCGGGGTCGCCACAGTGGACTGAACCGCCAACTTAAATGCTAAATGACTAAATGTAAATGTAATTTCCATGACTTTTCCAAAACCTTGTGGGTTTTTCTGTTTTTCCAAAACTTTTCCAGGCGTGGAAAATGCCATGTCAAAATACCATGACTTTTCCAGGTTTTCCATGACTGTATGAACCCTGTATATTGTATATGGGTATAATACCTGTAGAATTATCCAAAAAACAAAACAAAGATATATAAAATAGACAGCCAGGGCCAGCGCTTCCATAGAGGCGACTTAGGTGGCTGCCTTGGGTGGCAGAGCAGTCAGGACGGTCGCTTTCATCCGCAACAAACCCTGCATCATCTCAACGCCCCTCGGCCTTCACTCTTGTCCGTGACAAACCCCGCATCATCTCAACACCCAGCTCCGCTGCCCCCCTCCCCACTCTACGCCAGCTTTTTCGGATTGAAGGCAGCATAACTTTTGGTTTGAGGGCGGAATTCTCGTCGTTTGCCTAGAGCGCCAGTTGAGCTTGCTCCGGCCCTGTAGACAGCCAACCATAAAAAGCAGATCCAGCAATGACAATTCCCTGTTCATGTTTCTGAGAGTTCAGGACTAGGCATGGGACGATACCCATTTTCAAGGTAGACCGCGGTTTGGAAAAGTCAAGGTTTCAAAACCGCCAAAATTTTCTGCTATACCGTTCCTATGGTATGTGAACTTTTTTTTATTTCCGTTTTTTTTTTTTATGACAACAGTTTCTCCAGCAGAAAATATCATGTCATTTTAAATTGTAAAGAAATCAGTTTTTTTGAAACTAATGAAGACAGCAGAAGTCAATGATTCATTTGAATTATTCAGCCTGACATGTTTACTGTTCCAAAATATTATGAAATAAAATAGATTGTGTTTAAAAGGGCAAAAAAGTTTTTGTTTTTTAACCAGACATTTAAAAAGAACATTATTTGAGCAGTAATCTCAATACCGTGAAAGCGTGATATTTTTCTGACTAAGAAACGACAGCTATTATTTTGAAAACCTCCAAATCTTGGCCTGAGTGCTGTGATCCTTGACCTTGAGACACAGTGAGAGTGACATTCTGATGGGCTAGAACTAAACCAAGTGCTTGTCTGTGTTTCATCAGCAGACCCAGGTTTATACGCAACTTCAATAGTGCCGTGATTTGAACAGTCTGCATTAAAAGGTGTCGTTTCCTCCACTCATAACCCTATTCTCTTCCCCCTTTAGCCTCTTCAATCTGTGTGCAGTCCTCTCCTCTCGGAAAAATTTGAATATCTGTCACCATGGAAACAGTTGCTATGGTAACAGCGGGATAGAAGAGGGATAGACGGGTAGAGAATGAGAATAAAGAAAAGCAAGAGAGTGCTACATCACTGAAAAGAGACACTTTAGCCATAACGCCTTACGTCACATTTATTCGACACGTTTAACCTTAGCGATTTTTACTCCAACACACGGACGAACAGAGGGTCATGCTTATTATTAGCTGCTTCTGTTTAGATGTGGCCGTGTAAGACTTCAGATATACTGTAGATGATCATTTTGAACAGAGAACAGGATTAATTCACTTCAGCAAAGGGGAAACTGAATTAAATATGCAGAAATCTGAAATATAAGTATAAAAATTCAAAAGGGTCTTGTGCTGGTTTGTCCAGACTTTCTGCATGTACAGTAGGGCTGCACGATATTGGAAAAAAATGACATTGCAATATTTTCATTCACAGCGATATACAGTATATTGCAATATAAAGTCAATTTCAGCAGATGACTTGATGACTCAATTGGGATGATTCTGTAGGGGAGCGTATCTGCATGAAATATAATATAAACAGAGAAAAGATGCAAATAAACAATGATTTATGATTTTCTGGGAAGTGAAACAGTGTTCAGAATCAGAAATTAAACAATCACCGCATAATAATAAAAATGGCACTGTATTGTTTTAATTGAGTAAATAATTACACTTAACGGCCACTTTATTAGGTACACCTTCCCAACTGCTTGATAACGCAAATTTCTAATCAGACACACATGGCATCACATGGCAGCAACTCAATGCATATAGGCATGTAGAAATGGTCAAGACAATCTGCTGCAGTTTAAACCAAGCATCAGAATGGGGAAGAAAGGTGATTTAAGTGACTTTGAATGTGGCATGGTTTTTGGTGCCAGACAGGCTGGTCTGAGCATTTCAGAAACTGCTGATCTACTAGGATTTACATGCTGAACCATCTCTAGGGTTAACAGAGAATGGTCAGAAAAAGATAATATATCTAGTGAGCAGCTGTTCTGTTGGTACAAATGCCTTGTTGATGCCAGAGGTCAGAGGAGAATGGCCAGACTGGTTCGAGCTGATAGAAGGGCAACGGTAACTCAAATAACCACTCATTACAATGAGGTATGCAGAAGAGCATCTCTGAACACACAACATGTCCAACCTTGAGGCAGTGGGCTACAGCAGCAGAAGACCACACCGGGTGCCACTCCTGTCAGCTAAGAACAGGAAACTAAGACTACAATTTACACAGGCTCATCAACACTGGACAATAGAAGATTGGAAAAACGTTGCCTGGTCTGATCAGTCTCGATTTCTGCTGCGACATTCGGATGGTAGGGTCAGAATTTGGGATCAACAACATGAAAGCATGGATCCATCCTACTTTGTATCAACAGTTTAGGCTGGTGGTGGTGGTGTAATGGTGTGGGAGATCTTTTCTTGGCACACCTTGGGCCCATTAGTACCAATTGAGCATTGTGTCAACGCCACAGCCTACCTGAGTATTGTTGCTGACCTTTATGACCACTGTGTACCCATCTTCTGATGGCTACTTCTAGCAGGATAATGCTACATGTCATAAAGCGCAAATCATCTCACACTGGTTTCTTGAACATGACAATAAGTTCACTGTACTTAAATGGCCTCCACAGTCACCAGATCTCAATCCAAAAGAGTACCTTTGGGATGTGGTGGAACGGTAGCTTCGCATCATGGATGTGCAGCCGACAAATCTGCAGCAACTGTGTGATGCTATCATGTCAATACAGACCAAAATCTCTGAGGAATATTTCCAGTACCTTGTTGAATCTATGCCATGAAAGATTAAGGCAGTTCTGAAAGCAAAAACGGGGTCCAACCCTGTACCTAGTAAAGTTGCCGGTGACTGTATATAATGTACAATTAATCTTTAAGCTACAAACTTTGCATTTATTGTGCCCAAATGGCTTAAATTAGCTTTAAATTCTTACAGTCAGGTCTTAAAAACGCATGCAAATAATAAACTTTCACTCTAAGGTTAAAATATGCAACTACTCCACTATGTTGTTAACTGTAAAATCTGGTCTACTATAGTTCCAACTACATTGCAGATCCCTGCGATGTGACTATTGCGTACTTGCACATTGTTATATCGATGCTGAAAATATATATAGTGCAGCCCTAATGTACAGTATGTTCTGGACCTGAATGTGTGTGGGATTCAAGTTTCTGAAAGTTCCAAGCATTCATTTTAGTGCTTATGTGCACGTGGCTTACTGTACTTGTGAGGGCAAAATCAGTGGAAATTGTTTCATCACTTTCATCAAAATCAGTGCAATCGTTCATTTTTTACAATGTTGCTGGGATAATTCTCTTATCCTCAGGGGGGGGCGGTAGTTACTTGGATAATACAGTCAAAATTTTAAGACCTATTATTACAGTATATAAAACGATTAATTGTATGAAAGGACTGAATTAACTTGAAATATAACAAACATAATTTCAGATATATTCCAGAAATGCATCATATATACTCCACCATATATTCAATGATAATAATAAACGTTTGTGGTTAGAAAATGTTTAACAAGAACTTTTAAAAGTTCTTGTTGAAAGGGTTGCAATGCAATGCTTCATGTAAAATAATTTTTGAAAATAATTAAAATGTTAATAATGAAATGTCAAAAATGCTTATGAAAAAGATAATTTATGTACAGTATATACTTACAGCTACATGTTGACAGGAAAGTCAGCTATGTTTGTCAAATGATAGACAATTCTGCATTTATTGGTGAGTGAGACTGCATTTATTCTAATGCTTTGCTAATTGGCCATCATAGGTGAAGGCTTGTCCATAAAATATTGATAAAATGTATCGTTGTATCATAGGAAACCCTGTTGAGAAAATATATGACTGTTCGTATTAAAATAACCTCATGAGGCTAGACCATTAAAGTCTAACTGTCAATTTAGAGTGCCAAGTAATAAAGTGAAATTAAAATGGTCTTTTGTACATCTTGGAGTTGAATAAGGTTCACTTCTTTGTGTTTGTAGGGAGTATTTATCACGCTGTTGTGCAAGAAAAATTTCAGATGCAAGCCTGACTATAAAGTTTTGTGTTATTATTACTGTATTATTGTTTCAATTAGAGCTGTGTAATATGATGAAATATAACGTATGGACAAAATAAAAATAAATTGTTTCATAATATGCTCTATATTTTGTATTTTTATGTTGGACCTGTAATCAATAGTTTTTGAAAAGTGTTTTATATTTTATTATTTTATAAGATATTTCTACATTTTTACTCAAACATTAGCCCTGAAGTCCTAAATAAAGTGAGAAATATGATCACACGTGAATGAGTACATTTCTGAGTATATATTTTAAAAAGTAAAAAGAAATATCCCTTTCATGTTGTCAAAAATTATTAATTTGATTGAATTTGCAGAAAAAAATACTATATTGTGAAATATATCATCAGAATGCATTCATTCATTCATTCTCCTTTGACTTTATTCATCAGGGATCGTCACAGCGAAATGAATCGCCAACTTATCCAGCATATGTTTTACACATAGACTGTAAAAGATATGGACGTAGTATCCGTGACGTCACCCATAGGTTTCTCAACACTGCAAAAGAAGCTACAAGTAGGCGCGGCCAACCGTCGCCATTTTGTCTGCGCGTCATCGCACCAAACGCGGAATACCAAATAAGGGCAAAGAGGCGGAGAGTGAGCGGAGCTACAGACGCATGCTGGATTCTCAGCATTTTGCTTACACCTGGCTTAAAACAGACTTATTACTTTGGGAGAACGCTTAATACTTAATTACCTGTGACTCGTTTGTGTTCTGACCACACGTGCTTGGTTGTACACTATATTAATAAAGTGTTTAGACTTTTAAAAACACTGTTGTAATACATTGAGCCACTAAACATTGTTCTTATGACGTTTTTCGACAGGAGGAAAACGTGAATTACTATCAAACACTTCAGATATAGTCTGTGTTAGTGAATGCAAGGCTGTTTATAAAATCCAGCACTAACACTGTATGACAACGCTTCAGATGACTGTTTTATAGCCTACAGCTAATCAATCTGTCAGATTCTGGAGTGCAATCCTGGTCTAAAGAACATTTAAATGATAAATGATCTTAAATAAAACAAATACATTTATAGAGATGGTATATAAGCATATAAATTCCCTCACCTGTGAAATGGAGGCAACTTGAACGGTTTGTAAGCACAATTAAGTCCACACAGCATGCCATATCATCTGATAATTGCAGGAAATAATTCCAAAAGGTAAATGACGGTGTAAAGAAACATTAAACAATACAAAAATACGATGTATATGCCGAGCTCAGCGGCTAATTAGCCAGAATCAGCTGAGGTGACGAGACAGCGACCAGCGAGACCTAGCTGTCACTCAAGTGGCCACGCCCTTAATTATGCAAACTTAATATAACCTAATAAAAACGAAACGGATGAGTTATAAAAAAATTCACCCCCCTCAGAGTTGTCATGAAGGGTAATCATAGCTATATGCACCAAAGCCATCATTTGTACCAGGCTGTAAACATGTTTTTATCAGCTGTAAAAATGGCCAATTTACCAATGCAGAAAGAAAGCACTTGGACTTCCTGGAGCCAGCCCCCCAGGCGAGTCGATGAATTGCAGTTTTAGTTACTTCCGTATTGGCTTCCCGAGAGAGAGCGGGAGGTTGCCGCTTGGTTTTACACAGTGGATGACCTTCTAGCTACAACCCAGTACTGGGAAACATTCATACACTCTTGCATTCACACTCATACACTACGGCCAATTTAGCTTATTCAATTCACCTATAGCACATGTCTTTGGATTGTGAGGGAAACCCAAATTTTGTCTCACTACAAATACAAATAGTGAAACCACTGGATATGCGTGCGTGTACATCAGTGTGTGCTCATTCACACACCTCCAGTTGTTCATCCTCCAGCAGGCGTAGCACCAGTGCTCTTACATCACAGATGGCCTTGGCATCACTGAGGAAAGTGAAAAGATTGTAGAAAACCATGATCTGCAGGTAGGTGAGAATGGTGTATCGCGCATGCCATGAGCTGCTCCTGGAGATCTGTAACAAACAGCACCATCTGCTGGTCAGATCAATCATGTTCATTCATCACTCATAGCCAGTGGTGGACAGTTACTAAGTATTTTAACATCACTACTGTACTTGATTACATATTTCAAGTAGCTGCACTTAAAATATGTACACACTTCTGAGTCATCTTAACGAGACTATCAATGAAATATGCCTTCATCACACTTTTTTGATGTAAGTTGACCCTCACAAATAACGCTCGGAATGATTAGTAGACTACATTGTGCAGGCTGTGTCTTATTTGTTTATTTACACTTGGTCAATATGGTGGTCATGCTCGTTTTCACTCCGAAGTACCCTTCGAAGGGGGATACGTCCTGTTTGGAATGCACCGTGGGTGAGTCAGTGTAGTCAGTGTAGTTATCATCATGTTTTGATAATTCACCTTTCTTGCAAAATAAACATTCATCAGAAAGTACTTTTACTTTTATTAGGCAAGTAAATTTACAAAATCACGTACTTTTACACTTTGGCTAATATTAAAGAGGACTTTATACTTCTACTAGAGTAATATTTTACTCAAGTAAAATAAGCAATATTTCCATAAGCTCATGGTGTGTGTGTTATGGGCACTGAATGGTCACCTCTTCAAGTGCACAGAGGACTTGTGGGATCTGCTCAGAGTACAGAAGGCCCTGGGACATGAGAGACAGACATGTCTTGGCATCTGTCTTCATCTCATCATAGCTGTCGTCATTCTCTACAGGAGCAATCTGGAAAGATTGAGAAAGAGCAGCTTAAAGTACCCCTATTATGCTATTTTAAAGGTCAACAAATACTATTGATTTTTCTAATACACATTGCAGGATCATCTCATTTCTCGGTGTATGAAATGGTTTGTTCATGAATTCAGTCTCTGTAAACTCCTTTAAGACAGCTGCTTTGTATTGGTGATTGGTCTGTTGTGATTGGGCTATCGCTTACAGTGTACAAGAGACCATTACCATCTGATTTACAGCTCCAGAAGCTTCCTCAGCAATTATAAACAATAGGAACATAACAATGGTGTCTGTTTATATCAATTCAAAACTGAAGCTTCTTCCATTAGAAATGTAAAGTGGATTCACTTTAGAGCTGAAAACATGAACCAAACTCTTCTAGGTCTCAGCTACAACTACAACATTTGAGGGCAGCCAATAAAAACTATAGTCTGTCCTTATGCAAACCGATGTTGGTTTGTAATAAATTAAGAGCACATTTTTGTATCAAATGTTGGTTGATTAATTTCAGGCAGTTCAGAAATAATTCTGTCTTTTGGGAGACAATGGATCTTCAATGACACTTCACAGACCATTCCCAAACAGCTACATTACACAAAAGGTAATATCTGAATAAGCATAGACGCGGCACTCTGAAAACAGACAACATTGGGACTCACTTTGAAGAGGAGAGGAAGGAGACGCAGTTGTTCAGGTACAGAAGAAGAGAAAGAGCGTCCGGCACTGGTCATCAACCACTTCAGCACTAATAAAAAGAGACACTTGTAACTTCACAAAAGGCTTCCTTCAAATAGCTGCTGTTGTTTTGAACTGTCTATGAATCAAAGACTATATACAGTTGAAGTCAGAATTATTAAGATTATTATCCATTCATTCATTCATTTTCTTGTCGGCTTAGTCCCTTTATTAATCCGGGGTCACCACAGTGGAATGAACCGCCAACTTATTCAGCACGATTTTACGCAGCGGATGCCCTTCCAGCCGCAACCCATCCACACACTCATTCACACTCATACACTACGGACAATTTAGCTTACCCAATTCACCTGTACAGCATGTCTTTGGACTGTGGGGGAAACCGGAGCACCCGGAGGAAACCCACGCGAATGCAGGGAGAACATGCAAACTCCACACAGAAACGCCAACTGACCCAGCCCAGCCGAGGTTCGAACCTGCGACCCAGCGACGTTCTTGCTGTGAGGCGACAGCACTACCCACTTTAATTTATTTATACCCCCCCCCCCCCCATTTCTGTTTAATGGAGAGAAGATTTTTTCAACACATTTCTAAACACAATAGTTTTAATAACTCATTTCTAGTAAATGATTTCTTTTATCTTTGCCATGATGACAGTATAATATTTTACTAGATATTTTTTACAACACTAGTATTCAGCTTAAAGTAAGATTTAAATGCTTAACTAGATTAATTAGGTTAACTAGGCAAGTCATTGTGTAACAATGGTTTGTTCTTTAGTCAATAAAAAAATAGCTTAAATGAGGTAATATTGTAATAATATTGACCTTAAAATGGTTTTAAAACAATTAAAAACTGCTTTTATTCAAGTCGAATTCTTGTCCAGAAGAAAAAAGATTATAGGAAATACTGTAAAAATTTCCTTAATCTGTTACATGGTATATGCAGGAATCCTAAAGATAATTTCAATACCTTTTTAAGACTTTTTAAAGATCTTCTCAGAATATTTTAAGACCTTATTGCCACTTCAAGTTCTAATCAGTATCAAACCTTTAACTGAATAAACAGTTGTTCATAAACAGTTGTAGTTAAATAAATCAATGGAGCACAACCAAGCAACAGAACTCAGATAAGCTCCGAAGAAACAAAGCTTGAAAGTAAAACTTACGCGGTTGTTTTCAGCGACAGGCTTCAGACACTGTTTCTCTTTCTCCAACCAGGAGAACATTTTCCCATTTTGCCGTCAGTTTCATCATTTGGCTGAACGCACCAATGTTAGTATTAAGAGGAAAATAAACATATATATGCTTTTTTGGAGTCAAACACTTTGGACAACGCTTGAACTAAATTTAAGACCTCGTAAAAACACGATTAAGACTTTTTAATGCCTTTTAAGGGCCTTAATTTTCTCATAATTGATTTATAAACTTTTAATACTTTTTAAGACCCTGCGGACATCCTGTGTTAAATATTACTTGAGAAATATTTGAAAAGGAATAATCATTGCACAGGCTAATAATTTTGCCATCAACTGTATATCAATGAACTCTGATTTACATATACGTACATATTATAATCATACATACAATCACAGTTCCCTAAAACAAACAAACAAACAAATCCTGTTGTCTTTATAATACACACAAACAGAGAGATACACACCAGTTTTGAGTAATTTGATGGCCTGTGTCCTCTCGTCTTGATCTCCCTCCATGTTTTCCTCCACTATGTGGTTCTGGATCTCCTCTTCACCCTCTGTTAAAGGCTTGAGGCGGGCCAGAACTCGCTCTGTGAACTCTCTGATGCGCGGGGAAGTGGTGGGCTGAGTGTGTGGCAGGTCTACATCAATCATGAAGATGTAGGTGAGCACACTAAGAAGCAAAAGAAAGAATGAACGGTTCTCAGAGTGAGTCCAGATCCTACTGTACAAAGCAATGAAAAGTCTGAAAGGTTTGAGGTCATACCTGCCGATGCGTTCGCGTACATTCTTGTAGACCTGAGTGAGTTTGGGCTCCAGGTACTGCAGTAACCTGTGAAGCAGCTCTGGGACCCTCCATTCTTGCTGTGCAAGACCTCCCTGCAGCACATACAGCCGGCTAGAAGAGAGAGATGACTGTTAATTTAAAGTCCCGTGAAATTAAAATGAATTTTTTTAGATGTTAGTTTCAGTCTGTTAGTTTTAATATTATCAATTAGCTAGTGTGCTTCAAAACAGTGACACAATTTGCGTTTAGAAGATATAAAACTGATATAAACATCCAAAGCTTGCAGTTTTTCGCTTCTGTTTAATTGAATCAAGGATTTTTTTCACATCACCTCATACTTCAGTTTCTCATTAAATCTTCTGACCAATCAAATGCTCTCTAGTATCTGATATGCCCCGCCCCCTTTAAGTTGCTTCTCATTTGTTTTTCATTTGATGCGCTTGAGCTCGACCACTCTCACTGGCAGAGCTGTGATAAAAATGAAACGCTATTGGCTGTTTTTACAAGGGGAGGAGCTACTCTATGTCCCACCCTCTCATCATTTTTAAGTTGAGATTATGTAAATCATCGAATAAAAAATGCACATTTCACTTCACAGAACCTTTAAATTAAAAACTAGGATGTAAAGTATAAAAATTGAAGATAAAAAGTTGTTGTGCATATTGGATTGTGTGATATTTTATTTATGACAGATTTTATTTTTTTGATGAAGATAATTGAACAATATTGTGTGTGTGTGTTTATCGCATGTTTTTATGAACATTTTAACTATTAATAACAATCACATTAAAACAACCCAACAGACAATAGCCCATTTTAACAATGCTAAAGAGAAGAAAATAATAATAATTAATAATAATAATAAAATTAATAATAAAATATAAATAAATAACAATAGTAATAAAAAAATAATAATAAACAAAAATAAAAAAGAAATTTAAAAAGATGATAATGAATATTACATTAATAATAATAATGATAATAATAAATGATAATAAATTAAAAATCAATTTAAAAAGATGATAATGAATATTACATAAATTTTCTAATAATAATAATAATAATAAATTTAAATAAATTAAAAATCAATTTAAAAAAATGATAATGAATATTACATTAATAATACTAATACTAATAATAATAAATTTAAAATAAATGTAAAAAGATAATGAATATTACATTTATAATAATAATAATAATAAATTTAAATAAATGTAAAATAAATGTAAAAATATGATAATGAATATTACATTATTATTAATATTAATAATATAATAATAATAACAATCATAATAATAATAATAGCACTCTTGCTTGTGTAATATTTGTGTGTGTGTGTGTGTGTGTGTGTGTGAAAAATTCAGCCATTCTAACTGCATTTTAATAATCTTCATCATGCAGTAAAAGCAGAACTTTTTGGGGTTGTTGCTTGCATTTTTAAAAGTGGGTGAGATCAATGCATATCCCTACTTTGAAAGTTCCATTTACTTATAAATGTCATCTTTTTATAAATCCACTTTTAACCCATGAAACTATAAAGGGACACTATAAAGTTCAACAAAGATGCGGAATTCATGTCATACCAGGCATCCACAAATGAGCCTCCTTCTCCTGTGACTGGCGACTCCATCAGGACCTCAAACAGCCAGTGCAGCTTTCGTGGGTCTCGGCTCTCCTATACAGCACACACAGCCACACATACATGCATACACAATGATTAACTAATTTGGGATATTCTGAAAGCATCCACTACCACTTAAAAGCTTTTCGTTTTATAAAATAACTTTCTATTTAAAATCTTTTTATTGGATTTTTATCTCTTTATGTATTGAAATGTAATTTATTCATGTTATGGCAAAGCTGAACATGATCCTTCAGAAATCATCCAAACATGCCAAAATATCAGGGTTTATGCAATTTTCACAAAGTCAAATTTAAGACTTTTTAAAACCTTAAGACTATTATGAATGACATTTCAGACTTACACAGGTTTTTTTTCTAATGGCCCTATTGGGTAAAGACAAGCAAACTCTAGTTGCATACATACACATTTTTTCACCATAACTTTAAAGAAAAAAAAAAAAAAGAAAAAACCTATAATAATCTAAAAGTATCCACAACAGTATATATATCATCACCATATATGATCTTCAAATAAACAAAGAACTTTTTATTTTAAGAAAGATAATTAAACAATATTGGTAAATTACGGAAGTCCTAAGAGGCCATGCATTAAAATATTTTTTCTCTCTTGTTATGTCGTGATCACGACTTAATTATCTCGTGATCTCAACATAACAAAAACTTGTTATGTCATGATCACGACTTATTTTTTTTGCTTTAATTTATTTATTAATGTATTAATTATTATTATTATTATTAGTAGTAGTAGTATAGTAGTAGTATTAGTATTAATATCTGGCAAATGTTGTTTGTGCAACACATTAAAGGCGTTCAGAACAGCCATAATATGAGAGCAAACGCTCGTGCTCCTGATTAATGTACATTCATGATTATGTTCATGTATATGATCATTATTTACAATAATTTGCATCAACTGTTACCATTTTAAAGCAACTCTATGGCGCATTTTTAAAGTTGTAAATAATTTGCGGAAAGGATCAAAGCAAGTGCAGGATCTTCATCATCTTCATAATTTAATTCATGCATGCAGCAACTTATTTAGTGCCATATAGAGTTGCCTTAAAATGGTAACAGTTGAGGGAATATTATTGTAAATAATGGTATATAATCAAATAAGTGAATATAATCAGAAATGTACATTAATCATGAACACGAGCGTTTGCTCTCATATTATGGCTGTTCTGAACGCCTTTAATGTGTTGCACAAATGCGTGTCTGCAGTTGGGCTATTCTCTCCCTGTTCGCAGGGCCGGTGTAGACTCTCTGGCCAGACATTTGCCAGATATTAATAAATAATAATAATAATAATAATAATAATAAATACATAAATAAATAAAAGCAAAAAAAAAAAATAAGTCGTGATCACGACATAACAACTTTTTGTTATGTCGAGATCACGAGAAAATTAAGTCGTTATCACGACATAATAACTTTATTAAGTCGTAATCATGACAAAACAACTTTTTGTTATGTCGAGATCATAAGAAAACGAGTTGTTATGTCGAGATCACGAGATAATTAAGTCGTGATCACGACATAACAAGAGAGAAAAAATATTTTAATGCATGGCCTCTTAGGACTTCCGTAGTAAATAGAGTTATACATAGAGTTTTGGGGTGAAATGTTGGTGAATGGATAGGTGTTGGCCCGATTGGGTAGCTTTACATGGACATAGGAAAATTAAGACCTGTTTAAAATGATTTACAGTACGACCTACAAGACAATATTTCAGTGAATTTAAGACTTTTTAAGGCCTAAAATTTTGATCTGGAAATTTAAGACTTTAAGACTCCTCAGACACCTTGCTCATTCTTACACTTCATATAATTATGCTGCAGACAGATGCTTAATATATTACTCCCCGATAAAGCATAAATTCTTTCTGAAAATATAAAGCATTACTGTTGTTTTTATCAATTTAACGTGCCTTTGCTACAGTAAATAAAAGTACAAATCCATAAAAAAAGTTATTTGAGAATCCTTTTTAGTCATTGGCCTCATCTACAACAGAATATGAAAAATAAATATGAGAAACTCCACAATCATGGTTGTGACAAACGTGTCCTTACGCAGGCGGTGGCGATGCAGGTTCCCCAGTCCGTGTATGTCTCTATAGTGATATTGGAGAGAGCTTTACGGAGGAGTGGACACAGCAGAGCCCACAGTTTCTCCACCTGTAATGCACAAACACACACATACGGACTCAAACAATGGTGTTTACATCTTCATTCTGGTCCAAAAATCCTTTACATTGACTTTGAGACCGTTCATCAGGTTTGTATGAGGCTTCACGTTGAGAACCTCATCTTTGTTGTAATGCACCTACAGTATATTCAGGGTTTCCACTTTAAGCCAAATATCAAATTCCCTGACTTTCACTGACTAAAAAGCTAAGTTCCATGACATCTGATGAACCTAAAAACAGGCTGCTGTTGTACTTTTATATTATTACTCTTTTATTTTTAAATAATACCCTAAAATAAAAACATAATACTAAAATGGTTTTAGCATGACTATAATTGACACTACAAGAACAACAATGGATAAATTTGCCAAAAACTCTTCAAATTTATATTATTCTTCGGTTGGTAGTCTGGTGCCTTCATTTGACCTCAGTGACTACCAGTTGATGAGCGTGACAGGAATAAAATGAAGCTGAAAAATAGCCTAACCATAAAAACTAAGTAATATATCAAGTTATATTACACACTATATTATTAAGTATAAATAGAATGTGTGTAGAGATGGCGCTCACTTACAGACTGACTCACGAGATTACAAGGTGAGACAATATCTTATTTCCATTGTTTGGCAGATGTGCGTGACCGTTATACAATCGTGTCTTTTGAAACAAGTTTTTAGATGCCATGTGAAGATAAAACAATTTCCAACTTTCACCCACAGCAGCACTCATTTGTCAGTTATACTGTCAGATCTAGAGCAGTGGACCAATCAGAGGAAATCAGAGGCGGGACTAGTGTTGCACGCTTCTGTTTATGAGGCACTACAACAGCAACATGGCAGAACCACTCCTGAATATTCAATGTCCCATATGAACTCTGTTTATTGTGGGTATGTATGCAAATACCTTGCTGTAGCTCCAGTGTTTGGAGCCGCGGATGAGCCCAGAGATGATCTCCGCCACACAGCGCTGAGGGCTCTCATGGGAATCTGCAACCAGACGCTCCATATGAGGCTTCAGCAGGGGCAGGAAGGCATCATCAAAGTTCCGGAAAAGACCCTTTCATAACACAAGACATTATGTATTCATTTAACAGTTTTAACATGCACAAAGCAGAATTTCCAGTCAGGTGTAGAACCAAACTGGTTTGACCAAAACTGAAAACCTCTCTCATAAACTTCTACAGCTTTCAGCCAGCAATTTATTTGGTTAGGTATAGTAAATGTATGGTAAATTTGTATGCATAGACTGTTACCTTGAAAAGGCAAAACCGGCGTGGGCTGAATTTATCTTTCCCCTTCCTGTCTTCCAGAGACAAATACTGGATGAACTGATCTATGAACATCTGGTCTGAGAAATGGTCGTATATAATCTGTTCACGCTACAACAAAAAAAACAAACAAACATAAACTTTAAGTCTGAAACTGAAAATATCTGTTTAATTATGAGGTGGCATGATGAGATTTGAGGATCACTAGCTGTGTTTAAAAATATTCGTACCTCATTCATCTCTTCTCTAGTTTGGCCCTGTTTAGGTTGTTCTTCAAGAGGGGCATACAGCATCAGCTTCCTGAAAAATAAAATAAAATGACACAAGACACATTTTATTTAGCTAATCTTATAGTAGACAGCTGCTGTACTTTATCTTTTAAAAGTTTGAGGTCAGATTTATTTTAAGAAATGTAATACCTGTATTAGTAAGGATGTGATAAAATTGATCAAAAGTGAAATTTACAATGCTATAACAGATTTTGATTTACTAAAAACACCACAGACTTGGGCAATGGCTGCTGAAAATTCATCTTTGTCATCAGAGAATAAATAATATTTAGTACTGGGAAAAGATGAATCATGCTGCACTTATTGCGTCCACAATAAAAGCAATATATGTATATATATATATATATATATATATATATATATATATATATATATATATATATATATATATATATATATATATATATCATACATATAGTTTATATCTAAACATAAATAAACGTGTTCTCAAATATATGCACGCCTGTGTGTATTTATATATACATAAGAAATATACATAGTACACACACATATATTATGTCAAAACCAACTTTTATTTTGGATGCGATTAATCACAATTAATTTTTGCCCAGAACTAATAATATTTAAAATGATTGAAAATAGAGAATTATTTTTAACTGTAATAATATTTTACAATACAGCAGTTTTACTGTATTTCTGATTAGATAAATGTTTTTTTCTGTTGTTCTTTGGAGCTTTTGACCTCCAGTGCCACTATATGGAAAGAACGGTGCGCGACAATTAAAAATCTTTTGTATATCACAGAAAAAAAGTAAAACGTTATATATACCGTGGCCATGTGGAATAACCCCAGTGCGTTTTCTCAATGAAGCAGCATTCATCCCAGTCCCGCTGGGAATGTGGCAACCTGCTGCTGTCATACTGCAGCCACTGGTTGTCAGGCCTGTCTCCAGTCACCAGAGAGACCACAGCTTTCCCATCCCCTACATAAAAACAGGAAAAAAGTATTCTTTGATATGCCATACAATCTCTCTAAACAAGCACATACCTTTCAGAAAATGCATTGCTGAGATATACAAAGGCCAGAAATGTGTTTGTGTATAATAGAAATTTGGCACTGATCTAAAATAAGTGTGCACTTTATGCATATTATTCCTGCTTGATATGAGTTGCATTGTATAAGTCAACTAAAGTTAAAGTCACAAAGGTGACATACCCCATAAAGCATTTCAAATCAAAAATAATTTTATTTGTCACATACATGTACAGAGTCATTCATAATCCAGTGAAATGCTTACAAAAAAACTTGTGAGCTTAAAATAATTACAAAAATAACAAAAATAATAAGAATCGAAATTATGGAGAAATAGAAGTTATGCAATAGAAAATAAAATACAATTTAAAATATTTAAAGACTTTTGATATAGAGTATGTGGCTTTAGAAAAAAAGGACAAAGTACAAAAACACAACGTGTTCTAACAAAGTGCCTGGTGCATAAGAGAGAAAAGAGTGTATCCTATAGGTCGTTTGTTAAGCCCACTCACCTGTATGGAGTACACTAAAACTACACAATATATGCCCAGGGTGTGTGCAGATGTGCAGAAATGTTCAAGAATGTTTAGTGGATAAACAACAAAAATCAGTCCAAGGCACTCGAAAAATGTGGAAAATATATAAAAAAGTTGGTTACCCTGATGAAGGCAAGTGTTTGCTGAAGGTCCGGTTTTGGAATGGCTATGCCAATAAAGGCTTTTTAATATGTTTTCCACATTTGTCAAGTGTCTTGGACTGATTTTTGTTGTTTATTCTGATGATTCCCTTACCCCGACACATTATTTAAACTACCCCTGAGTACTTTTTGTTTGATTTTGGAGTGTCCAGTGGGTGTTCAGTACTTACGTGACTGTAAGGAGGTTTTGACTTCAGATATGTCATAGGGACTCACTGCCACTTTCTTGTGAGGCCTCTTGAGCTGCTTCAAGATTCCACCCACTGCTGATATCGCAACCTGAACATTAAACAGCACACCGCAGGATTAACTGCTTTGTGAAAAATTTCATACGTGTTCAGAAGTATAATTGGGAACCATAACGCACATTGCGAACTAAGAGAGAGTCGTGGTTCAGGCTTTCGATGAAAAAGAGGACTGCAGAGGAAGGCAACGGGAGGTCATCTCTCAGCATCAGAGAGAGGAAGCCGATCGCTAACTGCTCAAACTTCCAGGGTCTGTCAAATAAACAAGCCAAAAGACTAATTAAGACCTGCTACATAACCCACTTGTCACTTGTGATTGTTAAGTGATAATCATTTAAAATAATCAGACAGTGTAATCTATCAGAGCATTTTAAGCTATGTTTTCACCAAGTAGGACACGTTCCTGGATTAACATCTATGATGATCCTGGAACAACATCCCAATCATTCATTCATTCATTTTCTTTTTGGCTTAGTCCCTTTATTTATCTGGGGTCGCCACAGCGGAATGAACCGCCAACTTATCCAGCATATGTTTTTCGCAGCGGATGTCCTTCTAGCTGCAACCCATCACTTGAAAACATCCATACACACTCATTCACACACATAGACTACAGACAATTCAACCCAATTTCATCCAATTCAAATATACCACATGTTTTTGGACTTGTGGGGGAAACCGGAGCACCCGGAGGAAACCCACGCACAAGGAGAGAACATGTAAACTCCACACAGAAATGCCAACTGACCCAGTCGGGGCTTGAACCAGTGACCTTCTTGCTGTGAGGCGATTGTGCTACCGACTGCACCACCGTGCTGCCCAAACATTCAAATCAGCCAATCAGAATTAACAGATACGTTTACAGTTTGGGTTAAGTTCAGGCTTATGGTTAGGGTTATGCACTTCTACATGATCGTTATCTATCTATTATTCCCCTCTGATTTTGGGAATAATTTACAGTTATGGTTGGGTTTAGGGGTAGGGAATAGGTTTGAATTACAGTAAAAAAAAAAAGAAGATGTTCCAGGATTAACATAGATGTTAATCCAGGATCGCATTGTACTTGGCAAAATCATGACGTGGATGTTTACATGACAATGATGTAGCCAAAAACATTTTTTCCCCTTTTCAAGAGTTCACACTTAGCTGATGATTGATTATAAAGCTTGTTTGGCATGCTGTCCCGGGAGAGAGCCCTGAGCTCATAAGATCCTCGAGCCCGGGGCTCCCTCCTGTTTGCAAGGCGAGAGGGGAGTTTGAGCTCAGGTAGATCTTGAGAACTCCCCTGCTGTGGTAGCTAATGAACAGATAGTGATTGCTCTTAAGAGATAACTACTTACTAGGAGCATGTCTATGGTGCTGATTTGGATTAGTCAATTAACTTCAATTGCATGTTTTTGGACGATGGGAGGAAACCGGGGAACCCAGGGGGAAAACCCACATGAGCTCGGGGAGAACGTGTAAACTCCGCACAGAAGTTTTCAGGTGTTGTTTACACAGACATGACATTTTCTGTCTCAGAAACGGCATTGTCCTGTAAACAAGGAGCCAAAACATATATTACGTTTTTGGCTTAAACATTGTCATGTAAACAGCACCCCTTACTAAGACATAACCAGAAAAAAACTGTTCAAAGATTTCATTAATAAGAACAAGTGTGGTTACACTTTTTGTATATTCTGTTGCCAAAAACAACTTTGCAACTGGATGTCAAATAACTTTCATCTGTGTGTTAGATGAATATTAGCTTAAGGTTGGTAAAATTAAGCTGACATGATGACAAAATTACTTTTCTGTGAACATAATGTCTAAAGGAGACCATCAAAAAAATGCTTCAGATAAAGTGCTGTCCATTACAACTAGACATACATGTTTCTATCGTGAAGGTAGTCCAAAAGATCCACCACTAGCTTCTCGTACTTCCTGTCAGGATTGATAAAACAGAAAATCCATCAATTATCCATGCTCTGACTAAACGGAGACATATAAAGCATATTTTTGTGCAGCTTTTTTAATGTCAAACTCACTGCATTGCTTCTTTGTTTTTCTGTTCCTGTCTTTTCCTTCCCTCCTGTTCCTCCTGTTCAGAAGCGGCACCTAGGGTTGGTTCTGGACTACTAGATTTCAGCATTTTTACAGCAATCTCGACACAACTCTCCGGGATCTGAAACAAAACCCATTAAAGAGCAGTGTAAAGTCTCTAATAATATTAATAACAATAATAATTATAAAAAAATAAAATAATATAACAATAATTAAAAATTATAAACAATAATTACATTCACTATCAACAACATTTATTATACATGTCAAGCCTAAACTAATGACTCCCACTACTGATACTAGTGGGATGTGGTAAATAAACTATACAAATAATTATATGCCTTAATAATATAGCACCGACTCCAAATGGGAGTGTATTTTATGCATTTTTTGTTTGCTTGACGTTCATTATATTATATATCATAATTAATTATTATTATATATTACAGTGCATTTGGAAAGTATTCATAGCGCTCCACTTTCCCCCCTTTTTTTATGTTACAGCCTTATTCCAAAATGGATTAAATTCATTTATTTCCTCAACATTCTACACACAATAGCCCATAATGACAATGTGAAAAAAGATTTTTTTAAATTGTTGCAAATTTATTAAAAATAAAAAAAAACCCAAAAAAATCACATGTACATAAGTATTCACAGCCTTTGCTCAATACTTTGTTGATGCACCTTTGGCAGCAATTACAGCCTCAAGTCTTTTTGAATATGATGCCACAAGCTTGCCACACCAGTCTTTGGGAATTTTTGCCCATTCCTCTTTGCAGTACCTCTCAAGCTCTATCAGGTTGGATGGGAAGCAACGGTGTACAGCCATTTTCAGATCTCTCCAGAGATGTTTAATAGGATTTAGGTCTGGGCTCTGGCTGGGCCACTCAATGACATTCACCAAGTTGTTGTGAAGCCACTCCATTGATATTTTGGCGGTGTGCTTTGGGTCATTGTCCTGCTGGAAGATGAACCATCGCCCCAGTCTGAGGTCAAGAGCACTCTGAAGCAGGTTTTCATTCAGGATGTCTCTGTGCATTGCTGCATTCATCTTTCCCTTTATCCTGACTAGTCTTCCAGTTACTGCTGCTGAAAAACATCTCCACAGCATGATGTTGCCACTGTAGAGATGGTTTTAGCCTGGTGATGAGCGGTGCCTGGTTTTCACTCCAAAAGTTTTCACGCCTGGCATTCACTCCAAAAACTTCAATTTTACTCTTATCAGACCAGAGAATTTTGTTTCTTATGGTCTGAGAGTCCTTCAGTCCTTTTGGCAAATTCCAGGCGGGGAGTGGCTTCTGTCTGGCCACTCTACCATACAGGCCTGATTGATGGATTGCTGCACAGATGGTTGTCCTTCTGTAAGGTTCTCCTCTCTCCACAGGAGAACGCTGGAGCTCAGACAGAGTAACCATCGGGTTATTGATCACCTCCCTGACTAAGGCCCTTCTCCCCCAATCACTCAGCTTAGATGGCCGGCCAGCTCTAGGAGGAGTCCTGGTGGTTACAAACATCTTCCACTTACGGATGATGGAGGCCACTGTGCTCATTGGAACTTTCAGAGCAGCAGAAATTTTTCTGTTACCTTCCCCAGCCTTGTGCCTCAAGACAATCCACTCTTGGAGGTCTACAGACAATTCCTTTGTCTTCATGCTTGGTTTGTGCTTTGACACTGTCAACCCTGGGACCTTATATAGACAGGTGTATGTCTTTTCAAATCATGTCCAATCAACTGAATATACCACAGGTGAACTCCAATTAAGCTGCTGAAACATCTCAAGAATGATCAGTGGAAACAGAGTTTATGTGAGCTCAATTTAGAGCTTCACAGCAAGGACTGTGAATACTTATGTACATGTGATTTCTTAGTTTTTTTTTTTAAATTTTTTTATAATTTGCAACAATTTCAAAAAAATGGGGTATTGTGTGTAAAATTTTGAGGAAATAAATGCATTTAATCCATTTTGGAATAAGGCTGTAACATTAAAACAATGTGGAAAAAGTGAAGCGCTATGAATACTTTATGGATGCACTGTATAATTTGCTTTGGAGTAAAAGTCGCAGCTCATTTCAGATCATAAAATAAAAGTTTTATTCTAGATTTTTATTCCAATATTCTAAAATTCCACATTTAAGAGAAAGGTAAGCCTTTATCAACTGAACTGATGTGTCTCTATAATTCAAATCACACTTTGAAGAACTCACAGAAAAGTTGACAGAGATGGTCTCATACTGGCGGTGGATCTTGTCAGCAAGGTCATCGAAAAGCCTCACGATTGAAGTCTTCTCTAGAGACATAGAGGGGCTCATGCCAGAACGCACGAGGGCAGGCCATGTCAGAGCAATGCAGTCCCAGTACTGCAGGTTAGCGAGACAGATCCCAGAGTGATTCCCTAACAGACAGTACAAGGCACCCTGGAGAAAAGACAAATGATCCAGTTGAATGCCAGAATGAGAAGGTTATTAGTGTCAGTGTGCATTGTGAGCTGTGTGAGATGTACTTTGAACTGCTGCTGGGTTACGTCGGTGCGCTCCGGGTCCAGGTATTTCAGCACCACAGGGATCATGTCTCTGCAGCAGAAGTTGTAGGTTCCCAATGCTGTGAAAAGCACATTCTGAGCTCTACTCCTCACCTGAGGGAAAATAGGCACTATTTATATCACATTCATTGCTTTTGTGTGCCCTCCACTAATATTGGCACCCTTGGTAAACACAAGCAAATCTTTGTTTAACCTTTTTGTTGCTTTCTTTAAAATATTAACCAAAAAAACTGAAGAAGATTGAGTTTTTTTTTTTATAAGAGTCAATGTTTTTTCTTTTCTTGAAACCCTTTCCAGTAATTTGTAGTGATGTATGTGACATTGCATTGTAATTTTGGAAACTAATCCCAACAAGACCCCAAGGATTTTCAATGTTTTTCTATTTCCTTACAGCCATGTTCCATTGTGTGAAGCTCAACAACCTTTTTGCCTCAAATCACAGCTCTGTTGACTGATTTTACCCATTGTAATGATTGATTGAGTAAATATGGCCTGTGTGTTGTAGTTACTTTGAACCAGCAGGTGATGATTGAGCAATTTCCTCTTCCTAGTGTTGTAAAAAAATAAATGATGGATAGAGAAGAACCCAGTCCAGGAGACTCGAAACAAGCAGAATTCCTTTATTGAGACGTGTTGGTTATTCTGCAGTCATACAGCGTCTTCAAGAAGCCCATGTGTCTGCAGGAGCCTACTAAAGGTCTGAAGTCTGCTAGTTTTATCACAAGTCTGAATTGAGACAAAGATGTCCTGTCTATAATGTCTTCTTAGGAGGAGGGGAGATGGTTAAACAAAGCATGCAAATTAGGTATTGGATTCAGCATGGTAACCAGCATATAGGTGTTAGAAGCCTGCCACAGAAGTTCATCAACAAAAGGGTTTCTTTGGCCTGAAAGTATCACCCTAAGACAAAGGCTGAGTGGTTAATAGCCTGCCTATAGCATTTGCATCACTTTCGCTCAGCCAGTAGTCAGAAAGACAAAGGTTAATGTCTCTTATGGCTGGGCTGTTAATGAAATGATATAAACAATAACCAAAGAATATAACTTTTCAGTTATATGTTGATTATTGTTCATTTGAAATTAGAATATATAAATTTATATTTCCACACTAGTCATCCAGGTGTACTAAAAATGTCAAATATCAATGGGAATAATTTACTTTATAGGACAGTCAATAATTGTGGTACGTGTATATTTAAATAATATTTTATCGTATTATTTTAATATTAATTAAACAGTGTTTGCAGTCGTTTGCTACCAATGGGCCTCACTCGTCAATGTCTTCTGAAGAATAATCTACGCCAGATTCATGTTTTTACGCTGAATTGTTCGCATTGGTCCCGATAAGAATGGTATATCCCATGTTTTTTTAATTGAAAGTGCATGCCAGTTTTCAAATTTAGCATAGGAAATGCCCTACAATTTCCTATAAATAGACAAGGTATCTTAGAGCCATGAGCAAGGAAAGTTGGGATGTCAATGAGACACGCAGACCATGTTGACGATTAATGTTTTTTTACATAAACGCAAGCTATATATTTATTATTATTTGGCAAATAAATTATTTGAAATGCTACTGGATATATATTTATAAATGTTTGCTTTGTACTTAACTTTTGTGCCCTTAATTAGTATTTAACATACTAATTTTATGAAAAGTAAAATACAACAAAACAAACATCCAAAATTGTCTTGTGTGGTGCGTCTGTGTGTGTTGTATACATCTGACTATTATGTCATATAGCCTATAACATGCTCTCACATGTTTATTTTTTACATTTTTAGCTCAAATAAAAGTACATATGTGGTTTAACATCCAGATGCATTTAGACCTGCCTTGCTTCATCTGGAATGAATTTTGTTAAAATTTTGAGAATAGAAAAAAATCCAAAACATTAAACAATTAAAAAAGCGTTTTTGTTCATATTTACTGGGCGGCACAGTGGCGCAATGGGTAGTGCTGTCGCCTCACAGCAAGAAGGTCGCTGGTTCAAGTCTGGGCTGGGTCAGTTGGCATTTCTGCGGAGTTTGCATGTTCTCTCCGTGTTGGCGTGGGTTTCCTCCGGGTGCTCCGGTTTCCCCCACAAGTCTAAAGACATGCGCTATAGGTGAATTGGGTAAGCTAAATTGTCCGTAGTGTATGTATGTGAATGAGAGTGTGTGGGTGTTTCCCAGTGATGGATTGCAGTTAAAAGAGCATCCACTGCGTAAAAACATACATTGGATAAGCTGGTGGTTCATTCCGCTGTGGTGATCCCTGATTAATAAAGGGACTAAGCCGAAAAGAAAATGAATGAATGAATGTTCATATTTACCAAGGCCTGGTGCCATTATTAGTGGAGGGCACTGTATGTGCATGTTTGTGTGTGTTTATAGACTTGTTATACCTGACTGTATCTGCTGGTGGACAGTCTGAGCAGGTCATTGATCAGGTCCTGATGGACACTCCTGTAGCTGCACCCCTCTATGGTCAGATTTCTTAACTAAAACACATACAGAGCCACAAAATACAACCAAAAGATGAATACAAAATAATAATAGAAGGTAAATGCATTTACTTTGTTGCATTTAAACGTATATTTGTCTTTGTGAGATTCACCTTTTTTAAAAGTGTATTAATTATTTTATAATCAAGTCAAATTACCTCATGCTGCAGCATGACTCTGTCTATGAGCAGAGCTCTGATGTGCTGTTTACTACCATGAAGCTGAAGAGATCAAGAGATGATGTCAGTAAACTACATTTCAAATACAGACGTCAAGATAACTGACATTTAATCTCACCTTGTTCTCCATAGACTTCTTAATTAGATTAAAGCTTTTCCAGCGGGTGTCAAACTCGTGTTTATGTGAGCCTTTAAAGTGGAGGAGGTCATTGATTATCTATAGAGATAAAGAGAAAAAAATATATATGTTAGTTACACCACTGCCTACACAGCAAAAAAAAATGCTTTTTTTACCTAAAAATTCTTAAAATCAAGAAGCATTTTCTAGACAAGCAAAAATATTGTCTTGTTTTCAAAAATAATATGTCACAAGTAAGTGAGTTTTTCCTTAAAACAAGTTAAATAATCTGCCAATGGGGTAAGCAAAATAATCTAGTTTTCACTTTAAAAGGAGTTTATTTTGCTTACCCTATTAACAGATTATTTTGCTTGTTTTAAGGAAAAACTCACTTACTTGTGACATACTATTTCTGAAAACAAGACAATATTTTTTTGTCTTGATTTAGGAATTTAGAAGTAAGAAAAGCATTTTCTTTTTCAGTGTACAGTATAACCAACATGCACACACAAATTGGAGAATACCTGACAGTTTTGAGGTTTACCTTAATAATAGAGAAGAGGGATTTGATGTCATCTTCTGAGTGCTCTAGTGTGTGGTCTGTGTAGATAAACCTTCAGTTCAGTCTTTTAAATTCCTCTATAACATGAACTCTACCTTTTTAGTTTAACCTTTACTTTCATTTCCCCCCATTTCAAAGGTTTGATTTTAGTGCATTTAATATAAATTTCTGTATTAAGCAAAGCTTGTTGGAGTAACTTACTTAATAGAGGCCGGATCACCTTACATATGTCCTCTCTGTAATTCTCTCTAGACAGGTCTGTCAAAGAGAAAGAATCATAATCAGAATATTAACCCAATCATAATCGCCTAATTCAATATAGCACTGATTTCAAACCAAATGAGGAGAGGGTTGTTTACCATAGTCCACTCCGGTATACACTTTTGTCTCGTGAAGCTGAACCATACTATTGATCCTAAAAGGCATTACAAAGTTAAAATATTACATCAAATATAATGATATTAAATCATATTAAATATAATATTAATCTAGAGCTGTATTTTGTAACTGAAGCAGGTGGTGTGCAGTAGAATCATTGTTGGCGAGTATATGAAAAAGAGCTACTAAACAGTATGGTTGTAACTTTTTTATTAATTTCAACAGTGCCTGAATATAATAAATATAAATACACTGCAATCTTTTCACATAAACCAATCATGATAATGTTTTTTCAGTGTCTTGGAGCAGCTCAGTTTGCAGCAAATTTCAAAGTAACTGCTATTATTATAAAGTCATCTGTTATTTTACAACAACAACTACAATAATAATAATAATAATGATGACGATAATAAAAAAATAAGATTATATACTATTTATTTTGCCTGTTTTTGTTAATGCAAATTCATTTTCTTTGCAAGTTAAAGTCACTGGTTGTGGCTAACATGTGCGTCACTTACAGCTGTGGTACTGGTTCTCCATGCAGTGGAGGCAGAAGGCTGCTCGCTCCCAGAAGACAGTTATGAACAATGGAGAGACTCTGCAGAACATCATCCCTACATCCACACAAAACACATCCAACATCAGCCTTTTTATGAGCCTTTTATCTCTTCTTGGATCAAAATGTAATAATTATAATTCATTTTATGATTTTTGTAGTATACACATGAGCACATTCAGTTCTTTTTTTAAATAATATTCATTTTGATATGAATTACACTATAAAATTTCTTCTTTAATGCTGATGAATGAGAATTTAAAGAGTTTAATGAAGTCAAACAAAGCAAAGCATCAGTGTATAACTTTTTAATTAACATTAACCAAAACAGGAGCATTTTTTTTATATATACATTTCCTTAAATTTGTATATTTATTAAATACATCATTGTTATGGTTGTGAAGAATTGTGTATGAGTGTAAAAAGCTGTTTTTCAATGTCTAAAAACTAAAAACTAAATAATATAAAAACACTGTGACAAAAAAAACCATCAGTGTATTGTGTGGCTGACCTGCTGATGTCCTGCTGTCCTTCTGTGTGTTTCTGCAGACACTGGAGTTCAGGCTTCAACAGCATATCCAGAAGGTAGAAAACAAACTCTGTCTCTTCTGTGGTGGGAACGTGCCACTGGATCTCCAGGTTCCACAGCTCTCCAGGTCGACCCCAGTCCTGAAACAAAAACACAGTTTGACTGATAAAGGGATAGTTCACCCAAAAAATAAAGAAGATATTTCGAAGAATGTTGGAAACCGGTAACCATTGACATCCAAAGTTAATGGTTTTCAACAATAAAATATTCCAACATTCAAACAAATATTATGGAAGTCAATGGTTACCAGTTTCTATAAACAAAAACACTCAAAGTAGTTTGGTACAAGTAAAGGGTGAGTAAATGAGGACAGAATTTTCAAATATCCCTTTCGACATCCTTTTGACAAATAAAAATGGAGTCTGATTTTGTATTTATTTATCATAACATAACTTTTTTTTTTTTCCATTATCAAGTTTCTTTTAAAGCCTTTTGATCTTAAAGATTACCCATGAGATGTAGGAAGAGTGAGAGACGAGGGATTTTAAGTTATTTAAAATGAAAATTACCAAGGCATATAAATAAAACAAAAATGATGTGCACAGATAAATAATTAATAATAAACACTACACAATGTTCTCTAATGTAAAATCATTGATTTCATGTCGAAGCAAAAAATAATAATAAAATAAAGAAAATAAAGGGGAGAAAAAGTATTTCAGATTTTCTGAGATGAAAGAGTTGAGTTCAAATGAACCAAGCAATCATCATACGTCAGACTCTGAGATAGAGTGAAGTCTGCCTAAGAAAAGGTGCTTCAAAAAACCAGCGTTAAAGGACGATGGAGCTCCAGTAATTCAGTCATTCGCTCAATCACCTCAACTCTTCCCCTTCAGAGACATTTGATAGGATAAAAGTAAAGCCTAGGAACAGGAGCAAACATGGAAACACCACAGTGGAAACTTCCCATTCAATCCACTGCTGCCAATGGTACCGTATTTATCACTTTGAAATTCTTTTTTTAATAATTAAAATTTTTTGAACATTTCATTCAAATTTAATAATGAAAGCATTTATTACACAAATAATTATAATTATTATTAATTATATTTTTACACCTTGCATATTCTAATAAATATATATATATATATATATTTTTTTTTTAATAAAGTTAAATGTTTTTAAATGTTTCTCATTTCTAATTGCTACAAATAAAATAAAAATGTTTGCAAGTCTGAACAATTGTCAATTTATTAAAAATAAGGTCATTTTATTCAAAATTCAGAATTAACTTTTATTCTAGACCTTTATAAAGTTACATTTTACTCAAACATACAAATTAAATCCAGTAAACATTTAAAAAAAAAAAAACATTTTATTTTTCAAACATCCTCATATTTTTTTCTATAGCTGTATTAGGGACAAATTATTATGAATTTACAGAAATAAAACAATATTTATTTCAACATTTTATAGTGTTATGGTCTAGTTTTTATTTTGTTTATTTAATTATTATTATTGTTATTATTAGTGTTGTTGTTGTTGTTTGGAAGTTATGTCTCTTTGATATTAGTTGTCATTTCTTTTTTTTGAGACTAACTCCACCTTGCACCTGGGGATAATTTTGTGTTGTCCACTTTATAAGTGGAAGCGGCATGTGCGTCATGTGGCTCTTTGTTTCCGGAGGCTAGAGGCCATGGGCAAGGTTCAATCCCAGCTCAGAGCAGGATGAGTGCAGTATCACTCAACTGGGGTTACATGATCCGTAATTGTTGAGAAATCTCTATGTATCCTTGCCCACCTGATGAAAGTTTTTGAGAGTTTTGTGCGCATCTTAAGCAGCCACGCGCTGAGGAGCCATATCTGGTGTTGTTGGTGTTTGTTCTCATTCTGTGTTAATCTGAGTTATGTCATGTTTGTTTTTTGTTTCTTTTATTATTTTTGATTGAGTAAAAATTGTCGTTAAGATAATTTTGTCTTTTTCTGTTTCCATTATATTTTTCCTTCTGGAAAAGACATGCATTTTTGTCTCTAAATAAATAGAGAATTGACTTTGAGTTGTGTGTGTCCTTTTTATGTTGCTGACCCCTCCCTAGAAGAGCATTACAAAACATAAACAAAACAGTTCGTAACAATAGATATCAGTAGATACTCCTAGATAGCACTTATTTTAAATAAGAAGCAAATATTTTCTCATCTTTACAGCAGTGTTTCAAAAGATATATATAAACTGACTTCAAATTAACCAGAAAAACAAAGTCAGAGGACACACACACACTAAAAAAAGTTATATTTTCCACATCAATCAACTCTATACTCCCACTGTATGTCAACAACTGTTTTTAAATGGACTCCCCCTTTTAAATGTGGTATATAGATGCATCAGTATGGATTAAAGCATCATATTTCAGATGTAATTCTGAGAAGAGCTTGTTTGTGTCGCTACGAGATGGTTAATGGCTAAATCTGAGTTTGCACTGGCGGGCGGCTGACCTGGATTGGTAGGTATGTGTCTGTGTGTTGCTGGATGCCGCCGGGGACGCTGCAATACTCTCTGGGGTAGATGAGAGACGTGGAGCGCAGGATGTGATAGAGCAGCTTACAGGCCAGACTGTAGCCCTGCTTACATTTCAAGTGTAGCGTCAGCTGAAGTATCTGTACCAGCTGAGACCGGTAGAGTAACAGCTGATCGCCATCCACACGAACCACCTATACACAGACACAAAGACTTGATCAGATACATTGAAGCATACCAGATATATTCATTCATTCATTTTCTTTTTGGCTTAGTCCATTTATTAATCTGGGGTCACCACAGTGGAATGAACAGCGACCTTCTTGGTGTAAGGGCGACAGCGCTACCCACTGCGCCACCGTAATTATAATAATGATAATAATATTATTATTACACATTTTTAAGAATCACCCCATCCCCATACCTCTAGTTTGACTTCTTAAGGGGGGGATCAAGCATTAATTAGGGGGTTCCTTCTTGCTGTGAGGCAAACGTGTTACCCACTGCGCCACCGCGTGGCCCTACCAGATATATGTAGAGGCATAACAGATATATAAAGGTAGAGATTGTTTTTAGGTTCAGGTTTTCAGACTTAAGAGTTTTAAAACTCAAGATTTAGATTTCTAGACTGATGTTTATTTCTTCGATAATAAATATAACACTACCATTCAAATGTTTGTGTTATTTTGTACCTTTTCAATTTTTTTAATATATAATTAAACTAGGGTTGCACGATAGCTTAGTGGTTAGCACTGTTGCCTAACAGCAAGAACGTCACTGGTTCGAGTCCCAGCTGGGCCAATTAGCGTTTCTGTGTAGAGTTTGCATGTTCTCCCCGTGTTGGCGTGGGTTTCCTCTGGGTGCTCCGGTTTCCCCCACAGTCCAAAGACAAGCGCTATAGGTGAATTGAATAAGCTAAATTGGCCGTAGTGTATGAGTGTGTGTGTCTGTGTGTGAGAATGTGAGTGTATGAGTGTTTCCCAGTACTGGGTTGCGGCTGGAAGGGTATTTGTTGCGTAAAACATTTGCTGGAATAGTTGGTGGTTTATTCTGTTGTGGCGATGCCTGATTAATAAGAAACTAAGCCAAAAGAAAATGAATGAATGAATGAATAATTAATTTAGAATGAAAAAATAACATCAATCAAAATCTCCCTTCTTTTGAACCATTCGTCAAAGAATCCCGAATAAATGTCTTTTTGTAAAATTAATAAAATTGTACAAACTGAAATATATATTAGAATAGCAAAGTGTTATTTTAAATTGCAATAGTAGTTCATCATTTTACTGTATTTTTATGTGATACATGCAACCATGGCAAGTATAGCATTAAATAATAAATAAAATAATATTAAATAATCTTACAGACAACAAAGTTTTGAATGTTTGTGTAGATTGGTAATCATACTGTACATTAGGGGTGGGAATCACAGGCTAACTCACGATACGATACTATCACAATATTTTGCTCCCGATATTGATATATCATGATTTTAGCGATACTGCGATATATATCATTATAGCGAACTGAAAGTGAGTCTGTCAGGGAGAACCTAGCGGAAGATTCTGGAGAGGCGAGACACACAAATACCTTTGGTCCAGCTTGGACAGAAGTAAGTATTCGTATGCCTGAGATTTTCACCATTGCAATAGCTCATCTGTCAGTGTTTCATGCGTCTCTGATGTATTGTTGATCCACCATTACGAGAATGTTACCGCCATTACTGGATGTACTGCAGTCAAAGCGGTAAACGGCTGCAGTCAGTATTTTGTACATTTAGACAAATATCGATACTTGGTGCTAAAGTATCGATAATGTATCGCGGCTGAAAAAAATCACGATATATCGGCATATCGATATTTTGTCCCACCCCTACTATACATTTACATATTTGACAATTTTATTTTATTTTCAGAGTTTTTATTTTAGTATCAGATATTAATTTCTATATACAATAAGACTTAAATCTTGTTTATTTAAGAGAGATATTTTTTGAGAATAAGATGAACATTTCTAATGGTAGATTTATAGAAGTTGTATAATTCAGTGACTGACCTCAGATAACAGCTGAAGGTTCCACATCAGTTCTTTATCCAGCTCCTCTTCATTTAGTACCTCTTCATCTAAAGAAAAAAAAAAAAAAAAAAAAGTTATGCTAACATAAAAGCATAAGTCTATATACTGGCCTTAACACATTTCATGCAGATGTAACTCACTGGCTGCAATTTGTAATATGGCATTACAGCAGTGAGGCAAAAACAGCTTCAGAGCTTCTGCTGGGTGACACTGAAAGGAGAATAAATATATGAAATTATCAGCCAAATGTTTTGAGAAACACAGTCATCTGTGGCAAACTGAGCTCAGGATACTGACTTTGGTTGTAGCTCTGCACATGTCTGCAACCATCCGTCCAGCCACATGAGTCTCAAATATGTTTGTAGTGGCGAAGTTAAAGACTTTATCCAGAGCCACCTGTGAGAACGAAAGAAATATGATCAGGTATCACCACATAGTTACAGCACATTTAGGGCCCTATTTTAACGATCTAGATGCAAAGTCCAAAGCGCAGGAAAAAGCATTAGGGGCGTGTCAGAATCCACTTTTGCTATTTTAAGGACGGGAAATTCAGCTTTGCGCCGCGGCGCATGGTCTAACAGGGTTGAGCTTATTCCCTTAATGAGTTATAGGTGTGTTTGGAGAATAAACCAATCAGAGTCTCATCTCCCATTCCCTTTAAGAGTCAGTTGCGTAGCGCCATAGCGCATTTGCTATTTACATGGCGGACTTTGTAAGTGGAAAAACTGAACGCTTTACTAATGAGAAAACAGAGCATCTACAGCGCGAGAATGAGAGAATGAGCCTCCTCATTCTTTAATTTCACTTTCACTCTCGTGGATAAGGAAACGTGTTGTACGCACAGACATCCATTAGCCTATACATAATTAATTTAGTTTGTTATGCGCTAAGATTTGTTTCAAAACTATTTAAAAAAATGAATAAAAAAAACTGTTATATCCAAATACACACTATGCCCCATATGGTCTAAAACCTGATAGGTGAGGAAATCTAAGCTTGTTTTTAATAAAACAAATATAAATATGCATATAATAAATAATACTACTACTAATAATAACATTATACAAAAGCAAATTGTCATGAATAAACTGAAAAAGCCCCCCCGAGATGAAGAACGCATGGAGAAAGTGGTATTTTATGTAGACTAGAAAATAATATTTTTTGTAATATTTTAATCCTTTAATTCTTTTTCATTTGTAAAGCTATTTGCGTATTGCTCTACATCCTGTGTGTATTAAGCAATGTTTAAGCGAGGCGCACATCTAACGTGTTCCGCGCTGGACTTTAGACCTGCTCTTAGCTGGTCTATTGAACAGTCTATTCTAGTTTCTTGAAATAGCAACGCGCCAGTAATGCGCCCTGAACACACCTCCTTTTTTAGACCAGAACTGGAATGCATTTGCTATTTAAACAGCGTGGTGCAAAACGTCAAAATGACTCTTGCGTCGAGCTTAAACTAGTAAACAACAATTGCTTCGCACCTCGCGCCGGGTGTATGATAGGGCCCTTAAAGTTTAGGAATTTTTAAAGGGATTGTTTACCCAAAAATGACATTTCCTCACCCTCAAGTGGATCCAAACCTTTATGAGTTAATGAACACAAAAGAAGCTATTAGGAAGAAGTTGAAAACCAGTAACCACTGACTTCCATAGTAAGAAAAACAAATACTATGAAAGTCAATGGTTACAGGTTTTCAACATTCTTCAAAATATCTTCTTTTGAAGAAGAAAGGTTTGAACCAAGCAAAGCGTGAATAAACATAACTGAAATTTCATTTTTGGGTGAACTATCTTTTTAAGATGTATTATTTAATTCAGAAAGGACATAAAATTGATTAAAATACATTCATGCTGTTATAGAAGGCCTTTTTAAATACAAATTTTGCACTTTTGAACTAATTAGGGATGGTCCGATTGATCGCCTGGAGATCGGTATCGGCCGATAATCACATTTTATGACTCGGTCGGTACTCACCAATCAGACCGATCTCATGAACCGATCGCAGGTGTTTTGAAATAGATAAAATACCTTTACAGCTTTACATTTGCTAGGTTAGATAAATAGCACAGTAAAGATATCTCGAGTACACATCCCTGTCTCTCTCATCGAGCGATCGAGCTGTTGTGAGGCTGTCCGGAGCATAAGAGCTGCAGTTACAGATGTGCTAGTTGGAAAGCAAAATATTGGAATGACCTTGTATTTAGGCCTTTTTACATATATAAAAACAGAAAGTTCTGTGTTTTTGACTATCTTATGTATTATTTTCTGTAAAGCTGCTTCTGACCATGACATGTCCACACTAAATGGTTATAAGAGACATGTTTATGGGATTATATGCAACATCCAATATATGCAACAGTTCAGTGTCATACTTAGATGAAAAATGTGCTTTATGCATTATAAAACTTGAAGCATTCGAATCGGTACTCTGTATCGGCTGCAAAAATACTGATCGGAGCATCCCTACTATTTATACAATTCAGAAAAATGTATGTAAATGTATTTGCACCGACCCTTTAACTTCTGTGCAAGTTAATGGTAGTGTTTTTATGACTGGCTTTAACTGTGTGCTTATAATGACCTGGAATATTTCCATAGAGCACTGTGTGAGGATAGTACTGAATGTGGAGGACAGTCCAAGCTCTACCAGACTCTCCAGATGAGTCATTTTCTCCATCTCCATCTCCTCCCGGGTCTGTTCCAGCGTACTGGTGTCAATCAGGGCAAAACACCTAAACGTGAAAGAAAGAGAATGAAGGTGTAGAAAGAAATGCACATGTACACTGAGATTACAGTAATGATGATGCTTCTGAGTATACTGTACCTATCAACAAACTGAAGAACAAAGTGCTCAAACTCTGCCGAGGCTGAACACAACTCCTTTTCCACCTGCACAAAGAAAATCATCTAAATAACTGATTCGCATTTATATAATATGAGATGTAAAATAATGTAAGGAGAGGACGTCTGACCTGGGTGAGACCATTTCTTGAATGAACAGCAGATGAACAGTCGACCAATGGCACAAGAGTAACAAAAGTTGCTAAAAACTGGAATGTTATCTGAAAACCAAATGTATATTATATATTTTATTACATTAGAATAGAAAGTAAATAAATAAAAACACAGATTTCTGTAGGTAAGACATGGAATAATACAGTATATTACAAGCATAATCCAGTGTTATTTTAATATTATTTATAATTAGTGCTGTCAAACGATTGACTGCATATATTTATGTATATACAGTGCATCCGGAAAGTATTTATAGCATAGTATTCATAAAAAAACCTGAAAAATCACATGTACATAAGTATTCACAGCCTTTGCTCAATACTTTGTTGATGCACCTTTGGCAGCAATTACAGCCTCAAGTCTTTTTGAATATGATGCCACAAGCTTGGCACTCCCGTCTTTGGGATCTCTCCAGAGCTGTTCAAAAGGACTTAGGTCTGGGCTCTGGCTGGGCCACTCAAGGACATTCACTGAGTTGTTGTGAAGCCACTCCATTGATATTTTGGCAGTGTGCTTTGAGTCATTGTCCTGCTGGAAGATAAACCGTCACCCCAGTCTGAGGTCAAGAGCACTCTGAAGCAGGTTTTCATTCAGGATGTCTCTGTACATTGCTGCATTCATCTTTCTCTCTATCCTGACTAGTCTTCCAGTTCCTGCAGCTGAAAAACATCTCCACAGCATGATGCTGCAACAACCATGCTTAACTGTAGGGATGGTATAAGCCTGGTAATGAGCGGTGCCTGGTTTTCTCCAAACGTAACGCCTGGCATTCACTCCAAAGTGTTCAATTTTAGTCTCATCAGACCAGAGAATTTTGTTTTAGATGCCTTTTGGCAAATTCCAGGTGGGCTGCTATGTGCCCTTTACTAAGGAGTGGCTTCCGTCTGGCCACTCTACCATACAGGCCTGATTGGTGGATTGCTGCACAGATGGTTTTTCTTCTGTAAGGATCTCCTCTCTTCACAGAAGAACACTGGAGCTCAGACAGAGTGACCATCGGGTTATTGATCATCTCCCTGACTAAGGCCCTTCACCCCCAATCACTCAGCTTAGATGGCCGGCCAGCTCTAGGAAGAGTCCTGGTGGTTCCAAACATCTTCCACTTACGGATGATGGAGGCCACTGTGTTCATTGGAACTTTCAGAGCAGCAGAATTTTTTCTGTAACCTTCCCCAGCCTTGTGCCTCAAGACAATCCTGTCTCGGAGGTCTACAGACAATTCCTTTGTCTTCATGCTTGGTTTGTGCTTTAACATGCACTGTCAACCCTGGGACCTTATATAGACAGGTGTATGCCTTTTCCAATCATGTCCAATCAACTGAATTTACCACAGGTGAACTCCAATTAAGCTGCTGAAACATCTCAAGAATGATCAGTGGAAACAGAATGTACCTGAGCTCAATTTAGAGCTTCACAGCAAAGGCTGTGAATACTTATGTACATGTGATTTTTCAGGTTTTTTATTTTTAATAAACTTGCAACAATTTCAAAAAATCTTTTTTCACATTGTCATTATGGGGTATTGTGTATAGAATTTTAAGGAAATAAAAGAATTTAATCCATTTTGCAATAAGGCTGTAACATAAAAAATGTGGAAAAAGTGAAGCGCTATGAATACACTTCAGATGCACTGTATGTATAAATACACACTCATACTGTACACAAAATACAAAAACAAAATATTTACATAGATGTATAATTTGTATTATATATAAACATTTATATATAAATAAAAACAAATATTTTGTATACAACAAAAAGCCATGCATACATTTATACAGTATACACAATTATACACAGTACATACAAATATATTTTGTACTCTTATTTTGGATGCGATTAATGGCAATTAGCATTATTTATAGTATAACAATACACACCCACACAAATTCTATTTAACTTTAATTATTACTTATTATATTGTATTTGACATTAAGCAGCTTATTGGACACAATTTATAATAATGAATTCATACAATGCACTTATTTTGTACATACTAGTATTTACATTGAACATTGATCAATTTTTTCCTCCATTACAGAGTTCCACCTAGCAGTACCAATACCAGCACCTTTCTTTCTTTTTTCCATGTTTAAACTGTGTGTACAGAAGAGCCTTTTTGCTCCTATTGGTCACAAATTTTGTTGTACTACTACAATGATAATATGATAAGATAATGATAATGATGTGTCCTAAATGTGGCATGGATGTCATCTACTATGACACAAGATAAAAGATTTGATTATCGGTCCCAACAAAATTTGTCATTAACATAATCACCACAACACTTTACCTTGAATGGATCATGACATTGTGTTATATGAATCCCACACCAATCCCTAAACAGCAAAAATGGTAAGAAAACACTTGAAGAGACTCTCACCATGCACTTGCTGAAGTCATTGGGGTCGACTCCAGGCAGAGCCCTCATGAGAAGAGGCAGCATGTGTTTAGGGCCCTCGGGAAACCTCTGGCCCCCGGCCACCAGGCTCCGTGCCACACCGATCATACAGCTTAAAGTGGCAGTAAGTTGATGAGGCTCAATGAGGGTCTCCATGGCTGGATACGTCCTTAAATGAACAGGGGAAAAGATGTTGTCAGGGTTCCCACTTTAAGCTAAATTCCCTGACTTTTCCTTGATTTTCACTGATATTTTTGTTTGATTTTCCATAACTTATATTGAAAACTGAGCAGACAGAAAAGAAAATATATTTTAATCACAAGTTTTCACATCGCATCTGTTTAGGACGTGGTGTTAAGGCCCAAAACAAAGCTGGACTGAAGGTCAGATTGAATTGCATTATTTAAATCAATACACACACACACACACGCAACCACACACAGGCATGCATATATTTGAGATTTTCTTTATACTTAGATATATATATACATACAGATTATATATAAACTTAAATATCTACATAACAATTTTTGGTAACACTTTAGTTTAGGTCACAATTCATGCTATTAACTACTGGCTTATTACCTGCCTATTATTAAGATATTAACAGTTCATTAGTAGTTATAAAGTATGATCTTATTCTGCATCCCTAACCCTACCCAAAACCTAAACCAAACTTCTACCTTACTAACTACTAATAAGCAGCTAATTAGTCATTTATTAAGCTTGTAGTGTTAGTTAATGGTTTGTTAATATTGTGAATTGGGACCTAAACTATAGTCCTACCCAACTTTTTTGTATAGTTTTGATTCTATGTGTGTGTGTGTATCACATATACATAATACTGTAAATATAATACACACATATATATTATATAAAAACAAACTTTTATTTTGGATGCGATTATTCACAATTAATCTTTGCCCAGCAGTAATTAAAACATTAAACAACGATTCATTTACACAATGAAGCAGAAATAATAATTAAAGAAATTATAATGTATTAAAACTTACCAGTAATTAGCTTACAACCTAATTTGCTACATGTTCAGTTCTGCCAGTGACCCATTTACAGATATTAATTTCTCCCAGTGACCCCTTTAAAATGACAACAAAATCCCTGATATTCCATGACTTGGACAAAACAATATAAAATTCACAGACTTTCAAAGTCTGGAATAGACTTAAATCCTATGATATTCCAGAAATTCCATAACCCGTGGGAATCCTGTGCTGTAATGCTTGAGCCCACCATCCATTCTTTTTATTCTCAACTACCATTGGCTTGTTAACCAGATAAATTTGACAAAACTTCTATAATATTGACAAGCTTGGAAAACAAAATACATTCCACATACAATACAATACAAAATACAGTTCAAAGACATATGCTCTAGGTGAACTGAATGAACTAAATTGGCCATAGCATATGTGTGTGAATGAATGGATGGATGTTTCCCAGTACTGGGTTGCAGCTGGAAGGGCATCCGCTATGTTAAACGTATGCTAGATAAGCTGGCGGTTCTTTCCGCTGTGGTGACCCCTGATGAATAATTATAGGCTTAAAGGAAAACAAACAAACACTCACTTCTCCAGGACTGGAGGAATGACCAATTCAGGTCGGAGCAGGGCAAGGTTTTGTAGGGCCTGGGCTGCATCCAGACTGCCAGTTTTGCTGAACATGGCCAGCAGGACGGGCTGCTTTATGCTCTCCACAAAGTCTGTGATGTCCTGCTCACTGAGAAGGTGGCTCTCGGGAATAGGGGTCAGCCATGTTGGCGTCCGGTAGCGCTCTCGATGGAGACGTTTCACAACACTGGCAGGTAAACGCTGAAGGAGCTTCATAAGTTTCATCTACAGATGGTCAAAACAAATATAAATAAAATGTTGTAAACACAAAAATGAGATAAATTATTAAAATTATTAGTAAATTAATTATAAAATTTCTATTATTTTAAAAAATTTTGTTTACACATTTTTATGGTTTTCACAGTTTTTATTATTATTAATATTTTTTGTACAATATATTATTACTTTTTTCAGTTTGCATATCACAGCAGATTACACAGTTACAGAATAATAATCATGTAGACACAGCAAACATTTTACACCCTATTCTCCCTCCCATCAACCCGTTCCCTAAAAAACTAAACAAAAAAAACAAACAAAAATAAAACTAAAACAAAAATAAAACAAGAACAAAACAAAACAAGAACAAAAAAAAAACAAGAAAATAAGTGTGTGTGTGTGTGTGTGTGTGTGGGGGGGGGGGGGGGGGGGGGGGGGGGGGGGGGGGGGGGGGGGGGGGTGTTTAGATCATGATACTACCCTACTCCCTCAGAGCTTTGTACATTGTACTTTAGGAAGGTATTAAAAGGTCTCCAGATATCTTCAAACACATTTGGTTTCTTTTTGACAATGCATGTGATCTTTTCCATTGACATATGTGACGCCATTTCTTTAATCCACTTTTCAATTCTAGGTTCATTTATATTTTTCCAACTAAGAGCAATAATATGTTTAGCTTGTAAAACACACATTTCTATGAATCTGACCTCTTTGCTTTGTAAGAGAGGGCTGACAGGATATATACCAGGATAAAAATCTTAAGATCAAATGGTATTTTCTTTGATAAAAGTTTTGTTTAAACATTTTTTCTTTTTATATATTTTTAAAGGTTTTTCACCTTTATTATATAAGACAGTAGAGATAAGACAGGAATACATGGGGATCAGAGAAAGGGGGGAAGAATCGGCAAAGGACCTCGAGCTGGGAATCAAACTCGGGTCGCCGAGAACACCTCAGTGCTATATGTCGGCACACTTTACCACTAGGTTATTGGCGCTGACTTGTTTACACATTTTTAACAAAACTATTTTCCATTATATATTCTATTTTAATCTATCATCTAAACCATTTTGTATAGAAAATTTTTTTACTTAAGGGGGCTAATAATATGGACCTTAATTTTTTTAAATTTTATTTAAAAATTATTTTTATTTCAGCTAAACTAAAAAATAAAAATAAAATAAGAACTAAAAAAAAGGATAGAAAATCCTGTGAAAATTTCTTTGCACTATATATATATATATATATATATATATATATATATATATATATATATATATATATTATCAATTTGATATAATATATATTTATTACTTTATTTTTATTGAGAACTTTTTTTAATTTTACAACAGAACATTTTACATTCAAAAATATGCAATTTTGCCATATTGCACATGAAATAATAACCAAATACAAAAATAACAATAAGTACATAAAAAACACAACATTGGGGAGGTTACTTTGTTCCAGATTCAATGCATTCAACAGTTGTTAACAATGCACCAATCAATCCATTTCTGTCAATGTTTTAGAAATAAGTCCGTTTTAACTCTTCCATATTGCTTATTTCCTTCACAATTTCTATCCAATCACCAATAGAGGGGATGTCATGCTTATACCAGTATCTGGCAATACTCTTCTTGCTTGCCACATTTAATATATTTACAAGATAAACATCCTCCTTCACTACCACTTCTTCATAGTTTTTAAGATGATTTGTATTAAAGTCATACATGGTATCCTAAGATCTTTTCCATTTCCGATAAAGCCTCGCTCCAGAAATGTAATATTTTTGCACAAGTCCAAAAAACATGGAGATTATCTAAATCAACCTTCCCACATACTCTCCAACAAGTTTGAGGTGTGGTCAATATTTTGCTTTTAATTTTGAGGGTAATGAAAAAAACGTACCAGATTTTTCCAAGCAAATTCTTTTCATCTCCGCGAACAGGTAATTGTATCTTACAGGTAGAAAGCCATTTTCCAATTCGAATTTCTTTCGCTAATTCTCTTTCCCATTTCTGCCTAATGTAGTTTGTGGAATCTTTTCCATTCTCCCTAAGGGCTTGGTAGAACGAAGAAATTATTTTACAATAATTTTTTGTATAAGAATTTACACCTGTATGTTTTTATATGTAATATAACTTAATATATTTAATATAGATTGATTGTGGAATTAATATAAACATTTCTTTCCAATTTCTTTGTAATTTAAACAAAAAAATTATCCTTAAAGAGAATAAGGGAAAACTGCATTAATGAAAAAGGTAAACGAATTGAATGAACAAACATAAACATCTGTAATGGGTGTGTGATTTTTTTTAAAGCCTAAACAAATTCAAACAAGCTTTTGTGGATGGATTGAATAAACTGTTAATTTTCCTGAGCTTATAATGTCAAAAAAGGAGAATTGCCATTTGATCAAAGCAACGACTACTATCTTTCTGCCATAAAACACTCTTTAAAAACTTTAACGCCCAACAAAAAACCCACAATTCTTTTTAAAAGAAAGGACACTTTCTGTAAACTTCTGAAAACATCTCCACAGGCACAGACAATTTCATCAACAGCAGTCTCAAAAAGAAAGACAAAGTAATATGGCAACAATGCGGAGACAATAAAAGGACAAAGCTCTCACTGGGTTCACTGTGACATTTGAAACTGAGAACTAGATGCCTCCCCCAGACAAAGCAATACACATCCCTGGAATAACAAGCTGTCCTCGTCTATGAGGAGATGCTTCTAGAAAAAGACTGGCATGTATTGTTGATGGCAGCAGTGTTTAAAAATGACACAGCTGGAGGCTCTTCTAAAGCATTATGGGAGACGCATTTAATCTGGACAGTAACCTGAAGACCCGATCCATTCTGCTCTTACTGCAATACTTCAATTTATATCAAACATTCATGCCATATGGTAATCTCACTATAATCTATTGAATTATATTTTCAAAGAATGCTTTTGAAAATTTCCAAAAATATTTATTTATAAATAGCATAATTATTAAAATAACATTATTTAGACTACAGATTATACCATATGTTATTTTAGACTTTTGAGTCATTTCGTGTAACAATAGCTTATGTGCCCACTAATCTTATTTAATGTTTAGTACAATAACTATTTGATGACATTAAAATGCTCTTTTTAAGGATCACAAAGGTGCAGCCCAAAATACTAAATGTATAAACAAGTAAAATGTACATTGTAGCTAGGGTTGGGCGATGTCTACCAATTTGGCATCGTACGATGTCTAATTTGAAACATTGTGATAGACAATGGCATTGTCGTTGTAGGTGGTGGTGAATTTTACCCATAACCAAATCATAAATAAATAAAGATAAGTTACACACAAATTACCACCCGTCACTTTTTCTGCGGGACTCTGGCATGAATAGGCAGAGTGATCTGTGTTGTTATAATGGCGTGAACAAACTTGGTTGGTAAAAAAAAGGTGCACAACCAACAGGAACCAAACAACAGTACCTGAGTACAAGCGTAAAAGCGAAAGACTGAAGCAGTGTACTGATGCTGTGACACGTTAACTGATAGATTCAAAAGACCAAAGAGTCGTTAGATAGAGACAAGATGAATTAAATATCATGTTTAACAACTATAGTGAGACGCGATCCAGCGGTAAATCCTTGACAAACTGTCCAACGTGCACTGCTCTCTGGGGTTTTGTGTACACAATCATTTTTGTAAATGTAATTTGACAAAAAAATAATTGTTTTAATTTGATATACAGTTGAAGTCAGAATTATTAGACCTCCTGGATTATTAGCCCCCCTCTATATTTTTTTCCCCAATTTCTGTTTAACGAAAAGAAGATTTTTCTCAACATGTTTCTAAAGATAATAGTTTTAATAACTCATTTCTAATAACTGATTTTTTTTTTATCTTTGCCATGATGACAGTACATAATATTTTACTAGATATTTTTCAAGATACTAGTATTCAGCTTAAAGTGACATTTAAAGGCTTAACTAGGTTAATTAGGCAGGTTAGTGCAACCATTGTATAAGGATGGTTTGTTCTGTAGACAATCGAAAAAATATATTGCTTAAGGGGGCTCAGAATTTTGACCTTAAAATGATTTTAAAAATTTAAAAACTGCTTTTATTCTAGCCGAAATAAAACAAATAAGACAAACAAATAAAAAAAAATATTATGAGAAATACTGTGAAAAATTCCTTGCTCTGTTAAACATCATTTGTGAAATATTTGAAAAAATTAAATAAAATAAATTAATTAATTTAATTAATAAATAATTTTGACTTTAACTGTAAATGCCAAATAAAAAAAAAAAGAGTAAAAAAACTCCACAAGTAACTCACCAGCCAGCGGCCGTGGTTAGAAGGGTGGAAAAATGAGGCAATGCCGTTGAAAAGGCCACTGAGCTGGGTCTGGGCCTGTTTGCTGGGCCCTCCCTAAAATAGATATAGAGCGAATTCATTACAGCATAACTGTATGATTTTAAATACTCGTTCAAAAGAAATGAAGAATATTCTTCAGGTGCTTTATTTTACACTCACCAGCAAAGCAGAAATCCAGATGACCACATAACTGATGTCATAGGCATTTGTCAGGTATCTGGAAACCAGCATCTGGCTGGATCCTACAGGAAGATTAAGACTCCTCAAGATCCTGGTGAAGATCTGAAACACAGACAGAGTGGGAACTGTATAAGAGAGATTTGTAAATAATTATTCGCACTAAACCAGCAATGCTGAACCATTTTTGGACTGAATGGCTAATCGCATACACACACACACACACACACACACACACACACACACACACACACACACACACACACACACACACACACACACACACACACAGAAAATTAACTGAAATAACACACACTGGATTAAATTTTGGTGTGATGTCTCTCTATGATCGCAGGAAAAAGACACTCACCTTTGGTATATAAGGGTCCCAATCTATGTAACCAATGTTGTCATTCGCCAGTCGTGCAAAAAGACTGACAAGATTCTGGAACAGACAAAATCCGGTGACAATATTGATGAAATTTAATTCTGGGGTGAGCAGAAATTTACTAAAATTCAGAGAGAAATAGAGAGATGATCAAACTCACCACTTCCCAGCTTGGAAGGTTCTGCACTGACACCCACAGGCTTATCAAATCATCAAACCAAAGTCTGTAGAAACACACAAAACAAAATACCCCATTAGACAGTAAATCAAATTATAGTTTATGTTGAATTTATATATGAATGAATAAATGAATGACATTTCATATAAGAATAACAAATGGTTAGCTCATCCATTTTTCATCATACATGATATAGGATTCTATTCCTATTTTGTTCTATTGTCTGACTAAATAAAGTAATGAAAAAGTGATTTTAATTACATAGACAGCTTATTAAATGCAAGTAAACAGTATGTTTATTGTCAATAATTTTGTAAAGAATAAATAATAATGCACAAATGTGAATTAAAAAAATGCTTAACATACCTAGCTTTGCATAAAAAAAAAGCACAATCCATAATGTGACCTATATCTGTTAAATACATGAAAAAATAAATGATTATTTAAATTTAATTCGGTTTTAAATGATTAAAAACTTAATCACTTACAAATTGATAGTGCTTTGAAGGATATTGATATATCACATAAAGACTTAATAATTAAAAGTATACATATTTTCCGAATATGGCTGACATGATGTTTTTTGGTATTTAAACTACATTTCTCTAATGAATAACATTTGGGTGTCTAAAGTAAATCAAGGTAAAAATGCATTGTAGTCATTAGTTTCATCACTGAAAAAAACACATTTATCACATTCATAAAAAAAATTATCACAAATTGAAAACGTTTTGCCTTTGATCCATACTCTTTTTTTTTCTGTCTTTTATTAGTCGATTAGCCTGTTCACCAAGTATAAAGACTGATAGGGAAGACTATGCAAAGTAAAGCAGGTTGAAACTGGGTCAAAACAAGTTTGAGGCAAGTCTCACTTGAAGCCCTTATCATGCAGCTCTGGGGGAAGAGTGGTGGGCAGAAAGAGCTCAAAATATCCCATCGCCTTCTGCATGGTCATGTCAAATGGGCACATCAGAGGCTTCCACTCATCCAGCATCTCCTGTGTGGCTGATTCCGGGAAATATCTGCACACACACACACATGCAGGCAGAGTGATTTTGTGATTTATTATTGCTAACCTGTGACTTAAAGTGTATAAATGTATAAAATGAGAATTTAAAAGTTTGAATTTTACAACATTAATTTAAAATGTCACATCACACTGTATGCAGTACAAGCAAACCTTTGGTAACTGGATAATTGGTTAACGTGCTTCAATAAAAGGATTACTGTCTGCCAGCCAAAGCTAAATTAAGAATACAAACATACACCAACAACATCAATAATCTACTGGCCCAGTTGTCAGCACTTTGCAAATAATGCGTTCTCTGCACAAGCTGAAAGTTAGAATCCACTGTCTGGCCACATAATAGCCTTTCCCAGATGAGCCGAGTAACGTATGGGAACACGCAGCCTTACTTCAACCTAGACAACGTCCATTACTCCAATCTGTGTTAATGGTTTTAATTTGAAACAATGAAAAATAACAGATTTTTTTGGTATTATTTTATCCTAAGTGGTCTGCTATTAGAGGATATGATGTCCGTGTTGACCCCCTGCTAAGGAGGGGACAGCACTGATCCTGGGACACATCAGTCTCTCAAGAGACAGGAAATTCCCACAAAGCCAAATTAACAGAGCATTAAACAGGATTAGCAGCCTAGGGAGAAACTGAAGATCTACGGGGAGCAGTGTTTACATGTAAATGTTTGAACACACTTTCTCATTCTAAGGACATGAAATCTATTTAATTAGTTGAAGGAAATGAGAGCAAAAAAAAGAGAAAATTATACATTCAGTCTCCGTCAGTGTTGCCAAATTGGGCGCTTTCCCACCCAATTGGGTAATTTTGAATTTGATTGTGTGGGTAAAAAATGGCAGCTTTGAAACATAAATTTTATATCCAATTTTTTTTTAACAAAACGTAACAGTGTGCTCTTACTCCATTCAGATAATAGTGACCAATGCGTAGCACAAACTGCGTTAGCCCACCCGCAAGAGTATCAAAATTGACTCCCCGAACAAATCTGACTCCCATTCCCATGCCACGCTTCACACAGTGCCTGCAGTTAAACTCACAGCAGTTTATCATGACACTTATCAATCAATTTTCCCACAATTGACAGCAAGAAAGAACACAGAAGAGTTACCTTATTGACAAGAGCACCTCAGTGTGTTCAAAAGAATGTAAAATACCAAATGCGACGAATTTATGGATTAACGCCATTATGCATCTCCCTGAATCCATATTAGGAATACATGGAGCTGTTGTGAAAGCTGGAACTCATGGCCTGCTTCTGTTCAGTCAAACAAGTCATCGTTTCATGAGTTGCCAAATGAATTATTTTTAGGTTCACCAGATTTACTGGAGACACATTGGAGCACACTAGCTAATTGATATCCTTAAAACGAACAGACTTCTGATTTAAATACATTAAAATGTAATAAAATATAAATCATATATTTTGTGCGTTTTTTGTGCGGGTTTTGGACAGCTTTTGGGCTGGAAAAAAAGTTCATTGATTCAGTATATTAATCACACTTAATTTTTAGGTCCAAACCTAAAGATGAAAAAACTAAATCCTGTTTTTAATCATCTATTTAATCATCTGCCATAACCGTCATCAGCATCTTAAATCCTTGAAAGTTTTTAACAGAATGCCCCAGTAAAAATGGCCAGTACCCCAGTAAATGCAATAGTTACAGTTTATATTATATGTAAGTGTATTAATTAAGAGTGGTAATCTCAGAATAAAGACATTATTCTCTATGTACAACCGAATCAACGCTTGCGAAAGCAATGTAGTTTAATCGAAAACAAACTGACGCATACGCACAGAAAACCATTCCCACACACCTCACACATTGCTCCTGGCTCTCGGTGTGAATCCCGGTTGTTTAACATGCATGCCAAAAAATGTATGCCGCTTATACATTGTGATACCGGCATAACAGCCTTTAATTCAGAGGTGTCGTGTCGGCACGCAGTAAGTTTTGAAAGTCTGCAAAACTAATCTTTAAGTAATATGATAATAATCATATTTTGACTAAACATGGCTCCTGTAAGATGATTTTTTATGAAGCACAACGGAGAGATGATGAGTCAGGGAGGTTAGATTTAATAACATTAATTTTCCGCCATCAGAGTCACTGAAATGTGTGCGGTTGAGGGGGGCCCGTGCCCCAGTAAAGTTTTATGTCTCGCAACACCCCTGGTTTTTAATATTTAGATTTTTTTTTAAATGTATGAACAGTTATGCTTTTATGTATGCATTATACCAGTGGATCTCAACCTTTTTTGCCTGAGACCTCCTGTCCCCCCGGAAAATATTGTAAGGCCCCCCTCCACATATACAAGTTTGCAGTAAAAATGACAAAAAAAAATGCATATGGCTTGGTCAGGGACACTTTGCTTCAAGAAAAAGGAATAAAACTATAGTTTAGGTAGCTATTTTGGTTTTTCCTGCATTTCCTGCTAGTGCTGCGACCCGAAATGTTTAGATCTTCCTCATCTGGGTCTAGTATGCTTGGGTCAGTACTATTAGCTGCTGAAGGTGAATCAGTGAGACTCGGTTGTTTTTGTTTACATATTTGTCCATTTTTAGTCGGCCAGGGGATAAAATGAACTAAGGCAACATGGTCATTCCCCAAATGGGCTATATGCACATGGACTTTTAATTTTCAGCCAGGCAGCCCAAGGGCTTCCGGTGAACTGTCTTTCCATTACAAAATTGTCATGTTTAAGATCTGATTTCTTTAAAAATCAGCAATCTTCACTGCTGTTAGATATACGATATGAAGTGGGTCTCAGATCAGACAAGAAGCACTGCATTAAATTCCGTTTGTCCGCACCATGTCTTTAAAATATGACAGTTTATTTTACCCCAGTATTTTCAATGGAATTTCTTCGCTAGCCTGTTGCTACTGATGGCGCTAGTGGTTACAACAGTCTTTCATCTCGTTTTACGCTTGAACAACTAAATGAACTATTGAATGAACTATTTAAATGAATGTATTGTTATTACATTACAACATTGGTGCTGTAAAAACAACCTTATGAAGTTGAAAATAATCACATTGAGCTTTCACTGGAAGTTTATCGTTGGCTTTAAAACTCTAGCTGTGCGTAGAGCCCATTAGAGCCCATTGTCCACTGCTAAATTTTTTTAAAAAATATGATACGACCCCACACACAGAGCTCGCTGAGGCCCCCTTGTGGGCCGGGACCCCCTTATTGGAAACCGCTGCATTATACTGTCTTTGCATCAAATTACAAAAAACTAATTACCGCTTGTGTGAGGCGTTTGTAAACAGTGTCTATGGGCATTGTTCTCTCTTCTCACTGCTCTTCTGCCTCCTGGGAAAAACGGGATTGTTGGCAGGTATGACTGAGACCCCTGTCTTATTAGGTCACTCGGTTTGCAGCATTCACATTTATGCAAATAAACGGCACAAAAAAACTCCCTATTTTAAAAAATCTTGAAAAGTTGAAAAGTTACAGTATTGTGTGTCTTGCATAACAAATCAGAAAATGTGCAAGTACTTACGGCCTGCTGCTCTTAATTAACACCTTTAAAACTGCTTCCACTGAGCTGCAGAAAAAAGACAAAATTAAAAGTGATGAAAACTACTACACCAGAAGACACTTTGTAAATTTTCCATGCATCCATTCTAGGATGTACAAAAACAACACACTAGTGCTATTAAAACGGTTCATGCGTTTCAAAAACCATCCTATAATGAACTCAAAAAGCAAGTGATGAAACCAGTGCTAGAGGACCCTCTTTTTTTATTGAGGAGTTTTTTTATTGGTTTTAATTTCTTTAAACACAGTTGTGCTGTGAAATGACAGACACTGGGGGCTGATGGTCCATCTGTGACCTATATAAGCTGGTCTTAGATCATGTTATCAACCTCATTATATTGAGGACATGAATTACTTCATGAAAGCCAACACATCAAATCACATCCAGCACTTGCACGGAAGCCATTAAAAACATGCACCGTAAAACTCACACAGCCAAACAAATGTAAACAAGCTGATGAGTGTCATCGAAACACTGCAGATATGTGACACCCAGACAGGGCCGCTGTGAACTTGATGACCTTTGTTTTGAAACGGGCTGAAGAAATCATTCACCTCCGGACTCACATAAAGGAAAGAATGTGATCCTCTGTAGGGATTGACTGTAGCGGGAGTCATCAAGCATTCTGGAGTATCAGATGTCTGCATTAAAGTGCATGGGGGAAAACAGGCGCTACAAACATGCTCAGCACTCAGGAACAATGTTGGCCATTCCAGTTGGGAGCAACAGAGTGTTATTGAATGGTGTGAAAGCAGTATAGCATTGTCCTTCACACTGTGAGCTCAGTGGTTTTATCTTGTGCAATGTGACGTGCATCTTTTTTGGTGAAGGTGCACTCTATAATTTTATGTAAAAATAGCACTTTGTATTTTTGTTATTTATAAGCAGGATATACCAATATATATATATATATATATATATATAAAATAAATATACCAAAAATCATCAAATATACAGTTGAAGTCAAAATGATTAGCCCTCCTGTGAATTTGTTTTCTTTTTCAAACATTTCCCAAATGATGTCTAACAGAGCAAGGAATCTTTCACAGTATTTCATATAATATTTTTTCTTCTGGAGAAAGTGTTATTTGTTTTATTTCAGCTAGAATAAAGCAGTTCAAAATTTTTTTTTTAAACCATTAACCATTTTTCATAACCATTTTTTTAAATCAACAGTGCTTAAATTGAGCCGGACCTTGCTGGATCCTGTTCAGGAAAATGTCACATATTCGTGTTTTGCGTTTCGGTATTTATTTTAATTGATCCGGCATTCACTTGTGCAGGGTAAATACCTGCATGCGTGTGTGAGAGAGAGAATGTGAATGAGTCTGAGTGAAAAACAGCGAGCAAAGGTGTGTGGATTGACACACACACATAAAGGTTGCCACTTTCGACCAATCAGCTTTCTTACATTTACAATCACTATTACTCGGTTGTGTAGAGGCGCACCCCTGCTGTAAAATGCACCCCCTCTGAAATGTGCATTTATTAACTGAAATGGTTTAAAAAAATTTATAATACAGTTATGACACTAATGAGAGTAACTGATGTGAGTTTCATGAACGGAACGCTTCCCTTACAAAAGATATATTATTCATTTATTCATTCATTCATTTTCTTTTCGCCTTAGTCCCTTTAATAATCTGGGGTTGCCGCAGCAGAATGAACTGCCAACTTCTCCAGCATATGTTTTACGCAGCGGATGCCCTTCCAGCTGCAACCCATCACTGGGAAAAACCCACACAGTCTCATTCACGCCTGACCAAGAGAAGATGAAACTGCGCCCCTGGATCAAGTCAGCCAGAAAAAATGACGGAAGAGGTAACTGTGGGCTCTTCTTTAAGATTAAACAGGGCGAGTCATTTTCGCTTGGCACATAATAGTAAAAAGAACTGAATGTCAGTGGTGTTAGTAAACTGAATAGTTATGTTTCATACAATTTAGCTACATGTTTGTTTTTTTTTATCCATGGCTGACCCATAACATTATACTGCACAAAATAATTATATAATGATTAAATAAATAAGACTATTCATAAATTTGATGCTTTTTTTCTACTATAACCGATTAATAACGTCATGTTCCGGGAAAAACTGTAATTGTGTGACGGACATCGGTCATGGTAACATTTATTCCGGAAATTATCCATTTACAAATGAAGCACTGCATTTTAAGGTTTATATTATTAGCCCCTTTAAGCAATATTTTTTTGGATTGTCTACAGAACAAAGCATCGTTATATAAAGATTTGCCTAATTACCCTAACCTGCCTAGTTAACCTAATTAACCTAGTTAAGCCTTTAAATGTCACATTAAGCTGTATAGAAGTGTCTTGACAAAATATTTAGTTAAATATGATGTACTGTCGTCATGGCAAAGATAAAATAAATCAGATGTTAGAAATGAGTTATTAAAACTATTATGTTTAGAAATGTGCTGAAAAAATACCTTCTTTCCGTTAAACAGAAATTGGGGAAAAAAACTGTACAGGGGGGCTAATAATTCAAGAGGGTTAATAATTCTGACTTCAACTGTCTATCAACAGTAAAGCCAGATATGGATCCATTTTGGAAAAACAGGAACAAAAAATTCCAAAAAGTCAACTCTGTTGTCATAAAATCATAAAAAAAACATCCATTTCATTGGTGTGTGTGTGTGTGTGTGTGTGTGTGTGAACATAGTGAAATGGATAAAAAACATCTAATATTGACCTAATGAACAAATACTTCATGCATCCATTGCAAATAGATTTTAAGACCACTAAAATAAGTGCCAAAATATTATTGAGTGCACCTTTAAATAGTAATATTAATAATTGTCCTTACCACCTCTGAGCAAGTTTAACAATTATGTGTTTTGAAGAAGAGCGTGGCCGCAGAGAACTGAACATGAGAAGAGAAAAAAAAACAGACACACTCAGCACTTCCTGTTGACTCAGACAACATTTTTCTATGATGCTCAGCATCAGCAGCAGTACTCGCATGAATGCAGATTCACAGAATTAAGAGCGCTGAGCATGTCTCCTGAGACATCATCAAAAAATAAAGCTGGTATGGAAATTATAGGGTAACTAGAGTATAGAGCACAGTACACTTAATGTCTGGTTTAGTGAGTAGAGATGTAAGTATTTTGTCACAAATTATAAATCAAAAATCCCTTAAGAAACAGTATTGTGTATATTTAGTTTTAATATTGCTGAGAAACGAAAAAGACTAAGTTATTAATGTTCTTTTATGTATCATATGGGATATGAATGTACCTGGGAAACCAGTTCAGGCCGAGGTGCTCAGTCTTTGAGTACAGGATCCGGTCCTGCAGCTCATACAGGGGTCGCCATGGCAATTCTAGGTCCTCTCTTGAAAGCAGCTCCTTCTTCCTGGAAAACAAACCCATGGACGTATCTTAAATGTATTTGGTGGACATACAAACTTCAGGTGGCTTTTCTGTCACTCTACCATATTTACAGCAGTTGAACATATCTAAATTTCTAATGAATTCTAATATAAATTTTAATAAGAATGGGACACAGTTTATAAATTCATTATATACATTATGTTTTTATACTGTATAGCATATAGATATATTGACAAGACCAAAAAGAGTAAATACAACTAGTAATTCCATAAACAATGACAGACAATGTTGTGCTATCGTAATAAATTAAACCTGCTAAAAAAACTTCTCTGTTTTTTTGCAGAGCTAGTTTGTAATCTACTACAAAATGACCCCAATCTATATATATTTACACATGAAGTCAATCTTACTTCAGCAGCGTTATGAGGAGACGGGCGAAGCTCTGCATCATACTGATCTCCAGTTTGGGGATGGTGACCAGCTCGTACAGCAGCTTGACGAAGAGCACATGGTCCTCTTTGTTGAACTTCCTTCCATACAATCGGATATACCTGAAGAAAATGTCTGGTTTAGTATCAAAACACTTTAAATACATTCAAACTATGAAAACAGAACGTTGTCAATTCTAAAACTGGCAGTGTTGGTCCTCAAGTTCTGATTCATTAAAGGTATAGTTTAGTTAAAATCGGATATTTGCAGCTATGAGTGTATCGTTTTGATTGGTCTTATGATGTCTTTGAATCCTTAATGTAACTTTTGTATTTGTTAATTATTTTTTTATTTCTGTATCCCTATGTTTGATTGTTTTGTATACCCAATGGGGAAAACCCTATACATATGTGTCTAAATCTGAAAACTCCAATAAAAACCTAAATAAAAAAATTAATCAGACATTTGCTTGCGGTTTACTCACTCTGAAGGGGCAATGAGCATCTTTTTTTCTGTTGAACATAAAAGAAAATACACTGGAGAGTGAAGAATTTGGAAACTGGTAGCCGAAATGCTAATAATAACAATAATAATAAACTACTATGGAAGTCAATGGCTACTGGTTTCCAACATTCTTCAAAATATCTCCCCTTGTGTTCAACAAAAGAAAGAAAATCAAACAGGTTTGGAAAAAATGGGAATGAGTTAATGATGGCTGATTTAACATTTTTGGATGATTACTGTAATTATTAGATCATAACATAAGCAATGTGCTTCCATGAATAAAACAGAGCCTTGCCTTATATTGGTAAGTGATTGATTACTCTACGTTAAAAGGAGAAGTTAAAAAAGCATCATGTAACGTCCAAGTACATCACTTTAATTAGAAGATTTGGGTCAAGCTGTCAAAGCTTGCTTTCCAATGAAAAGGAAGTTGACTGGTGGCTGACCTGACACAATCAAATGATCTAGGCCAGACCTGGATACCAGTTTCAGTGCTTAGAATGGCAATAGTTTGCCAAGTGGGTTTTGTTTAGATACTCTCTGCAATGACAGAGGAGAAAACCATGTCCTAAACACTTTAGGACAACTTCCAAAACAAATGCTTGACGCTTGGGTAACCATGAATAGATTTAGTGATGTCCTGGTTTACTCACATGGCTTGGATGACATTGAGGACAATATTTCTGCGCATGTTTACTGTTTACAGAGATGAGGATTGCATCTCATAAGAGTCACAAGCAGTCTGACATCAGTAACTGTTTGTGCTTGTGCTCCTAAAATAGCACTAGAGTGGCGAAAACATGACCAACAAGTCATTTTGCAATCACTGACAAATTATGGCTTGTTGAACACCTGTCATTCCCTTACCTTCACTTCAACAAAGGCTAAAACAAAAAAACCCATACTTAAAACCCTTTTCAATGTTGTTGTAAAAGCTAACTGTATGTAACTGTTCTGTTAACCAGATATTTAAACAAACCACTCAAGATAATAAAATACTTGGTTAAAGGCTCTTTCGCTTATTTATTGAACATTGCATAATGTTTTTAACAATGACTTAAAACAATGCATCAACTACGCATGCGCATCAGCGGAAAGCTCACTGTTCATTAGCGCTCTATTTAAAACGCACTTGACTGGAGATATTTTTACATTATCCTTATCCTGCTAAATACAAACGAGTCATTCGGTTTTCCCTGGTCTGCCTATGTAACATCACATTTCCAGTTTGGGATATTAGGATTAAAGAAATACATTATTCATAATCATATTCCATCACTTAATTTAGTCGGTAGACAAAACAAACGAACCCTGGGTAATACATGGAGTTACTGTTTCTTAAATACTTACGTGGAGAGTTTCCTAGTCCAAAACAAGACCCCTGGCCAGATCTCTTGGAGTTGGACGGCTCGGCCGAGGTTTCCTTTGATCTGTGCCAAAATTTCATTGGACTCATCGTCAAGTTTGTCCTTGTAAGGCAGAAGTTCGTTGTAAACAATATCTTTCTGCGGAGAAAAACCTAATATTTCGGATGCCTCTTTTTTCATTTTAACGTTACAGTTCTCCAAATCCGGCTCCTCCACTTCGATTATATTAGAGACAGTCATGAACAAAAAATATTCCAAACAGTATTAGCTTCTGAGATGGGGAAAAATAAATATATACGTGGGTTGAGAAAATAATACAACTATTATAAATGTCAAAAACATAATACAGCGGTGGAAATTCCTTGCCGGAAGACGCGCGCTGTCATCGTTCGTGTCGTTTCTGAGCTCTCTAGGACAATGATGACTTCTTTTAAGCAGAAGCGCTTGCTGTCATGCATCGTATTTCTATACGAGTGCTCCATGTATTCGTTTCCATTCAGCTGTAACCAACCAAACACACATGCCGCAACTCCACCCTCCTCACTGACGTCACTTCCACTTAACGGTGTCCTAATATAACAGATCCAGGAACAGTTTACCGAGAGTTGACACCGGAGAAGAAAGAATGAATCGTACTATGATGAAGGTTTGCCCTGTGAATATAACTTCATTCTAATGTTATTTCACAACATTATTCAGAATAATAAATTAAAAATAAATAGAAACTTTACCCAGGTGTAGACTGATAGAGGTGGCGCAGTAGGTAGTGCTGTCGCCTCACAGCAAGAAGTTCGCTGGTTCGAGCCTCGGGAGGGTCAGTTGGCGTTTCTGTGTGGAGTTTGCATGTTCTCCTCGCGTTCGCGTGGGTTTCGCGTAGGCTCTCCGGGTGCTTCGGTTTCCCCCACAAGTCCAATGACATGCGGTACAGGTGAATTGGGCTAAATTGTCTGTAGTGAAAGAGTGTGTATGGATGTTTCCCAGAGGTGCAGCTGGAAGGGTATCCGCTACGTAAAAACATATGCTGGATAAGTTGGTGGTTCATTCCGCTGTGGCGACCCCAGATTAATAATTATACATAGAAAATAAATGAATGAATTGACCGATAGAATGATTCCATTCAACGAATCAAATATAAAGAGAATAGTGTCATCTGTAGATTACATTACTCATCATAAATAATAAATATTAAACTACTATATTAGGTTATTCTATAGGCTATGTAATTTAAGTATTATACATATAACGTTTTATGTAGACTAATCTTTTTGTTGTTGGGTTAGGGATTAATTCAGTGGTTCCCAAAGTGGGAGTCAGGACCCCCGGGGGTCACGGGACAATGAGGGTGAGTCGCTTGGTGATTTCCAAAAATCTATTAGAATTACCATTTTTTATCAATAATCTACAGAAGATAAAAATAGTTGTTAATAGTTACATTAAAAAACGGCCTTTAGATTTTTTTTGCGACACCTGGGGTGATTACATTACATTAAAGACACAGCACATTGATTTTATGGCACCAGGTTAAACTTTCTGACACCTTTACGGCACTCACGTACATTAAAATTAAATACAGTCCACAACTAAACATGGAGGATGGTCTTCGAGTGGATTTCTTCAAAATTAAATGATGAATAGACTTGGGCCTACTGGTACTGTATGTGTGTGTGCCGTTGGGTATAAGGTTTATATATTTATAACCACCTTAGAAGATATTGGGGGTTGCGAGACGCTGGCATTGTTCTTTTGGGGCTCACAGGCTGAAAGTTCAGGAACCCCTAGGTTAATTCACCCAAAAATGAACATTTGCTGTTAAAAATCAACTAATGCTTTATTGAATTAAGGTCTGTATTGTGAAACTCAAATCACTAACCTGGGGTTGTTCATAATATTTACAACATTATATAAATATTTACAGCTTTATTTTGAGTTTCGTTGTTATGACTGAGACATCTTCAAATTTTTAGGCTACATACATTACTGATTTGTTGTACCTTATGCAAGGAATAATAACAACAGGCCGTTGAATTATTAGATAAATAATGAGGTGAGGCGAGGATTATTTTATTAGGTTTGTTAGGTTCTTCTATAGGTCAGACAATAAAATATACACAATATTGATACACACATATATACATATACAGGTGAAGTCAGAATAATTAGCCCCCTTTGAATTTTTTTCTTCTTTTTTAAATATTTTCCAAATGATGTTTAACAGAGTAAGGACATTTTCACAGTATGTCTGATAATATTTTTTCCTCTGGAGAAAGTTTTATTTGTTTTATTTCGGCTAAAATAAAAGCAGCTTTTAATTTTTTAAACACCATTTTAGGGACAAAATGATTAGCCCCCTTAAGCTATATTTTTTCTCGACTGTCTACAGAACAAACCACTGTTATACAATAACTTGCCTAATTACCCTAACCTGCCTAGTTAACCTAATTAACCTAGTTAAGCCTTTAAATGTCACTTTAAGCTGTATAGAAGTGTCTTGAAAAATATCTAGTCAAATATTATTTACTGTCATCATGGCAAAGATAAAATAAATCAGTTATTAGAAATGAGTTATTAACACTATTATGTTTAGAAAAAAAATAAAATCTTCTCTCCGTTAAACAGAAATTGGGAAAAAAATAAACAAGCAGTCTAATAATTCAGGGGGGCTAATAATTCTGACTTCAACTGTATATATATGCAGTGATACAATTCACCAAACAAGAAATTATCAGGAAAACATAATTATACACTAAATAAGTATATAAATAATGAGGTAAAATTTCACATATATACACAAGATAACATGAAAATAATAATAATAAAAAAACAAACAAAAGAATAGATAAATAATATAAAGAAAATTAAAAAAAGCAATTAAGATTCTCCTTAAAAAAATTAGAAAAGGGCTTCAGACATTCTGGAACTGTTCTGGCTTTTGTTTTATTGCGAACTGAATCTTTTCCATTCTAAGAGCATGTAAGAAATCAAAAACCCGTTACTGATAAGAAGGGGGAGCTGCTGACTTCCAATTCATACGAATAAGTTATCTAGCCAGTAAAGTTGCAAAGGCTACACTATCAACCTGTAATGAATTTAATTCAACATATTCTGGCAGGATTCCAAACAGTGCTGTAAGGGGGTTTTGGGTATATTGATAATGAAAAAACTGCAGAAAAATACCTGAAGACTTTCCCCGAAAATCAGACAGTTTCAGACAAGACCAGAAAGTATGTAACTGTGGCATGAGGATTATTTTCTAATAATTCAATGGACCAGATTCCACTTATACCATCTTACCACAGCCACAAAACATTGTTCAGATGTTGTATTTCAAGGTATTTGTAAAGTTTTGTCCTCAAACATCTAGCATTTTGTTTTGATTTTATTTTTGTGTGTTGCCTACCTATAATCATTAAGCGTAGTGGTTTTTCAACCGTAATAGGGTCAAGACCTGTCTGGAACTAATGTAGCTGTGCATTTATCTAAAAAGTTTATTATCCAGTCAGAATCAAGAATTCAACAGGCCTGTAGTATAATATCAAACACTTCTTGTGTGGTTTTCTTGACATCCCACTGCAGTTCCTATGTGAATACTTCGCTTGTGGATATGATGTTATGCTGTCGAGACTTGGTGACCTTCCAAAAGCACTGGTCATTCATATCACAGCTCAAACCTTTTCCATAGTAAGATATATTAACTCTTATCAATTATTAGACTGAATATATAGCGCAGCTGACATACTTGACAAGAAAACATATGTATTCTGTTGGGAAAATCTATTTATGACAGTGTGTCGACAGATAGCCATGTTGTTATTTGCCAATGAGCAGGAGCTCTGTCACGATTGCGCAGCCATTATGATCAGTTATATTTAGTGTCATCTGGGCTAAGTGTGATTACTCAAGAGCCCAGTTCATGAGATCTGTAAACAAGAGGGTCTCAAAAAGCCCCTCTATAAAGGTCAGCAGGTTAACACGAGTGCATGTGGGCATGTGACTGGTATGTACTTTTAGATCTACAGTAGCTGTAAAATTCAGCAGATTTCTTGTCATCATAAAGACCACAGAAGAGGAATGACGTTGCTAGATGTGAAAAGCTTTCTGTTCCTTTATGGCAAAAAAAAATCACAGAACATACATGCGTTTCTCCTTTTTATTATCAATAAGTAATTAGTAACTAATAATATAATATAATATAATATAATATAATATAATATAATATAATATAATATAATATAATATAATATAATATATAGGTCACGCAGTTGCACAGTTGGTAGCATGTTCGCCTCACAGCAAGAAGGTCGCTGGTTCGAGCCTCGGCTGGGTCAGTTGGCATTTCTGTGTGAAGTTTGCATGTTCTGCCCGCGTTCCTCCGGGTGCTCCGGTTTCCCCCACAAGTTCAAAGACATGCGGTACAGGTGAATTGGGTAGGCTGTTGACTGTAGTGTATGAGTGTGAATAAGTGTGTGTGGCTGTTTCCCAGAGATCATCTGCTGCGTAAAAACGCGCTGAATAAGTTGGCGGTTCATTCCGCTGTGGCGACCCCAGATTAATAAAGGGGCTAAGCCGAAAAGAAAATGAATGAATAATATAATATAATATAATATAATATAATATAATATAATATAATATAATATAATATAATATAATATAATATAATATAATATAATATAATATAATATAATATAATATAATATAATCAGGGTCGAACTTAGTGATTTGGCTCTAAGTAATTCCAGGTATGGGGCTCAAGCACTGAAATTCAAAACATTCTTTTTCTCTATAGATATTTATTTTTCTCTGTAGATTCCTTTTTTTTGTAAATTCACTGCATGTTAAAAATATATTTTAAGTGGAACCTTTATTTTCCTAATGCAAAATTTAACAATAAATTCACAAATAAAAAGCAAGTTCACAAATTAACCATGTACAGTTAATTAGCCATATTTGTGATTCGATTTTAATATGATATAATATGTGCAGTACAGAAGGAACGTTCCACTATTCATGGGGGCCCCCGTTTTTGAAAAGAAGTATTAGCATTAAAATTTCAATAGTTATAGACAGATTTTACAACATATAAAAATTTCTAAAAGTATATATAAAATATAATATAATCATTTTCTTTCAGACGGCACGGTGACTCAGTGGTTAGCACTGTCGCCTCACAGCAAGAAGGTCACTGGTTCGAGTCCCGGCTGCTCCGGGTGCTCCAGTTTCTCCCACAGTCTAAAGGCATGCGCTATAGGTGAATTGGATGAGCTAAATTGGCTGTAGTGTATGGGTGTGTGTGTGAATGCGAGAGTGTATGGGTGTTTCCTAGTACTGGGTTGTGGCTGGAAGGGTATCCACTGTTTAAAACATATGCGGGAATAGTTGACGGTTCATTCCGCGGTGTCGACCCCTGATTAATAAAGAGACTAAGCAGAAGGAAAATGAATGAATTTTCCTTCACTCATTTTCTTTTAACACATTAACCAATTAATAGATGTGTTCCAGTAGAGGTCGCCCTTGTACAGATGGTATATTTGCCTCTGTGATTCTGTGGCAGGATTTTCCCTTGACAGATGTGTTCAGCTTTGTTTCATTTATCAATCTGCAACCACTGTTGTTAGTGTCCCCCAATTCTTTGAACTAGTTTACTACTGTTAAAGAGATAGTTAAGAAAAAAAATACAATTCATTCATCATTCACTCACCCTTATGACACTTTTTGAGAAATTATCAGTCCATCCATCCATCCGTCCGTCCGTCCATCCATCCATCCATCCATCCATCCATCCATCCATCCATCCATCCATCCATCCATCCATCCATCCATCCATCCATCCATCCATCCATCCATCCATCCATCCATCCATCCATCTATCTATCTATGTGGATTAATTCAGCAGCTTCATCCAGTGCACTGTTAGCCATTAGAGATGAGGGCATAAAAGATATTTAATGCTTAAATGGCAACACCAGACAGTGGAGGGACTTGCAAAACGGTGTCTATATCAGCAGGCCGTATATAAAACTGTGGTTTAGGCACAGTAGGAGGTCTGGCTCCTGTGCTGTGAAGCCCCACACCCCAGCAGTTAGAGAATCATTAAGTTCTGGAAAAATGAGGGATTTGGCATGCCACGCCTCAGGAGTATACATTTATGAACATCTACAGTAAAGTTCTGTTCCTTCCACAGAGCACAACGGCACGTTCAGCTTATTCACGGATGCTTTAAAAGTATTACAGTTTTTCTCAGTCGCTTTGGTACATTTCTCAGAATCAGAATTGAAATTCTCAAAACTATTTGTTCAAACTTCACATCATTGTGTCAGTTCTGCAGATCAAAAAAGCAGTTTCTCATTCCTTTGAACAAGTTGCAAATGCTTTAGTTCCACATGCAAGTGTAGTTCTCTGCTGTTTCCTACATTATCAATTGCTTATGTCATGTTGATCAAAATGTATTATGTTGGTCTCTGTTAAATAGTCTCACCCCCCACAACATTTAAACATTTATTTATAGCAAGTCTTTACATGAAAAATGGCTGAACAAGTTGTCAGAATATTTTGTCATATTGCATTTTTCTAGACATTTCCATTAGACTTTTTTCTAAATGTCTACAATTGGTACATTTCTCCCAGGTAAATCTTGACTTTTTCTAAATAGGGTGCATCTGAAAGTAGATTGTCCTATGTTCACATTTATACTTTAGTTTTTTCTTTGTTCTATGCAGTGCTGTCTGTGTCACAGTGACATGCTCAGTCAACATATTACAGTGCAAACAGCAAAAAAGAAATAAAGAAATTCATAATTTTACATCAGAACACCTCTCCAGAGTACACTGACTGTTATACTGACAACATGACTAATAAAGTAATTTGACTGTCTTATCCACACACAATGGCAAAATAACTTTTTCAAAAGAACATTCTGACTAGGGCTGCACAATATATAATTTTAGCATCGATATCGTTATATGTGTATCCGCAATAGTCACATCACAGGATTACGATATTATACTGTAGTTGGACAGGAACCACAGTTTAAACCGTACATGATTTGTTAAGTCATTGCAAATTTGAACCATAAATTTATCAATTAGTTTATCATCTGCATGTGTTTTTAGGACAAGAGAATTTCAAGCCACTTTAAAGAATTTAGGCACAAGAAAGAGATTCATTTTATTTGTGTGCATATACGATGAAGATACACTACACTACCTGACAAAAGTCTTGTTGCCCATCCAAGTTTTACGCACAACCAATAATAAGTTGACTTCTAGTTGATCATTTGGTAACAGAAGTGGCTTATATGAAGGGCAAAGGCCTCTATAATTACGCTTATTTTACCAAAATAAAATATGATCAGGCCTTGATTTTTAATTATTTAATTAGGACAGTAAGGTCTGACTTTGCTTAGACAAAAGTCCTGTCACTTAACAGAAATAATGTACAGTACAGAATATAAAGTCATGGTGCAGTGGAAAAAGAATGAATATTGTGTATGACTCCCATGAGCTTGGAGGACTGCATCCATACATCTCTGCAATGACTCAAATAAATTAATAATAAAGTCATCTGGAATGGCAAAGAAAGCGTTCTTGCAGGACTCCCAGAGTTCATCAAGATTCTTTGGATTCATCTTCAATGCCTCCTCCTTCATCTTACCTCAGTCATGCTCAGTAATGTTCATATCTGGTGACTGGGCTGGCCAATCCTGGAGCACCTTGATCTTCTTTGCTTTTTAGGAACTTTGATATGGAGGCTGAAGTATGACAAAGGAGCGCTATCCTGCTAAAGAATTTGCCCCCTCTTGTGGTTTGTAATGTAATGGGCAGCAAGATTTTGAGCAAGAGACTGGCTTTTGCAGGTAATCCATGGCGTTTTGCTATTTGTATGCATTATTTTGAGAAATGCACTTAGTGTTTTGCAGATTTCAATTCTGATCTGAGAAATGTACCAAAGTGACTGAGAAAAACTGATACTGATTGTGAACCTGATAAGGTCAACGGCTGAGTCGAGACAGCATAAGACATTTCAGCACCCTTGAGTGCATGTACAAAGCTGAATGTATAAGATAAACTCCATCACGCTTAATGAAACCCAGAAACTCTCTTGCCAGGGCAGTCAGGAGTGCCTTTGTCATAAAGGTGCCGTTTTATGTTCAGGAGCTGAAAGCCTTTTCTTTAAACTTCCCTCCCAGGAAACTGAGCTTCCAACCCAATCTAATGGAAACTACTTTGTTTTCTCATTCACGTGTGATTATCTAGCGACACCCTTGAAACCCCGACCTGTGCTGTTTGAGCAGATCTCTAAACCCTGCAACAAGTCAAGCAAATATTTCTGACGGTAAACTGAAACATAGTCAAGCACAGACACGATATTTACTCATCCTATTGTAACGAAACCCTATCAGCTCACTTAATTGACATAACTAAGAAAATGTAAGTATATATAAGAATATAATATAAGAAGGTTTCTAAGAATTATGAAACAAAATATTAAAGCGTCTTTCGATGTTATCACTGTCATGGTATTTTCTAGAAATAAGTGTATCTAAATCTGTGATATTGCTACACAGCAATGTTGAGAGACCAGCCAAAGGGGAGCAGAAGTGAAAATATATCATCTGACAGCTGTATTTAATGACAGCCATATCAGAGTACATGCTTCAAAAACAGACCCAGCGCCAGTATGACATTAGCTGTGAAAATTAATCACAGCTATAATTGGCTATTAGACAGAACCATCCAACCCATCTTTGTAAGTGTATAATAGATTGTATGAAGCATGCAAGGAATAAATTGCTGGGCTTAATTTTGTGCTAATTGTGACTATTATAGCCATTAATGTGACTATTGACCAAATAAATAAATAAAAGACATCATATTTGACATTTTTACATGTGCATATGTTTTTTAAAAATGTTTTTTAAAAACTATTGTACATTATCTTTACAAAACAATAATCAAAACAAATAGTCAGTCTGTCACAATCCCCAGCCACCTAATCCTTACAGATCGCTGGTAAACTCACAGATCACATAGAACTACAAATCTGCCGGTATATGGACTAAAAGATCCAGTCATGCAACACACACACACACCTGCTTCAAGTCTCCATTGATTAGACTCACACAGCTGGGAGCTGCTCAAAGACTGATTAGTTGGACTTTACAAGGCAGCACAGACACACACACTAGTTGCTGAGTCTTGTTAAGCAGTTTTGTGAACATTACGAGCATTTTCCTTGCCATGTCCTGCCGTGTTTTCGACCCTCGCCTTGTTTGTTTGTTTACGTTACCTGCTGACCATCTGCCTGTTTAATGACTATGATTCTGGAATTGCCTACATACATCTGTTTGCCCCTGTGTTGACCGTTGCTTGCCTGACCATTTATGTATAATAAACCCTGCGTTTGGATCCACACCTCCCTTGTACAGCGTCCACTTTACATTACACAGTCATTGCAACAATGTTAAAATAATATTAATATTTAAGACTTCTGCTCTGACGGCAGTAGGCATGGGCCGGTGTAAGTTTCTGACAGTATGATAACCTTGGATAAAAATATCACAGTTGCACGGTTTGACAATATTGTGATCACTGCTCTAAAATATAGTCTTTTTAAATGTCTGGGTAAAAAACTAAAACTTTTTCCCCCTTTGAACACAATATATTTTATTTTAAGAAACATTTAAAATATTTTGGAACAGTAAACATGTCAGGCTAAATAAATCAATTGAATTATTGACTTCATTTGTATCAAAAACACAACACAGATTTCTTTACAATTTAAAACGGCATCTTTGGACATCCCATCCCCATACCTCTAGTTTGACTTCTTAAGGGAGGATCAAGCATCAATTAGGGGGGTCCTTGAGTTATATACCCCCGGCCATCATAATAGACACCCTGATTATATGGCAAATAAACACATCTAAATTCAGATTTAAATAAACAAATACAAAAAAACAAAAACACCATACATTTATGTACTTTCTCTTGGTCTCTTTGAACAAAAGTGTCTACTAAATGTAAATGTAAAATAATACATACATTGATATGATTCTATATCTTTTCCCCCTGATATTGTAACAGGGGTGTTTGTGTTGGCAGAAAGATTAATAAATAAATAAATATGCCACTGATATCATTCTTTTTTCTAAATTTATAAGAACCTAGATGCCTTTTAGATTTTAAGATGAGAGGGGTCACAGGCATGAGGATGAGGGTTTTTGTGGGGTCCATAGCATTAAAACCCCCCCACTATAGTCCATTGTTGTATTGATTGTCAAGTTTTCCTTAGAATTGCGATGTTACATTTGATAATTTGCAAAGAAAAAGGTCAGAATTGCGAAACAGAACATCTGACTCCTTCTGTTTCCATTGAAGCTGACTTTGACAAGCTGTGCATGCCTGCGGTGTTGGGCCACACTTGTTAACATTTACACTGTTTGGTTGACAGCACTTGCTAACTTAACGTCAGTCACTGAGAAAATTCCCAGTCAGCTCCAATTAAAGAAGAATTTACCTTAATGTTTACCAAATGGAGGCACACGTGCCGCTTATTGCTCACTTAGAGGGCAACTTTACCCATTAACAAGACTACAAACTGCATGAGCCAGCTCGGGATTACAGAATTGAGGAGCATTTGAGCAACATGTGGAAGAGGAGCTTTTAAAACACAACTATTAATTTCAACCATATGGTAGAAGTTGTTGGTAAAAGAGCAGTTGTGTCTGAAAAAGAACGTGGTAAAGTCTCCCTTATGGTCCGTGAGGGAACCCAGAAACTATACGACTTTAATTTTCAAACACTGGTTTTCTTAAAGATCCTGGCCTGGCGCCTCTTTATTTGGTTTTAACAGCAGAAGTTGGAAATGACAGTAGTCTTTTAACTTGTTTATCTCCTAAAGCCAGTCGCTGGCTTGTTAAAATGTGCATATTTACGTCTCACTGGCCTAACCACGTTTACAACATATCAATGGTATCTTGGCTTGGGCTAGAAAGCAGCTGCAAGTCCCAAATGTCAGTTTGCGTTTTGAAGCGGACTCAAAAAGCGTGCCTGCTGGAGATCGCAAAAGACTTGGAGCCTTTAAAATGTAAGCAGAAGGGGATCAAAATTGGCGATGAGGTTTACAAATGCCTAGCGCATGCAAATACAAATGTAATCCATGGGAAAGGATGTAGATGCACAATGCCTGGCTTTTGTCATTTCATTGCAAATGAAAGATTTTCAACAAGGATTCATACGCAGTCGTGGGATGTTTGCACAACAGCACTCTTTGTTTGGCGTCATCGGCTATCATTATAATGTTTTGGCATCGAAGATTGAGGATTTAATGCTTTCCGTTTGTCACCCCCTACTGCTATTTAAACTGTATTGGTTTTCAAAAAAAAAGAAAAGGAAAAGTGAATGTGGGAAATCATTGTTAGGATGTCATCACAGGGTTCATGCAACAGTCAATTGACTATGTACTGTTTGTAAATTTGTACTGTATTTAAAGGTACAGTTTCCCAGTGATGGGTTGCAGCTGGAAGGGCATCCGCTGCGTAAAACATTTGCTGGATAAGTTCATTCCGCTTTGGTGACCCTAGATTAATGAAGAGACTAAGCTGAAAATAAAATAAATGAATTTAAAGGTACAGTTACTACTTACAGTCATTTAAATGGTCAGGAGATCTCTTTACTGTTTTACGAGTGCTGTGAATTTAGACGCACTTCTCACATACTGTTTTTTACCTATAACAGGGACGCCTGTAATTTTGGCCTCACAATCACTAAAATCACTTACAAAAGCTAACACGTATTCTAATATCATACATAAATCATATAAATAAATAAATAAATAATGAGGCTATTTATTATAAAATTAAATTTAATATTTATTAGGAAATTTAAAAAATCTTACTTTAATAATACTATTAATGATGATGATGATTATTATTATTAAGTAGGATATTGTTTATTTATTTAATTTTTTGAAAAGTCTACTTTTACAATTTGACACATGTAAACCACAGCAGAACGTTCTAACCAACAGGCCCATGTCAAATACAGTACAGATACTTTTAAATAACCCACTATAAATTAAAATAATTAATGTATGCTATGTTTTTTGTTTTCACAAGCTTTGGAGATGTAACATAAATTCCACTTTTAAATAATAGGTCACCTATAGCTTTCGCCATGAGGCTGTGTTCAAAATGACATCAATGTTTTCGAAGGGAGCACAACTGTAAACATGAAGATCGCTAAAACTGAACTGTAAAAATAGTTTGAAAGCAAATTACACCTAAGAGAGATGACTTTAATGCTTTTTTAATTTTTAATCATTCCAACTTTAAACGTTAGAATGTTCTAAAAAAATAGGGAATAGGGTGGATAAGTGGGAATAGAACACAGCCAGGAACTATGTTTCTAGCTCCAGCTCCAGAGGTGTAGTTGCAAGTGCACAAGCTTGCGACGCAGTTTGCGAATGTTCGTTGGAACGATGGATTTGGGAAACGGCAAATCAACGAACTATGTTTGTAACGACGGAACTTGCGACCTTAGTTGGCCAACGATGGTTTTGGGAAACGCACCCCAGGTTAGAGTAATTAGGCAAGTTATTGTATAATGATGGTTTATTCTGTAGACTATCAAAAATATATATAGCTTAAAGTGGGTAATAATGTTGTCCCTAAAATGTTTTTTAAAAATTTTTAAACTGCTTTTATTTTAGCCGAAATAAAACAAATAAGACTTTCTTCAGAAGAAAAAATATTATCAGACATACTGTGAAAATTTCCTTGCTCTGTTAAACATAATTTGGGAAATATTTAAAAAAGAAAAGAAATTCAAAGGGCGCTAATAATTCTGATTTCAACTGTAAATGTGAACAAATTGAGTAGATGCCTTGTCAAATGACAATCGTTTCAACTGAAGTAGAGAAGTTTAATGTTAGGAGTAGGAGTTATGTTTGGTGGATGAGATATGTTTTGTGAATGAAATATAGGATACATTATAATTAAACCTGATAAAAGGGACCACCACCCACTGAAAAAACATCTTAAACCAGCCTAGGCTGGTTGGTTGAATTTAGCTGGTCGACCAGCCTGGTTTTATAGGGGTTTTGGCTGGTCAGGCTGGTCAGGCTGGGAAATGACCATTAATCTATGTTAGCTATGTTAATCTGGACATAGCTGGTTATGGCTAGGCTGGTCAAGTTGGTTTTAGCTGGTCATCTCCCAGCCTGACCAGCTAAGGACATTGAAATTAACCAGAACCCAGAAATGGCCAAAACCCCTCTAAAACCAGGCTGGTTAACCACTGGTTAGTTTCACTAGGCTGGTTTCAGCACGTAGAGATGTATTTAGAATTGTGCTGAGAATCTTTTTGTTTAACGTGTATAAAAACACAGGCAGGAGTAAATATCAACCTCTGCATAAAAGTCTTATTAAGTTTATAGCTGTCCTTTATCTCTAGTAAAATCACAGAGTAGAATGTCATGACACGATGCATAAACATGCATTAAACACTTATTCAACAGTGTACATCGGTTTACTCATTACAAACGTGAAGGTACATGTTTTTTGTTGCCTTATTACAAACGTACATGAAACATTCCTCAACATGTAGCCTACATTAAATAACAAAAAATACAGCTAAACAGACCTTATACTTCTTCGGGGTGGTCGCTGAATATATTTATAATCCATTTTTCCACATGTTGCATTCTGACAACCTGTGAAGACAAGACGCTGTTGTGTTGACTTACCTACAGGTAATGCCTGTCCCGTTTTCAAAATAAGAGTCTAAGGCAACATAATGAACTGTTAATCTCACAAAATCAGGAAGAAAAAAAATGTAATTGTTATAATCTCACTAGGAAAAGTCATGACTATTTAAATGCTGATGAAGCATGCATATTAATGATCTCTTGTGGATCATTAGAGTCAGTGCTTTTTTTTTCAGATTGGGCTCTCTTTTTTACTATTTACACTCATGGCATTTACATGAGAACAAGGAAACAATGTAAACCAGTGGTCTCAAACTCAATTCCTGGAGGACCGCAGCTCTGCATAGTTTAGCTCCAACCACCTCCAACTCACACCTGCTTAATAGTCTCTAGTAGTCTTGAACACCTTGATTAGTTGGATCAGCTGTGTTGAATTAGGGTTGGAGCAAAACTGTGCAGAGCAGCAGCCCTCCAGGAATCCAGTTTGAGACCCATGATGTAAACGACGGTGTTTGAGGCTCACGGTATGTCATTTCCATGTACTGAACTCTATGCCTAGGTATATTCAGTTTTCCATTCATAGGCACCTTTTTAAAAACAACATCATCTTATATATAAATATCTAGAATAATTCAAAAGTGCAAGTCCAAATAGAAAACCGTGAGTAATCATTTTATTAAAGAAAAAAACAAGACAATTGTGAGAAAAGCTAACTTGGAAAACTTTACAAGGTTTTCAAGGGATTTACTGTAGCATAAAAAGCAAAAGCATTGCACATTTTTACAAAATATGGAAAACAGTTATGAAAATAAAATCATTCAAAACAGCAAAAGAAAAACGAAGCAGGTGTTTAGGCTCAAAAGATCTGGACGATGACAGTTTCTTATGCATAATTATGTCTCTGAACTCACAAAATGATTTGTCCTATTATTTACTGTGCTCTCATTACATTTTTAAAATAAAAAACAAAAGGAAAAAGTGATTAATCACCAGAAAAGAGTTTAAAGTGTTTTAAATGCAACAAATGAAGTGTGGCATCAACGGATAAAAACAAAATGACACATTAGCACATTCATACTCACATTTGAAAAACTTCTATAAAAATGTATTAAAAACCTTTATAGGCATGAAGTTGCGTTATGGATATTGAAGCATAGCAATAACAATGTTCTTTTTTAAAAATCTTTAAACGGCAATAGTCAAATTTTGTCAGTGTAAACAAATAAATTAGTATTTACAATGTCTAGATTCTGAAAGCATTGCATAAAAAAACTAGACGTAACTTGATACTGAATTGCAAGAGTCATATAAATACTTTACACAAGTAATTATGGTACAGTCTTAATATCAACATCTTCATCTCAAAGCTCTCTAAAACATTTATATGCTGATCAAACCCAAAGCCCCTGTTAGAATCGAGGGTTGTAGAAAAAGATGTCTTTATTACAACAACAAACCCGAAGGTGAAAAATGTTGCACACTATATAAAAATACACAGGAAGTACAAAAATCTTGTGCAAGTAAAGCAGCTGGTGATAAAGACATCGGAGGATGAAGGTTTGTGATTGTTTTTCCTCTAGATTGTTGCATTTTGTAAGAAAATAAAATAAAAATACCACAAATGTAATGTTCATTAACACTACCCGAAGGCTGATTAAAAGTTGCTTGAGGACAAAAATAAAAAGATGTATAAAATACGACTTGTAATGTAAGTTCACTGCTTCTCCTCATGGGGAAGTTCGAGGTCTGTTTCCATCTGTGACGTTTGTAGATTGAAGTCTTTGCTCTTTTGTCAGAGAGTGTAAATATGTTCTGTAGTCTTTAAAGGGTGTAATTTCCACCTTTGCTCAGTTATCTAAAAAAATGAGCAGAGAAAAAAGGGTTAATAATTTGTTAAGCATTTTGGTTTTGCCTTTCTGCTTTGTTATACAATATTGTATCAGATAACACTCAGATGATGAGGAATGTGTGGCGTGTTTGCTATGATCGCAGGTAATTGGTCTCAATCAGCCGATTCGAGTGTTATCACTCGATTGAATGGCCGTTATTAGTTATCAGCTGATAGATATGGGCAAGTAGGGGCCTTCTGCGCCTACTAGTACACTCAAAGCGCTTTACACATTGGGGGTAATCTCCTCATCCACCACCGGTGTGCAGCATCCACCTGGATGACGCGACGGCAGCCATATTGCGCCACCACACACCAGCTGATTAGCGGAGAGGAGACATAGTGATGAAGCCAATTATGATATGGGGATGGTTACGAGGCCATGATAGACAGAGGCCAGTGGGCAGATTTGGCCAGGATGCCGGGGTTAAACCCCTGGGATTTTTAATGACCACAGAGAGTCGGGACCTCGGTTTAACGTCTCATCCGAAAGATGGACGTCTCATCCGAAAGACGGGAGGTGCAGAAGGCTGTTATCATCCATCCACATGGTTAATCAGCTATAGATCACATACGGCTGTGGCCAGAAGTTAACGAGAATATTTATATTATGTATTAAACTTGCCATTAATTGTATTTTATTAAGGTCTACCCCTACCACAACCGTCACAGTAATGTAAAAACAGATCTGGATCTGGAGTCTTCTCTATTAGTATAGCTCACAGATATCAAATCCAGTTCCTGGAGGGCCACAGCTCTGCACAGTTTAGTTCCAATCCTGCTTCAACACACTTACCTGGAGGTTTCAAACAAGCCTGAAGGACTCAATTAGTTTGATCAGGTGTGTTTAATTCGGGTTAAAGCTAAACTGTGTAGAGTTGCGGCTCTCCAGGAACTGGATTTGACACCTGTGGTATAGCTGATTAACCATGAGAATTATTATTAAGTTTCCCATTAATTGTATTTTATTAAGGTCTACCCCTACTTCAACCCCCACAGTAATGTAAAAACAGATCTAGATCTGGAGTCTTCTCTATTAATATAGCTGATTAACCATGTAAATGGATGATAACAGCCTTCTGAGCCTACTAGTAGGTGTAGAAGGCCCCAACTGGCCCATATCTATCAGCTGATAACTACTAATAACAGCCATTCAATCCAGTGATAATATTCGAAGCGGGTGTTTCAATCGAGTATACCCCACAAGTTCAAATAATTCAACTTGAGTGGACAAATAACGTGCGGTGAAAAACATTCCATGAGTAAACTAGTGCTAGTGGTCACATTTAGTGAGAAACCTAGCATAAAGACACAAGCAGACTAGAGAGATTTATCTTTGTCCAGTGTCTTTGCTTTGTTTCTCCACAAGTTATGAGCAGGGCCAGACAGAATCTGCGGACATTTTTTGCTTTTTCTGTGCAGAATTTTGTTTTTGTTGATTTATGCATAATGATTTAGAGAGCATCGTAACTAAAAGCCTAATATATGAAATAACAAATAATATGTTTTGAACTTTTATTTAATGTTTACAATGCAAATCCAATTAGATCCACTTATTTGTTAAAAAACAAGGCAAGTCTCTCATATAATATATCTACTAAAAGACAGAAAATATTACTCTACAAACTGTATTATAAATAAATCATATGAACATTTACACAAGTAAATAAATAGACACAATGACTGACTAAAATCTGCGGATTTCTGAGTGAACATATTCAGTGTGGGCCCAGCGATGAGCAATAAAAAAGTCTGTGTACTTGTTTACAATAAATTCCTGCATATATTTGAATCCCCTCACACTCATCAGGAGGGGTGTCTGTTGTTTTTGCTGTCTTCAGTGATCCACACATTACTAACAGTGGTGAGGTGATTTAGATAAATCTCTATTTTGAGTTATGCTAAATCAGTACTCACCTCGACATTCATACTTGAGATCAGAGAAGTAAACCAGCTCCTGGGAGAAGACGAAGAGTCCTAATCTCCCTCCTGCAAATGTTTGATCATAAACTGGTCCTGAGTCTGCCATGATCTGTTTCCCCTCATAAACCACCACTCTGGGGGAAACAACAACAACAACAGCGTAGATCAGTTAACTCTTAACCCCTACATTAAGACCTGTTTAATCCTAGTATTAAGATGCATTTTTATGTATGGTTACAAATAGGCAACACTAAATATTAATTTAATCAAGCACTAAAATGTTTTAAGCTTATCCACTTTCAAACATTTTATTTATATATTAGGAAGTAGTGTGCACTGCAGCTTTTATAGTGTAGACTAATCTTAAACAAGACATGTTGTTAAGGCACACTAGCTAGACTGTATTAAAACTTGAAATCTGAAATTGTAAGCTTGTTTACAGGCGAATAAATGTTAAAAGCAAAATGTTAATGTATTAACATTACTGTTTGAAACACAAACCCAAAGATTGTGTGCTTATCTGTAGCAATAGTTTAGCAATATCTACTGTAAGTTACTTGCCTTCGTTAACTGTCATTTGCATTGCATAAAAACATTGCTTTCAAGCTGCATCTGTGCTTCGTTCTCAAAATGTATAGTTTGTCTGAAGATACAAACTATATAATATTAGATGACCAGGGATACAGTCCTCTCTTTATACTAGCAAGCATTGTGCTGTCTGCCTCCTTTTCCTCGCTTTGTTTACTTTAAGGAGTTAAGTAGGAATATTCACACACATTCATTCTGACCAATTGAAAAGCAGTTCAGGAAATACGTTTAGTAACACACCTGGCCAAAGAGTGATGTGGATGTTGTCACACGACTGCACTTTAGTTTGTTTTTAAATGTAACACTACTTAAAGGAGGTGTTCATATGGCTGTTATGACACTGTTATAATCATGACATGACACATATCATGAATATGAAGATTTTATGCATGCTTATGACAACTATCATTAAGTGTCATTAGCTCAGTTGCCAAAATTTGACATTGCTTGAGATGTCTTTGTTATGACAACTTGACATTACCAAGACAACATAACTTGTCATAAATCTGTCATAAACATAAATGTCATGAGGCCATTATAATTGTGTCATGAATATTTTTTCAGTGGAACAAACTGAATTTCCAAACTCTTAATTATATAACAGCGTCATTATTATTTAACGACATTTAATGAGATTTTAATGACAAATTTAATGTGTACCACTGTAGTTTAGGTCAAGAAAAATATTAATGATGCTGTTATAAAATCCATGACAAAATTATAATGACCTCATGACAATCATGTTTATGACAGATTTATGACAGAGTTATGTTATCTTGGTAATATAAAGTTGTCATGACAAATACATCTCAACAATGTCACGTTTGCGTTTAAAGCATAGACTGTAAAAAATTATGGACAGAGTATCTGTGACGTCACCCATAGGTTTTTGAAGAACGCAAAAGAAGCTACAAGTAGGCGTGGCCAACCGGCACCATTTTGTTTGTGCGTCATCACACCGGGGATACCAAACAAGGACAAAGAGGCGGAGCGTGAGCAGAGCTACAGACGCCTGCTAGCATTCTGCTTAGACGGGATTTTCTTTGGGAGAAATGCTTAATACTTAATTATCTGCGACTCGTTTGTGTTCTGACCACATGTGCTTGGTTGTATACTAAATCAATAAAGTGTTTAGTCCTTTAAAAACACTGTTGTAATACATTGAGCCACTAAACATTGTTCTTATGACATTTTTCTACAGGAAGAAAATTGGAATTACTTCCAAACACTTAAAATATAGACTGTGTTAGTAAATCCAAGGCTATTGATGAAATCCAGGCATAACACTGTATGACAACATTTCAGATGACTGTTCTAGAGCCGGCAACGCAGTGGCGCAGTAGGTAGTGCTGTTGCCTCACAGCAAGAACGTCGCTGGGTCGCAGGTTCGAACCTCGGCTGGGCTGGGTCAGTTGGCGTTTCTGTGTGGAGTTTGCATGTTCTCCCTGCGTTCGCGTGGGTTTCCTCCGGGTGCTCCGGTTTCCCCCACAGTCCAAAGACATGCGGTACAGGTGAATTGTGTAAGCTAAATTGTCCATAGTGTATGAGTGTGAATGTGTGTGTGGAAGTTCCCAGAGATGGGTTGCGGCTGGAAGGGCATCCGCTGCGTAAAATCGTGCTGGATAAGTTGGCGGTTCATCCCGCTGTGGCGACCCCACAAGGGACAAAGCCGACAAGAAAATGAATGAATGAATGAATGTTCTAGAGCCTACAGCTAATCAATCTGTCAGATTCTGGAGTGCTTTACAGGTCTAAAGAAAATTATAAATGATAAATGATCTTAAATAAAACAAATACATTTATAAAGATGGTATATAGGTATATAGTTTCACTCACGTGGGAAATGGAGGCAACTTGAATGGTTTGTGAGCACAATTAAGTGCACAGTATGCCATATCATTTGATAATTGTAAGAAACAATTACAAAAAGCAACTGACTGTGTAAAGCCATATAAAACAAAACAAAAATATGATGTATATGCCGAGTTCAGTGGCTAATCAGCCGGAATCAGCTGAGGTGAAGTGACGGCGACCAGTAAGACCTAGCTGTCACTCAATTGGCCACGCCCTTATTTATACAGACTTAATATAACCTAATATAAACGAAACGGATGAGTTATAAAAAAATTCACCCCCCTCACAGTTGTCATGAAGTGTAATATTAGCTATATGAACCAAAATCTTTCTTTGTACCAGGCTGTAGGTTGAACACTACCTTCAAGTGTTACCGTTTCAACTAGTTCAGACTAGAGCAATCAGTGTGGTGTGAAAACAAACTAAAACCACAGAAAACTGCTACAGTGTTTGAACCAAAAGCCAATCCACAAGTGTGAAAGCACCCCAACACTTCCTGTGAATTACCTGATGAATCCAGTCTTGGGTCTGTGAGTGAGGTGCCACCTGTAGGCGGTGTAATCCTTCCAGCCAATGTTCTTCGGGTCGTGCCACAGTGTGCGGACCTGTCAGATCACATGCAGCTATTTAGTCTGAGCAAAGCCTGTCATAAACGCTAACCAATAATTGAAGTCAAAATTATTATTTTTCTTTTTCAAATATATTATAAACAGAGCAAATAATTTTTCACAGTATTTCCTTATTATAATTATAATGTTTTTTCTTCTTGAAAAAGTCTTATTTGTTATATTTTGGCTAAACTAAAAGCAGTTTTTAATTAAAGAAAATACATTTTAGGTCAATATTATGAGCCCCATTAAGCAATATATACATATATTATTGTCTACAGAACAAATTATCATTATACAATAACTTGCCTAATTACCCTAACCTGCCTAGTTAACCTAATTAACCTAGTTAAGCCTTTAAATGTCACTTTAAGCTGAATACTAGTATCTTAAATATATCTAGTAAGATATTGTGTACTGTCATCATGGCAAAGATCAAATGAATTAGTTACTAGAAATGAGTTATTAAAACTATTATGTTTATAAATGTGTTCTGTTAAATCTTTCAGTTAAACAGTAATCGGGGAAACAATATACAGGGGGCTAATAATTCAGGAGGGCTAATACTGTACGTCTGACTTCAACTGTATGTAAAATCTGATCAGCCTGACCTGTCCAGGTGTGTCCCCAGTGTGCCACAGGGCATTGCGCAGATGCTCTCCTGTGCCCGTGGTAGAGTTGACCACTTTCAGAGAAACCCCTGAGATGCCGACGGCTTTTGAAGGATTGTCCTCCCAGTATGTCTGTGTTATCTGCTTCCACATTACCACATAAAAGCGCCCGCTGGACTGATAGCCGAACACAAAGCCAGCATAATCGTCATCTCTGTCGGTGTTGACGTAGAAAGTGCCACTGAAATCCACAGCGTTGAATTCGTCGAAGCCTGAGGAGTGATTTTAAATGATGAAGAAGCCTATTTAGCGACGTCATGGTGAAAATCACGAGCAGATGTGCTGCTCTGAAAGCTCTCATACTCACCCACTGCAATGCCAGGGTCCGAGTTGGCGGTCTGAACGAGCTCTTTGCCTTGATGTCTGACCACCCAGTTGGGATCAATTTGCGCAGTTCCTTTGGGATCCAAATGCACCATCTGAAACTTGCGGAAGTCTGTGCTGCTGATGGCGTCATTCTCAGGACACACATCCATAAAGTCTGGAATGTTGTCGTTGTCAAAATCATCTTTGCAGGCGTCGCCTCTTCCATCCCCTGTGGACAATGTTAAAAAAAAGTTCTTAATTGATGACAGTAGATTTGTTAAATGGTTAAATCTGGCATCCACACACTTTTAAAGAATTGTTCATAACCAAAAATATAATATTGTAAAATAGGGAAAACAGATAAAAACAAAAACCATAAACACACACATGCATATGAAGTACTAATTAGTAAATTGCCCTATATACACATACTAGGACTGCACGATATTGGAAGAATCTGATATTGCGATACTGCAATATGAATACAGTTTCAAAAGCTAATTTGAACAGCTCTATTTGACATTTTCTGGGGAGTCTAACAGTATTCAGGTACAGAAATTGAGTAACCACAATGCAAAAACAAATCTCATTTCTAGTCGTAATATCTCAAATTCTTAAATATAATCAAAATATTGTTTTGTTTTCTAAATTATCTGGCAAAGTGGGAAGTAAAATTGGCTTTAGATATTTAGACTAGAAACAAGACAAAAATTCTATGTAAGATTGTTCTGTATAAATAATTAAATTCAATTAATCTTTGTTACACGTCCAAACATCATCATTTTTATCCAGCACATGTTTTACGGCAATATACCCAATTCTCCTATAGCACATGTCTTTGGACTTGTGGGATAAATCGGAGCACCCGGAGAAAACCCACGCGAACACGGGGAGAACATGCAAACTCCACACAGAAACTGACCCAGCCGAGGCTCGAATCAGCAACCTTCTTGCTGTGAGGCGAATGTGCTTCCCACTCCGCCACCGTGCAGCCTATATTATATTATGTTATATTATATTATATTATATTATATTATATTATATTATACTATATTATATTATATTATTAATTTATTCATTCATTCATTCATTTTCTTTTCGGCTTAGCCCCTTTATTAATTCGGGGTCGCCACAGCGGAATGAACCGCCAACTTAATCAGCATATGTTTTACGCAGCGGATGCCCTTCCAGCTGCAACCCATTTCTGGGAAACATCCACACACACTCATTCTCACTCATACACTACAGACAATTTTAGCCTACCCAATTCACCTGTACTGCATGTCTTTGGACTGTGGAGGAAACCGGAGCACCCGGAGGAAACCCACGCGAATGCAGGGAGAACATGCAAACTCCACACAGAAACGCCAACTGACCCAGCCGAGGCTTGAACCAGCGACCTTTTTGCTGTGAGGCGACAGCACCACCTACTGCGCCACTGCGTCGCCTATATTATATTATATTATATTAAAATTTTAAGTATTATTGTTTTCTCATTTTCACTGTTTATCATGAAAACCATTTCATTATAGTATAATATAATTATTTAATGCTTAATAATAATTACTGTTTTTAATATTTATTTAATTAATTCATTAAGTTATTGATTTTATTTAATTAATTTATATTAAAACATTTTCCATTTATTTGTATTTATAAATGTATTTATATTATATTATATTATTTTATATTATAACACACACATTTCTACAGTAAAAAAGGGGTTACGTAAATAGTATAGGAAACTTTCATCTCTCTTGTGCAAGCACAAAGCAGTCTCAGCTGTCTTTTCATGTCATGTACAATAACATGTGACTGGCTTCAAATGTGAAATCTATTAAATCCAGACTTTAGCACTCAAATACGAGGGAAAAGTCAAGTATGCATTTGCACGGATGCCAGCTCTGACTGAGTTCCTCTGTTTTAACGGTAGTTGTCTTTCTCTACTTGGAACCATCTTGACTTTAGCCAGTAAACAAAACATTATGAGGTGTGAGAAGTATGCTAGCATCCGACAACTTCCACCTCCAGCTGTAACCTGTTTTCATTTTCCTACTAACACGCACAAAATAAAATTGGTAGCTTTAATGAAATGTGGCACAGTGGGGCAAATAACACACACTTCACCAACCACCTGCGAGCTGTGAGAGTGTGACATCATTTTCCTTGACCCTGGCTAAAGTAAAGGAAATTTTCCAGTTATAAATATGTCTAAATCTTGGACAAAAGTCAACAGACTGAAAATGGCTGGCTCTGATTCAAATTTGTAAACTTACACACCATTTTAAGCTTTCTTCGAGCAGGTACAATGTGAAGCTATCACAAAGCTATGTGAAGCTATGCATTTCTATATACAATTACATTAAAAATCGTCAGATGTTTGGAATCAGCACGTTTTTTTGATATTTTTTAAAAGAACAGTATTTTGCTCACCAAGGCTGCATTTATTTGATCAAAAATACAGCAAAAACTGTCAAATTGTGAAGTATTAATACAATTTAAAAGAGCTGTTTTCTTGTTGAATGTTGTGATTTATTCCTGTGATTTAAAGTTGCATTACTCAAGTTATTAATATTATAAGATCTTTTAGAAATCATTATAATAAGATGATGCTCATGAAACATTTATTATTATTCCAAATGATGTTTAACAGAGCAGGGAAATTTTTTACAGTATGTCTGATAATGTTTTTTTCTTCTGAAGAAAGTCTTACTTGTTTTATTTCGGCTAGAATAAAAGCAGTTTTTAATTTTTTAAAAGCCATTTTAAGGACAAAATGATTAGACCCTTTAAGCAAATTTTTTTTCTGATAGTCTACAGAACAAACCATCATTATACAATAACTTGCCTAATTACCCTAACCTGCCTAGTTAACGTAATTAACCTAGTAAAGCCTTTAAATGTCACTTTAAGCTGTATAGAAGTGTCTTGAAAAATATCTAGTAAAATATTATTTACTATCATCATGACTATCATCATAAAATAAATCAGTTATTAGAAATGAGTTATTAAAACTATTATGTTTAGAAATGTGTTTAGAAAATCTTCTCTCTGTTAAACAAAATTGGGGAAAAAAATAAACAGGGGGGCTAATAATTCAGGGGGGTTAATAATTCTGACTTCAAGTGTACATGGTGCTGATACAGCCCCATTCAATAGTACTATTAAAAGCATCAGCCATCAACTGTGGATCGCCGGAGAGATCCCCCCCCACCCCCCCACCCCCACACACACAATATTGAACTACAAGTCCCGTCACGCACATCACACACAGCTGTTCTGGATCGCCATTGATTACATCTGTTACAAGCACCATCGATCCGCAATTGCTGAATCACTGGTGCTTGTAACAAGTATCATTAAAATATATTTACTTTTAATCTTCAAGAATGAAAGTAAATGTAAATAAGTTTTTATTGAATTATATACTGTAGTTTTTAACTTTCTTTTCATCAAAAAATTCCAAAAAAGTCAAATGTATCACAGTTTTAACAAAACTGTGCTACGTCCAACAAGTCCCACTATTATGTCTTTCTTTTCTTTTTCATTATTTTATGACCTGTTTTAACACATTTTAATCTGTTTTTAATTATTTTTAATTCTTTTAATAATTTTTATTTTCTTTTTTCTTTTATTCTTGTTTATGTAAAGCACTTTAAATTACCATTGTGTATGAAATGTGCTATCTAAATAAACTTGCCTTGCTTTGCCTATTATATTCATGAAGTGTCCTGTCATGATTATAAAGGTGTCCTAACAATCTTACAAACACTCTCTTCAACTAAAGTTACAAAATAGGATTCTTTTCAAAATAAATTGATAAAATTGTCTGACTATTCAATGAATTGTCTAAAAATTCATTAGACTATTCATATTTACATTCATATTTAGTCATTGTCTGAATCAAAATTGTACTGACTCCAAACTTTTGACCAGTAGTGTATCTTCTCACAGTCAGAAGAAACAAAGAATCACTTCTTGTAAATTTAACCAATAGATTGATTCACCATCAGAGTCTCGTTGGTCTTTGTTGGGCACCAGTCTGCAGTTGTCCTTATCATCTGGGACTCCGTCATTATCATCATCGGAATCGCAAGCGTCTCCTTTCCCATCTTTGTCGTGGTCGGCCTGGTTGGCGTTGGGAATGTAAGGACAATTATCCAGGCTGTTCTGGTGGCCGTCTTCATCAATGTCCTGATTGTTGTCGCACTCGTCACCGACTCGGTCATTATCTGAGTCAGTCTTTGAGAAGCACACAAATCACATTGTTAAACTGCTGCTCAACATTGAGTGTTGCTGAGTGTGTGTTTACCGAGCTGTTGTACCTGCTCAGGGTTGTGCAGCAGAGGACAGTTGTCACACTGGTCACCCACTCCATCCATATCCGTGTCCTTCTGGTCAGTGTTGTACATGTAGGGACAGTTATCGTTCTCATTCAGAACCTCTGCAACATACAAACAACAGCATTACACTGAGCTGAGCGACCTAGGTAATTATCAAGAAATACTCCGCTGAGCAGGCTCCTGAATTAAGCACCCTTGGATACATTTTGTTTAAAACCTTTTGACTGTGTTAATGCACATGTTTGAAATTTGGCAAAAGGATGTTTTTTTTTTATTGTAATTTTGTGAAAATCACAAAATTCAGTGTGAATGGTAGCTTTTGTTTTTTTAATCTAGCACACAAAAATTTGTAACATTTTACAATAATATTGTATTAGTTAATGTTAGTTACTGTACTTAGTACATTTATTACAGTATTTATTCATCTTGTTTAATGTTAGTTAAAAATGTGTTCATTGTTAGTTCATGTTATCTCAGTGCATTAGCTAATGTCAACAAGCATGGATTTGGATGTTAATAATGCATTAGTAAATGTTAAACTATGATTAATGAATGCTGTTCAATAACGTTATCAGTTCTTGTCAGTAAATACATTAACTAACCTTAACTAATGAAACTTCATAAGTAAAGTGTGAGCAAAAAAAGAAATCAAAATAATGTTATTACTAAACATGATAATAATAATATTATTATTAATATGACTAGCATCTGTTAAAAAACAACTGGAATTTAAAGTTTTAAAATCCTCTTTTTGGTAGTTTTGCTTAGGGGTAATGTCAAAAAAGAAATCTGCTATTAAAAAGGGGAAAACATTTTTATATTTTACAACATAAAAATTCTGGTTTTGAGTTTTAGTAGTTTCTCACCATCTCCATCAATGTCGACAGCACAGGCATCCCCTTCACCATTACCATCTGTGTCAATCTGAGCAGGATTGTGCTCGTATGGGCAGTTATCACAGCGGTCACCGACAAGATCTTTATCATAGTCAAATTGCCTGGGATTATACAGTAGAGGACAGTTGTCCTGGAAAATGACAGAACAAAAAACAAGCTTAGCCTATATGCTGTAGATAAAAACATTGTAGATATTAAACTATATAGTTAGGATTTATGCATACGGTCTCATCCATGATTCCATCATTATCGTCGTCTTTGTCGCAGGCGTCACCTTGACCGTCTTTATCAAAATCCTCTTGGCCTGAGTTTGGAAGTTTGGGACAATTGTCCTGCACAGTGAAAGAAAAAAAAAAATATTATTTTCAATTGTCTTTAAATTTTACACTGGTTAACATGTTCAAAATAATTTTTTAATTTATATTTATATTGAATCTACATAATATTGGGTGGTGTAGATACAATAGCATTGAAAGGTTAGGGAAAATATGTTGTTTTTTTTAAAATATGAATACTTTTATTCAGCAAGGGTGCATTAAATTAAGCAAAAGTGACACGACATTTATTATGTGATCATGTAAAAATGAGAGCAAATGTTTTCTGTATTGACAATTATAGTCAAATCAGCTGTTAAAATTCTATGATAATATGACATTGAATCACCAGAATAAATTACATTATTAGATTTTATGATTGAATTATCTTTATTAGGGTTGTTACGATACCGATACTAGTATCAGAAATACTTACCGATACTGCAAAAATTCTGGCACCGTATCGACGAGTATTTGAAACAGTAAACCAATCTGATACTATCTTTTTAAATGAGACATTTGCCTGCTAGCTTTGCTTAACACTGCACCGGAAACACAGGAAAAATGTTTTTGAATTTTAAGTTTCAAAGAGGTTATTTTTCTATATTATTCATAATCTTTTTTATATTTCTTTATTTTTTGCACTGATTTTTATACAGTTATACTGTAAAACTTCAATAGATTTTTTTCAGTTACGGTGTTTGATTTGTGGCTGAACTTTTTTCAGTAAAATACAGTAAATAATATTACTGATAATATGTCTGATAATAAAAATGTCAGATAATAAAAATACTCTAGTTTACTGTATGTATTTGTTCATGTTTTAATAATGCATAAGTCTGAAGCACACCATGAATTAATTCTGTCAATTTATACAGAGCTAGTAGTACTGTTTCTACAGATACACGCTCAGGTATCGATTCAGAATCGCCGACATCCTGAGCGCATGTATTGGAATTGGTATCGAGAATGGAAAAATGGTTTCATAACATAACAAATTATTATTATACATATTAATATTAATATATTATTAGCTTTAGATATTTATTCTAAATACAATTTCAATAATGTTATTAGTAACATTTTTAAAGTCATAACAACGTTGTCTTGCCACCATAGACGGAAATATCTCCATTACCTTTTTGCAGTGGTAGGATTGGTTGGCTCCACACACCAGGTTCTGATTAGGCCAGCCATCAAGGTCCGAGTCCTCGCCGCAGATGAGTCCGTCCCCAGCGTAACCGATCTTACACTCACACTTAAACATAGGTTCGCTGAAGTGACCGAGGTAAATGCACTCAGCAGACCTGTGGCAGTTGTGGGTTTTCTCCTTGCAGGGGTTTTCTTGCTCACACACCTGAAAAATAAACAGACAAACACTCAACAGCAGTCCAATAAAGAGAAGTGGGTCAACGTCTGAGCAAACAACTGAGAATAATGTTGCGAGGCCCTTAAAAGATGTACTATTGATAGTTTCCTACTATTTTGTTGATTTCATCTGTGCACAATTGAGCAGTTTATTTGAAAAGCTATTGGATGAAAGATCTATGAATTGTGAGGCAATTCTTTTCAATGCTTTGTCAATTTACTGCTCTTGGCGTTGGATCTAAGCAAGGGATGCTTGAGGTTGGAGACGAACCTATTAGTTGTGGACATTATGAAATTTTTGGGCTGAAAATGAAGTAAATGAGTCAGTTTTCCAAGAAATCTGCAAATTTTATTCATGAGAGAAGAATGGGAGAATGAGAGCAAGATCCATATGGTTGGCCACTGTTGTCGGCACTAAAGATTTTTTTCCAATTAGCAGACTAAATTTCTCTTTACAAAATATCTTGAAATACTGAGACTGTAACTCTGAGGCATTTTTGCACACATTGATTAAAAGCCTTGTACTAAATCAAAGAGTGAACTGGTGTGATGTCATTTCAATCATAATTATGCCACAATTTGTCTTTTTTTTCTTTAGTTCAAATCTGCTTGCCGAAGCAAACTTCTTGGAAAAATTCACTTCAGCAGGTAAATTCTGTCAACCTTATTCATTCATTTATTCATTTTCTTTTCAGCTTAGTCCCTTTATTAATCCGGGCTCGCCACAGCGGAATGAACCGGCAACTTATCCAGCACATGTTTTATGCAGCGGATGCCCTTCCAGCTGCAATCCATCTCTGGGAAACATCCATACACACTCATACACTACGGACAATTTAGCCTACCCAATTCACCTGTACCGCATGTCTTTGGACTGTGGGGGAAACCGGAGCACCCGGAGGAAACCCACGCAAACACGGGGAGAACATGCAAACTCCACACAGAAATGCAAACTGACCTACTATTGGTAAATGACAATGACAATAGAGTCCAGGCAGGATTTTGCAGGTACATTTTTGTTTATATTTGCAACCTAAAATGACTGACTTGTGATGGCTTGTAAAATCATCCTTTTTTATTTCAACAACCATTGGACTCACAAACTCCTGCAAGGACTGATAAAAGGTAGAAGTTATGTTGGGGCTCCTTTTACTTAAAATCTATCCTGGTTTATTTTAGTTAAGGTCAGGTAGCCATGTGTATAAACAAAGGCACTAAAGAGTTGCATTATAGTAGAAATTGAAATGTAATTTTAATTAAGAGCAAATCTGTTTAACATTGTAGACCTGCTTGCTTTAAAGCAAACTACTTTCCCTAAAGAACTAAAAACCCATCCTTGAACACTTGAGCACTTAAATTTTTTTTTAAATCTCCCCATCCCCCTCCTACTCTAGCTCTTATCACTTATGTTGCTTATATACATGCTCTTTTATTGCTTATACTGTATGTTGCCCATCTCGTCCTCGAACACTTGAGCACTTAATTTGAAAAAAATCTCCCCTTCCCCCTCCTTACTCTAGCTCTTATAACTTATATTGCTTATATACTTATATAAGCTTATATATGTTGCCCATCTCTGAGAGATTTAACATGGTAATAAATATTTATATGCTATGTTGATGTGTTTGGTCTTGGCGGAATAAATATGCTACGCTGCTGCTGCTGCTTTGAATATTATGGCAGAACAAGTACCAAGACTTGAAACTGTCAGTATATTCACAAACATGCAGTCTGAGAACATAACACTGTGTAACTCCCTGTAGCAGATCTAAACACAAGTGGACCTGGGGTGGGGGAGGGTCTCCAAAAAACGTGCTGCAACATTACAGCATAGAACAACACTGAGCATATAAAAAGTAGAGAAGCAAGCTCATTGGCTGTTGAGGTAACATCAACCAATCTCCTTTACAATGAAGTAATGATTTAAGAGCAGATTAGGTTTTATTATTTTTTTATTTTATTTACTGTAATATTGTTACATATTCATATAATTCACCCCCCCCCCCATCCCCGTTTTTGCTTTTTTTGGAATCTGTTGGCTACTGCATATTAATGTATGCTAAAAATTTGTATTTTTATAACTAGTCTTTTTTCATTAGAAAGAATTAAAGGCATTAACAAAAATGTTCCCTGTGATGCAACTAATGATGACTGCTCTAAAGCTCTATCAATCAAGCTGCACAAATTACGTGAATAAAAAATTACGTGAATAAAAGGTCATAGAGCTTGTAAAATACAGTAAAACGTGTAGATATCTCAAAATAATTCATTTGAATAATCAACAGAAATAAAATCTAAAAAGTGCGAACTTCCCAGATATAGAAAGCGCATTCCAGTATTGTGTGTAATGTGCATCAGACGGTCAGCGAACGCACTGTGGGCGGCGTATAAGCACTCTGTCTGAGGCTGAGGCTGGACTCAGCCAAGCTAATGAGTCCACAATGAGAAACTAACACATTTATATACTTTTGCACTAATCAATTCAATCTGTCTGTACACTGCATAACTGACCTGTTTATTTAGCTTGGCAGCCTCCACTCCCATTCCAAACGGCTGATTGCCTTTGTATCGAGGAGGACAAGGCAAGCAGTGGAATCCTGGGTCTGTGTTGACACAACGCTGGGAATCACCCACTTTATAGCACAAATCAGGGACCATGTCACACTATAGTAACAGAAGAATCGAAGGGAGATGTTAGTCTTACATTTCCTAAAATTGGTTAGCAAGAGTGTATCTAGCTACCTTTTTTAAATTATGGGTTGCACTTCCTGTTTGCACTGCTTTTTTGTCTTCTTTCTAGTCTAAATATCTAGAAATTCTAAAATCAAGAAGCATTTTCTAGACAAGCAAAAATATTAGCTTATTTTTCAGAAATAAGTCAAATAATAAGTGAGTTTTTCCTTAAAACAAGCACAATAATCTGTCATTGGTATAAGCAAAATAATCTTATGTCAAAACGAAAACGAGATTATTTTGCTTACCTCATTGGCAGATTATTTTGCTTATTTTAAGGAAAAACTTAATTTTCACTTATTGTTTTCTGAAAACAACACAATATTTTTTGAAAATGCTGAGTTTTCTACGATTTTTTTGCTATTTGGACTAGAAAGAACTCTAAGGCCCAGTTTCATAAACAGTGCTTAGATTAAGCCAGGACTAGGCCTTTGTTAAATTAGGCTATTTAAGCCAAATTTATAAAAATGGCCTTAGAAATATATATTACTGATGTGCACCTGGAAAAAGGAAATGACACTGATGTATTTTAAGACATCTCACTGCAAGTTATTTTGAGTTGAGACAGCTCAAACATGCAATTTAATCTTGACTAGCTTTAAACCTTGTTTGTGAAACCGGGGGTATGTATGTTAAATTCTTAGGGTGTACTCACACTAGGCTATCCGAACTGTGCCCAGCCACATTTGACCCCCATTTCCCGGTTCTTTTGACAAGTGTGATTGCTCCAAATTGCACCCAGGCATGGTTCAGTTGGCCAGCCCTAGCCTGGTTTTAAGAGGTGTGCCAAAGCGTGGTTTAGTTGGGCTTTTCAAAGCGCACCTGAGTGCCAAACTGAAGATGCAACGTCACTTTTAAGGGACTATTTTATATGGATTTATTAATCATTTTTACTTTTCAATGAAAGCGAACTGTTATAGAAGCACGATGACGTTCATGAACATTAATGAGCATCAAAAGTGGTGAATCTTTTGTACTGAGCGAGAGCACTTCTCTTCTGTTAAACTGAACAGTCGCAACATCAATGACGTAAGCGTGCTCAGGCTCGGAAGGTAAAATAGTTCAAGACAACCGTGCCTAGTGTGAGTACACTCTTAAACTCTAGGTAAGAATTTTTTCTTTCAAATCACTTTGAATGATAGGGTTGTGCTACAAATAATTCCCTACACATAGCTAAGTAATAGGTATGTTTAACTTAGCTTTATTTTTATCTGTAATGTTACGCTTGGTATTTTAACCTTACATTAATATCAATGAAGCTCAATTGAGTTTCTGTTTGGTTCACTTAGATATTTTCTCTTTATATTCACTACAATACAGTAATATTCAATATATATCCATGATTTAATATACATCCATGCTTGCGATTGTAAGGTTAATCATGGCTTGCTTAAAGTAATTTGTTAATATTATTAATATTCAAAAGATGAACGGTGAGGAGAATAATGCCATCTCATTGTATGTTTTTTGTTTTAAACACTTCCCTAAATCGTTCAATATTTAACAGAATTTACTCCAGTAATTCACACAAAGCATTGTGGGTTTTATGAAAACTTTGGATAGCATGACTGCAGGATGAGTGTTTTTGATTTGGCTATGCTTTCAGTGTTGAATTGTGAGCAATGCAGTATAACAATCGCTTGTCACACGGCTCTAACTGCATTAGGGTTTTCCCAGCGCTCGTTCTCTTTGTACCTCATTGACATCCTCACACACTTTTCCATTGCCCCGGAAGCCGAGAGGGCACGGACCGCACTCCCATGAGCCGTCAGGAGAGCTTGTGCATTCAACACCCCCAAAACATGGGTTAGACAGACAACCATCTGAGAAAGCAGACAATGAAAGAAAGGGAAAGGCCAGAAGATTACTCATTGGATTGATTTGCATTTCAACTCAACACAACTCTGCTCCGGGTGCGTGTTCACTGCTGTGTGTGTGCGCACTTGGATGGGTTAAATGCAGAGCACAAATTCCGAGTATGGGTCACCATAGTTGTCCACGTCATGACTTTCATTTTCTTTTTTATAATAATTTTTTTAGGAGCAGTCACCTTTAATGTACAGAACAGTGGAGATTACAGACAGGAAAGTGTGGGGAGCAGAGAGAGGGGAAGGATCGTTAAAGGACCCCAAGCTGGGAATTAAACTTGGGTCGCTGTGAGCACCTTGGTGCTATGTGTCAATGCACTAACCACTAGGCTATTGGCCTAAGATAAATTAAATAAAAAAGGATAAAATAAAAAAGGATAAATTGTTACAATTAAAAAAAAACTGTTTGTATTAAATAATTAAAATAATTTCTATATAAAATTATAATCTATTTTTCAATAGTTATATAATAATTACATAGTTTTTCCATAGTGTTTATATATATATATATATAAATATGGTTGAAGTCAGAATTTTTAGCACCCCTGAATTATTAGCTCCTCTGTTTATTTTTTCCCCAATTTCTGTTTAACGGTGAGAGGATTTTTTCAACACATTTCTAAACATAATAGTTTTAATAACTCATCTCTAATAACTGATTTATTTTATATTTTATCTTTGTCATGATGACACTTTTTCACAGCTTAAAGTGACATTTAAAGGCTTAACTAGGTTAATTAGATTAACAAGGCAGGTTAGGGTAATTAGGCAAGTTATTGTATAATGATGGTTTGACTGCAGACTATCGAAAAAAATAGCATAATGGGGTTAATAATTTAGAAAAATAAAAATCTGCTTTTATTTTAGCTGCAAATAAAACAAATAAGACTTTTCCTAGACGAAAAAATATTATCAGACATACTGTGAAAATTCCCTTGCTCTGTTAAACATCATTTTGGAAATATAAAAAAAAAAAAAAAAATTAAAACGGGCGGGGGGCTAATAATTCTGACTTTAACTGTATATATATATATATATATATATATATATATATATATATATATATATATATATATATATATATATATATATATATATATATATATATATATATATATATATATATATATATATATATATGGACCATAATCATTCCTGTCTTTTTGTACTGAGATGTTAACTCTATACTTGCCACTAAATAAATAAGCTTTTCATTGATGTATTGTTGGGATAATGTTTGCCAGAGAAACAACAACTAGAAAATCTGGAATCTGAGAGTTCAATAACTCAGAATGTGTGCATCTTTAAGTGCAATTTATATAGAATTTATATTTTGAACGCATATTATGGTTTAGTGTTTCTTTATAATATAGAGCAATGTTTCAAATAACATTATTTATCAGCCCTGGAGCTAAAAACTATAATTCCCTATATATGTGTCAAAAAAGAAATACCACAAATGTGTGATTCCTTGACATATGGCTTAAATAAACAACTTTTAGTCTATTAATTAGGAGCATCCTTGAAGCTGAATGGATGTTTATTTATCTTTACACTTTATTGTGATCAATCATAGTTTAAAAGCAGCATAAAAACAGGCATCTAAATAAACTACAGCTGCTAGTTTTATTATGACCGAAAATTGAACTCAGCAATAGGGACAAGGTAGTGTACATGCCAAACTATATGACGTTAACATACCCACAGGACAGTCCTGTTTGTTACAGGCATTAGTGTCTACGGAATCTCCAGGGCATTTCTTTCCTCCATACTGTGGACGAGGGCTGTTACACACACGTGTTCGTGTCCTCGTTCCTCCACCACAGGTGACAGAGCAGACTGCCCAAGGAGACCAGGGGCCCCAGGCTCCATCAACTACAAGAGGAAGAACATATGATTAAAGCCATATTAGATTCAAAGGTTTTTACAAAGGCTATTTTGGAAATCGGAATATATTAACAGTCAGAAAAAAATCATAATTTCATAATTTTTCATAGAATAAAATGTTGTACATATTCAGGCAAATTAAATTATGCATGAGTACATCCCTCTGTAAAACCCTTCAGAATATAGATATGAATAAAACTGGTAACTTTGGTGTGTGTATGTGATAATAAAGTAGATTTATGGTTTAGTCAGGAGAAAAAAATAATTTTGAGAAATTAAATCTATTGTATTTGAAGTGAACAGCTACAGCAAAGGATGAAGTGAGACAAAGTAAACACTTAAAGGTGTATTTTGAATATTTTCTTTACACTAGAATTAAAAAACCACTTCATGAAAAGCCCCAAAAATGTGCAGGTGAATGACAGGTGTTCTTGCCTTTAGTAGGAGAAAAAAACTATTTAATGATTCCAAACTCACACTATGCAAATGGTCTCAGCTTCATTTCACAAGACTATGTCTAGTATACTGTATACATGTAAAAGTGCTCACTTGGACAGGGTTTAGCTTCACACTTTTGTGTCTCTCTCCCACTGCCCTCACAGTCCTTTCCTCCCAGCTGAGGGACAGGAGAGTTGCAGTGGCGAATTCGCGTGATTTGTCCTTCTCCACACGTTACAGAGCAAGATGACCAGGGGGACCACAAGCTCCAACCACCATCTTGACGAACTGGAATGAAAGTCAGAGAACTAGAATAATTACCAGAGTTTTATACTGTTTGTTTACTGCCTTCAAGTCACGGAGGAAATCCCGCTTTGGAGATTGGAAGATGTAATGATGATATGAGGTGTGTTTAAAGGTCTAAAAATTGTAGATGTTAGTTTTAAGGATATCTATTAGCTAGTGTGCTCCAAAACAGTAACAAAATTCACATTTAGAAAATATAAGACTGATATAAACATCCAAAGCTTGCAGTTTGTCACTTCCGCCTAAATGGATCAACAATTTTTTTTCACGTCACCTTCAGTTTCTCATCAAATCTTGACCAATCAAATGCTCTCTAGTATCTGACATGCCTCCGCCCTCTTCAAGAGGCTTCTCATTTGCTTCATTCGATGCGCTTGAGCTCAACCACTCATATTGGCAGAGCTGTGAGAAAAACAAAATGCTATTGGCTGTTTTAAAAAGGGGAGGAGATACTCTATGCCCCACCCTCTATTCATTTTTCAGTTGTGATTACGGCTAGCATCAAATAAAAAAATGCACATTTCAAAGCACTTCACAAGACCTTTAAGCAATTTTGGCCAGATCTAAATTATGCTCAATCTGCACAATACCGTTCCAAAAATTTTCTTGAAGGTAAGTATCGTTTGTATTCTGCATAAATGTTTTGATTTGAACCCCTTATTCAGTAATGAAGGACAAATGAAGAACAGAAACATTCATTATTTTTGGTGTTTAACTAGCAATATTTAGTGGTATTTATAAACATCACAAAATAATTGTACATTCATTCATTCATTTTCTTGTCGGCTTAGTCTCTTTATTAATCTGGGGTCGCCACAGCGGAATGAACCGCCAACTCATCCAGCACATTTTCACACAGCGGATGCCCTTCCAGCCACAATCTCTGGGAAACATCCATACACTCATCCACACTCATACACTACGGACCCAATTCCCCTGTACCACATGTCTTTGGACTGTGGGGGAAACCGGAGCAATCTGTTATTGAAATCTAATGGGAACACAGGGAGAACATGGGAAACCCACGGGAACACAGGGAGAACATGCAAACTCCACACAGAAACGGCAACTGACCCAGCCGAGGTTCGAACCTGCGACCTACTTGCTGTGAGGTGACTGCACCACTGTGTCGCCCTTATAATTGTACAATAAAATTTAATTATGGATTAAAAAGCAATCTGTTATTAAAATCTAATAGCTAAAATTAAATAGTGGAGCCATTCAAGTAAAAAAAAATTGTCAGTGAAGAGAAAAGCTTTATTTTTAACTCCTCATTCAGCAAAATAAAGAGAAAGAGCATGTTTAAAATACTATAAATGTTATACCATATTTAGTGCTGTTTATGAACTTAAAATAAAATAAAACTTGACTTTGGCCAAAAACCAAGCTTCTACCAGAGGTTTAAAGGGTTAAAATTATATTCTGAAGTGCACTTATCTAATAAACACCATCACTCTGACCTGAATTGGGAGGCTGTGATAAAGCAGCAAACAAACCTGTGCAAACAATGACATCTTTCATTTATATTAGTACGAAGCATTAGATCCAGGAATGACACAACAGGAATGCCTGCCAGTAAACATGATGAAGCAATGACCACCTGGACCCATCACCTCATGCTCATCCATCTTTGGGTTTCAACATGGGAGAAACCTGACGGTGTATTCAGGCCAGCAGTGACACAATGAGCATTAATTGCATCTGCTCACACACTGTCAGCTGTATTCTCCAGTTCCTATGAGCCCATGGGTATGATTGCACAAACCAATAATATGAGGATTCATTTGATATAAATCTAAAATGTACTATAATGCATTGTTACTTATATATATATACAGTTGAGGTCAGAATTATTAGCTCCCCTGAATTATTAGCCCCGGAAAGAAGATTTTTTCCCCCCCAACACATTACTAAACATAATAGTTTTAATAATTAAATCCTAGTAACTGATTTGTTTTATCTTTGCTACAATGACAGTACATAATATTTTACTAGATATTTTTCAAGTTACTCGTGTTGAGCTTAAAGTGACATTTAAAGGTTTAATTAGGGTAATTAGGCAACTAAGTGTAATTAGGCAAGTCAACCCAGGCTCATTATTGATACGTACCCCTGTATACATTTCTGGACAGTGTAAAATACATCCCAGGTGGTACGTTTTTTTGCAGTTTATGCTAATCCACCTGAGGCTTTTTTAAGCTGTCAAATTCAAGATGTCCTTGCTGCAGTCCGCAGCATGATGACATAGGCGATCGTCAACTATGTAGTTGACCTTGTACCGCCCACTAAGGTAATGCACATGCTACTGTGACAATTGGGTTTAGGGTGGGGGAGGTGTAGCCAATCGTCAACTATGTAGTGGACCTTGTACCACCCACTGAGGTAAGTTAGCGCCCATGCTACTGTGATGGTTGGGTTTAGGGTAGGGAGGGGTGTAAGCGATCATCAACTACGCAGTGGACCTTGTACCGCCCACTGAGGTAAGTAAGCGCCCATGCTACTGTGATGGTTGGGTTTGGGGTAGGGGGGGTGTAGGCGATTGTCAACTACGTAGTGGACCTTGTACCGCCGACTAAGGTAAGTTAGCACCCATGCTACTGTGACGGTTGGGTTAAGGCTAAGGGGAAGTGCAGGCGATCGTCAACTATGTAGTGGACCTTGTACTGCCCACTAAGGTAATGCCCATGCTACTGTGTCAATTGGGTTTAGGGTAGTTGGAGGTGTAGGCGATCATCAACTACATAGTGGATCTTGTACCGCCCACTAAGGTTACGCCCATGCTACTGTAAAGGTTGGGTTTAGGGTAGGGGGAGGTGTAGGCGATCGTCAACTACGTAATGGACCTTGTACCGCCCACCAAGGTAAGTTAGCACCCATGCTACTGTGGCGGTTGGGTTTAGGGTATGGGGAGGTGCAGGTGATCATCAACTACTTAGTGGACCATGTACCACCCACGAAGGTAATGCCCATGCTACTGTGTCAATTGGGTTTAGGGTAGGGGGGGTGTAGACGATCATCAACTATGTAGTGGACCTTTTATCGCCCACTAAGGCAAGTTAGCACCCATGCTACTGTGATGGTTGGGTTTAGGGTAGGGGGAGGTGCAGGCGATCGTCAACTACGTAATGGACCTTGTACTGCCCACTAAGGTAAGTTATCGCCCATGCTACTGTGATGGTTGGGTTTAGGGTAGGGGGAGGTGCAGACGATCGTCAACTACTTAGTGGACCATGTACTGCCCACTAAGGAATGCCCATGCTACTGTGTCAATTAGGTTTAGGGTAGGGAGAGGTGTAGGCGATCGTCAACTATGTAGTGGACCTTGTATCGCCCACTAAGGTAAGTTAGCGCCCATGCTACTGTGATGGTTGGGTGTAGGGTAGGGGGAGGTGTAGGCGATCGTCAACTACGTAGTGGACCTGGTCAACTACTTCATCAAGCTACTCGTCAAATTTCTCTCAAGTGCCATTTGTGCCTGCTGTTATCGCATAACTCCACCAGAGGCCACTGTCGACTGACTGACTTCCAGAAAAAGCCCTCGTGGCCGCCTGATTTTTACCACGTTTTCAGATTGTAGCACGTTCTCACCCTGTTATTTACTTGTTTACTTGTTTTTGCCTTTTGCTTTAGTTTTACCTGCTTTCTGCAACCGTTTTTTGCCAGACTCGAAACATGGTCAACTCCTCTCTGCATCACAAATCTGTTGACGTATGTGGCGAGCTACTGGGCTACTAGTAAAAGCAGAAAAGCCGTCCACACGGAGGCTGGTAGCACGAAAAGAAACAGAAGCCGTCTGTGGCGTCATACCACCCCATATCATTCATTTTAAAGATGAAATGCAGCCATACGTAAATCTGGCTAAATAATTCTCGCTCTCCAGAAATGTATACGGGGGTACGTTTTCACAATGAGCCTGTGTTGCAACATACTGACCTTAAAATGTTTAAAAAAAAAGTAAACACTGCTTTTATTTTAGACGAAATAAAACAAGACTTTATCCAGAAGAAAAAATATTATAGGAAATATTGTGAAAAATTCCTTGCTCTCTTAAACATCATTTGAAAATATTTTAAAAAGAAAAAAATATCACAGGAGGACTAATAGTTTTGACTTCAACTGTATAAAATTTAGAGCAGTAAGTGCAACAAAGGCCAGTTTGTCCACCTCTGTCCAAAATACCAGCTGGTAACATTTGTCATTTATAAAAAAAAAACCCATTTGAGTCAGCTGTAAGCCAGAGTTAGCATTGGTACACCACAAAAAGCCATATGCTGCTCATCAAAACCTCACCAAGTTTAAGTGATGAATACCAGCTCATTCCCTGGCTGATGGAAAGGAGTTTATCTATTAGCACAAGCTCTATAAATATTTACAACCGATGATGAAAGAAAACACCCCTGTTGTTACAATACCTGACACAAAAACAGGTCAGTATCATGTCACATTCTTCATGGAAATAGCTTAAAATCATTGTTTGCTAAGTGTGACAAATAGGATTTTAGGTGATGCAACATTCAATCAGTAGTAATAACCAATTTGATGAAATGTAGGTAAGTGCTAGCCATGGTAAAATGAACACTTAATTCTTGAGCACTTGTTACATTCGCCAAACCTACAGGGCTCTGTTGTTATTATTAATCAGTGATATCTGGTTGATATGGGCCCAGTTGACGCAAAAATTTTCAAAAGTAGTTTCAATGCATATGGATTTACTTCTTTTGAACTGAAAAACATCATAGGAGACATTTGTACAGATTGGAATTGTTGCTATTTTTTATTCCTTTATAGTAAATCTAAACAGAAGATTTTGAACTACTTAAAGGGCACAAAAGCATTATAAATTTGTTCCAGATTTTTTTATTCTTCTTATAATAACTTCCTATATTAGCTTGTACATATAAACAAACTGTATGAACTATGTTGTACCTATATAAACTTCATGACAGTAAATGGTGTGATGACCCCAGGATTCCAATTTGGATGTGGAAGACCCTGATTGGATGCCTGCTTGCTCACCAATTGGTTTAAAGCACATAAATAAGAGTGTTGTGCTTGCTTCTGGAGGACGGTGTGGCTACTTGGGCATCCTCGTGTCAAAACCATCTCTTTCGTTCTGTAACCTCGTGGTTTCGTTTTGCACTATTTATATCATGTAGTTAAAGTTAGTTGTGATTATATCTTAAGTTCTTTATCTTTATTTATCCCTAGACATTTCGTCACCTTAGAATTATAAGGTTCTATCTGACATTTTTGTCAAAATTGAGTTATTGACATACATTATTCTTATTAAATGAGAACTTATTTACATTAAAGGATGTTTTTTTATAAATTGTTTACATTTTAAGACTTTTTATTTCAAAAAAACAAATGTTACACACATACTGTTTGCTATATGGAATGCAAAAACTTTGAAACTCAATATCTCAAAATCATTCAGAACGCAGATAGAACCTTATAATTCCAAGGTGACGATTTGTTTGTTTGCTTGAGTTGTTGTTCTATTCGTACTATGTATAATAAATAAGCTGCATATAGATAATTTTGTTGTCTGAGCCAAATTTTATGATGCGAGGGGGTCGTAACAAATGGCTACTAGTAACAGTAGAAGACAAATCTTTAGTCCTTTTTATTTGAATTATGACTATGGGACAGATTATTGATAAAAAAAATCTTGCAGTTCCTTTCTTTCAGGTCCATTTTGGATAAACTACAATTGAAGTCAGAATTATTAAACCCCCTGAATTATTAGCCCCATTAATTTTTTTACCCAATTTCTGTTTAACGGAGAGAAGATTTTTTCAACACATTTCTAAACATAATAGTTTTAATAACTAATTTCTAGTAACTGATTTATTTTATCTTTGCCATGATGACAGTACATAATATTTTACTAGATATTTTTCAAGACACTTCTATAAAGCTTAAAGTGACAATTAAAAACTTAACTAGGTTAATTAGGTTAACTAGGCAGGTTAGGCTAATTAAGCAAGCTATTGTATAACGATGGTTTGTTCTGTAGACTATCAAAAGAATATAGCTTAAAGAGGCTAATAATATTGACCTTAAAATGGTTTTTAAAAAATTAAAAACTGCTTTTATTCTAGCCAAAATAAAACAAATAAGACTTTCTCCAGAAGAAAAAATATTATCAGACATACTGTGAAAATTTCCTTGCTCTGTTAAACATCATTTGAGAAATATTTTAAAAAGAAAAAAAATTCACGGGGGTTTAATAATTCTGATTTCCACTGTCAATGCATCACTCACTCTACATTCAGATTTTAAAATGTATCGAAACGTGCAGTCCCAGCAGGCACAGGGTGTCAACATGACGTCAGATTGACGTTGTACCCCAACGTCGTGGGATGTTGCATTTTGTTTGGAAATGAAAATGGGGTAGACGTCAGAACCCAACGTCAAACCGACGTCAATGTCCAACATCGGACAGACGTTGCATTTTGGTAACTTTCCAATGCAACCTAAAAACAACAAAATATTAATGTCTAATGATGTTACAACTTGACATTGTGTGAATGTTACCAATATGATGTCTATTAGACGTTGGATTTTGGTTGCCGTACCTGACGAATAAATGTCAATATTTGACAACAATATGACGCTGGTTTAAGATGTTGACTTGGTGTTGGATTTTGGTGACTTTCCAACCCAAGCTAAAACCAACAATATATCAGCATCATTTCACGTCGTTATTGGACGTCAAAATAACGTTGTCCTTAGACGCTGGCAACTTAAATCTAACCTGATATTAACGTCTTATGACGTTGTGTGTCTGCTGGGATGACTTTGTAATATTCTTTTGCAGGCACATGTGCATTTTTCCAATGAGCCTCAGTTGTTTGCATCTTTCTGAAGCATAAAAGCACTCGTTGTAATTGAATTCAAAGAGCAACCCGTATAATCTTCATTTGACTTATAGTATAGAATAAACAGTAATTCAAGTATGTTACAACTTAATGACCAAATTCTCATTTTTGGACAAACTATTCCTTCAAAAGCTCAAAACAACAAAAACAACAGCCAAAATGTGTGTTTTTCCCCCATAAAGATTTAGAGATTCTGGCTGGAGCTAAACCTAGAATCCGCGTTCTTGTGAACTGATTCTCTTTCTTCCATTTCATTATTTTTAACAGCTGTCTAGATAATGTGACAGTGGTGAAGATGTTACAGATGAGTGGATTATTTTTATGATTGCGAATTGCTCTGATACACTTAAAAGAAAACAGGGAGACAACAAACTGCACACTTGCAGTTATAAGGTGATGGACCGTATTTCTTAAAGCCACAAGCAACAGGACTCAGTCCAATACCACTCAAACCACTGTTGGTGTCCTTCCAAAGACTTTATGGATAAAACATGCAAAGAAAATGGCATTCGACATCTCTATGACTAAAGAACAGGTGCTCAGAGAAAGTGCGCAGGTTATGTCTGCCAAACGAAGTCTTACCACGACTGTCGCATTTTCCCAAGCTGCATCTGCGGGTTTGGATAGACGGGCCACTGCAGGGGTTACTTGTGGCATCACATGACCTGCCTCTTTGTTGCGTGCCCGTCCCACACGTGACCGTACACTCTGTCCATTCAGACCAAGGTGACCAGCCGTCCTCGCTGTCTTTAGCTGTACACACAAAAAGCACAATTAGCACGCTTAGGCAAACCTCACCCGAGTCTAACCCCACCACCACACCCTTCATGGTGCTTCTTGTTGCTGGTATATTTAAAGGCAACATTGTTTATTCGCCTCTGATGTTTTGGAGCTTAAGTTATACATGACATCATCTTTCTTAACCCACTTCAGAGCATGGGAACATACAGTAATGCTTGTTACTGGAGGATCATAAAAATGTGTGGTTGGCAAACACAAGCGCCTTCAAAACAATAACAGTTCTGTATTATTAGAGAAGAGAAAACATAGAGAAAAGCCTCTATGCATGCTGGCCTGCCACTCATTCAAACAGACATGCAGAGACATTTAAATAGCCTTTTTGTGGTAGAATATTCACAGACATAATATTCAGAAGTAAAAGAGCAGCTTTATGAATATGTCTGAAGCAGAGTATATATATTTTTGAAACATCTGAAACAGAACACTGATTAAAATTAGAGATCACATTCAGATAACTCGAAGTTATTGTACAGTTCTTAATTATCTGATGAACCAGATTTAACTGACAGCCTAGCTTTACAGGTTTCATAGACTTTGTAAGATGTTGAGCCATTCTAAAGTGAGTGAAAGCTATGAGCCTTTCAGCCATACAACAATAAAAGTTGGTCATTACAAATATGTGAATTTGAGAATATTGAATCTTTAGAATGTCAGTAATTCACTTAAGTCCCAAAAATGCTAATCACTGAGCAATTTTCATGCAGGAAAATTGGGAATGCTGTTTCTTAAAGCTGAAATCATTAAGATAATGTAATGACGTTCCTGCAGCCCTGATCTAAACCTGACTGAAAATCTCTGTAAATCGTTAAGAACAAAGTTATGGCTAAAAAAAAAACACTGCACTCAGCAAACTATGGAAGAAGCTGGCAGAAATCCAAAATAACACCGATTTTCTACACCAGTGTTTCTCAACCATGTTCCTGGAGGACCACCAGCTCTGCACATTTTCCATGTCTCCTTGACCAAACACACCAGATTGCGATCATCAGCTCATTAGCAGAGGCTGAAAGACCTGTAATAAGTGTGACAGACAAAGGAGACATCCAAAACATGTAGTGCTGGTGGTCCTCTAGGAAAGTGATTGATAAACACTGCTCTATGGTTCATACTAATGATGATCACTCATTTTCTGCACTGCAAAAACTGCTTTACTTACTTTGTTTTTTGTCTTTTTTCTAGTCTAAATACCTAAAAGTTCTTAAACCAAGAAGCATTTCCTAGAAAAGCAAAACATATTTTCTCGTTTTAAGAAATAACACGCCAAATTTAAGTGAGTTTTTCTATTAAACAAGCTAAATAATCTGCCAATGGGATAATCAAAATATAATCTTATCTAGAAAATAATTTGCTTGTCTAAAAAATGCTTCTTGATTTAAGAATTTTTAGATATTTGGACTAGAAACAAGACAAAAATATAACTAATAGCATTTTTTTGCAGTGTGTAACCTTCAGAATTTCACTTGTTGTCATGTTGATGATGTGTTTACCACAAAATAAAGGGTTTCTTGTTGAAGTGCCTCACTGTTTTACTAACATGGTACAGCAACAACTATAATTTCTTCAATATCTTATAAATAGTTTTATAAAATGTTGATCTTCACTGTATATTATATTATTATAACTGGATTTCACAATTCTCTCTGCGTTTTCCAGAGCCCTTAATGATATGAATACCTGACAAATCACCAATATATCAGAAATATCACTCACGCAGACACAGCGGACAGCACTCGCCATCTAGGAAAGTGGGGCTGGCACATGCTACTGGCGGACATGTGATTTGATGGCACACGATCTTTGATTCCTGCAAGATTAAGCCATAATACATAAAGAAAAATCTGCAGACTGCTGTTTCTCTTCCATTCATTGCACGTCACAGTTCTTCCTACCTGACAGGTACACTTGGTGCAGCTGTCCACAACCCAGTCCTCTTTATCCTCAAAGAGACGGCCGTCTTGCCAGCACATGCGCTTGTCTTTGATGTTCTTCATGTTTCCCAGCACCTCCTTCATCACGGTGTTCTCCTCAGTCTAACCCAGCAAGACAGATGGACAAGCGGTCAAGAGGAGGCAATGCTTCTGTCAAATTTCTTCCACGTGGAGATAAATAGAGGTGATTTAAACCACAATGGAATGAACGTGCTTCTGTGCAGCTAGAAGTGAGAATGAAGTCCTTGATTCTAAAGAACAAGAGGTTTTATCATTGTGACCTTTTGACTTTGGAAATAACTTTGGTTTTCCAGTTGTCAGATTGCTATTTTAAGCCATGGAAAATGATAGGGAAATATTTCCATGCATGCTATGGTTTAATAGTTTTTTTCTAAATGTTGGTGAAAAATGTCTTTTATGCTAACCAAAGAAAAAAAAACATTTTGTACTGTATCTGGTAACTCTTTATATTCTCATATCACGTCTAAAATCAAGTTGAAAATGCGACACGTGCCACTTTCTTTACAGATTTAAATGCGTTTGTGAGCTCTCGACCGTCTGCTGTTTGTCGTTGCTACTGTATGGCCACCGTTAGCTGTTCCTACACAAGGAATTCAAGTTTCAAAATAGTTCAGCTTTTGCCGCTGTGTGGATTAATACTGAATGTGTGTCACTGTTTTTACTTATGGTTCAGAATAGAGCAATATGCTAGTGTAAAACTGCATTGCTTTAATGCACTCCTCCATTGTTCTTACACATACACTCTGACTACTTCAAAATGATTTATAATCCGTGGTGGGCATTTTTCTCTTGACTTTGCAAAAGACTGGGTCATCAGACCAATGAGTGCAGTTTAGCATCACGGTAAGGAGGGGTTTGGGAACAAATGAATCGCTGAACGAATCATTGAGATAATTAGGTAAAAATAAATGCATATTATAAGACAATGAAAGTGTTTTTTGACCTTGCATGCATATCAGCTTGTTGCTGGAGACCCCCAAAACCAAAATATGACCTTTTTAAATGCATAATAGGGGCTCTTTAATAGTTTTGTAATTAACATATAAGCGCTAAATAAAAACATTTTCTTTAAATAAAATAAATAAATCGATCTTATTTTTGAAAAGTATATCTATAAAGTCTAGCTAGCCCATTAACACAATCTCTAAAAGAGCCCAAGAGACATTTCTGGCTAAATGCCATGCTGAAGTAAAATGTCCTCAAGTGACTTCTGATTTCAATGTAGTTTCCTTGTCTTACGATATGTGCTTTAAATATTGAATGCTACTTTATCAGTCTTTGCCTTTTGTTTAATTGTTCTCTTTTTCTTTCTCTTTTTAACACCTTTACCAGAACTTGCAGTTCTGAGAGATAATACTGTAGTAAAAGGAAAAAAAATGCATTTGTGGCCATGAGTAATGGGTTGAGAAAGAGAAAAGAGACAGAACAAGAGGTGGAGGGAGAGGAAAAGCATAAGAAGAATGCAAAAGGGAGGAAAGGTTATTCCCTTCTTAATGACACACACAATAACACAGAAGCACACAGTGTGCTGATGAATTCATTTGTGCATGTGTGGGTGAGAACTAAATGCATAGGTAGCAGCCATGAGTGTCAGGCTGTGAAACAGAACACCGCATGGTCTGGAAGAGCCTCTGGGACCCGCAGCATCCAGCGGCTGGATTTCCCAAAGATTATGCCCAGACTCCCTCATCGCTGAGAAGCTCCCAGTGGAGGATAAAGAGGTTGTTTAAACACTGCCAGACACGACTTCGGTTCCTATTCACACTTCCTATCTCCCTCTAAAACAAACCATAAAACCCAAGCCCACATCTTCACGTTTTCCACTGCCTCTTCAGTTCTCCTTTAATGGTTCTGTTTAGACTAGAACTTTTGCTTGCATGGTCAGATATTAAATATGTAATACCATTCTACAAATTATAGTTTGCCCTCTATTTTTTGATTACTTTGGTCTCTTTACTTTTCATTAAACATTTGGAGTTTTTAGGGCGATATATTAACCAAACGTCTTTTCTGAGTGTGATACTAATGAAGCATTTTTGCAGAAGTAGATGAAGCTGATAGAAATGCAAAGGCCTGAATGTCTGAAATTACCTTGAGCTCTGCAGCTAAACTTCCTGTGAGCAGAGATGGGTTGAAACTGAACACAGCATATTTGCAGTTGAGAAGTCTTATGCTTTTAACATTGTGTAGAGAATTCGTAGAAAAAGAGGAAGTATGTATGGGTGCGGCCGACGAAGGACTGGAAAATGATTTACAAGTGGTGAATTCCACTAAACTCCACCTGTTAATATCAGCTGTGTATAAAAGCTGGAGTCAGGAAATGTATATTGATGCGCACCTTCTGAATGTAATTCTTGCAATGCATTGAGGATACCAGAATCCTGTTCATCGAATTATTCATTTGTATCCAACAAATTACTTACTAAAATTTTTGACATTGAAGAAAACCCTCTCCTGATCTTTATTATTCAACACGCATGGAATTGATTAAATATTCCAACATCACCAACCTGAATTCACAAAATTAAGTTTACATCAACAAATCAGATTCCCCCGAAAGTCATTCCACTTCCTTTTTTTTCTTAGAAAGACCAGTGGTCATTCTTTTCTTTTCCATGCAATGAAGTATAATTGAGCTGTTCAAGGTGTTTTTATTGCACGACTTCAGAAGACCTAGAGTACAGCATACAAGTCGTATTACTTTTATGACCCCCTTATGGTGCTTCTGTGACCTTCATGTATGGGAAAACGGTTCTAATTGTGTGTCGTTTTCAGAACAGATCCTTCTAACCAAGCACAGTAAATGAAGTAAAACTATTTTACCACTTTCTGCAAGCCATCGATGAGATTGCCCACGATGATACGAAGACCTTTGAGCTCCTGGACCATGTTGCTGAGCTCTTCACAAGAACGCTCGCACACATCGGATGCTATTTTCTCCTTCTCCCCAATGAAGTTGGTAGATATAGATGTACCGACAGACACAGATTCTGTACTCTCATTAACCACGTTAACTTCCTCTGAAAGACAGAATAATGCAATGAATCAGGAAACGTACTTGCATTTACTTCCCAAACTTCATAACTTGAAATAAGAGCAAGAAAAAAAGACTTTAACACATCCTAACAAGACCCCATGAGCATTTATTTATTAACGAACAGACAAAACACAGCGGGGGCATTTGAAATTTTATAGACATGCGTGAATTATAAAGCACTTAACAGATTTGTAGGATATTCCACACCCTACACATTCAAATATATCATATTCCCTTTACATTTCTGACGTGAGTATAATAAATGTGCAGAAGTAACACTTAAAGGAAGATAGTGATTTTTTCAAAGCCCGTCTTGGAAAAGGAGGAAGGTGGCGGGGCTGGGGATACGCAACAGCAGAGGAATGCTGTCCATAATGCCAAAACTCCCATTAGATATCTGCAGCCATTTTGGGGTCATTTGTGTAAATTTTCTCCAGATTAATGGAGGACGGGAGACACTAAATCAAGGAGCCATGTTGTTACCTCCAGTGGTTCCTTTGAGACTCGTGCAGGGTTAGCAGCTTTTTAGAGACTGCTGAACTCGTTCAAATCTCTTGGGGGGCTTCAGTCAACGCTGGGAAAATAAGTGTGCGTGCATGTGTCTGTTTCAGCCACTTTCTAGGCAGCGCTTTTGTGCTGTTCAGTTGAGCTTTTATTTAGCAATACGTGGCACTCCTAAACTGGGGCACTGGAGAGTTTATAGGGACCTCTGTATTGGCATTCTGACGTTCAGCAGTTGGCACGCATCCGTGTTGGCAGTGCAAATGGAAGCCTTTCTGACTGCACATATCCTAAGCGTACTTATTCAATTGCAATTAAAAGGGAACTAAGGCAGCAGTGCTAGAGAAACACTCACAGCCACACTTTTCACACAAAGTTTAGTTTTGCAATGGTCTAAAACTACTTATTTCAGCACACTCCAGGGACGTGTTTATTTACTTGTCAAATAGTCTGTCTCAGCACTCTTTTCGGCATTAAACTGCAATCAGGGCTCAACAGTAAGCCATTTTAAGCTATCCCAGTACTTCAGATACATAGTTGAAGACAAAATTATCAGTCAAATATGAATTATTCTTTAAATATTTGTCAAGTGGTGTTTAAGATAGATTTTTTAAACACATTTTTTACATACTGTACGAGTTTTAATAACTTATTTACAGTAATAATTAATGTCTTGTCTTTGCATTGATGACTTTGCATTGATATTTTTCTAGTTATTTTGCAAGTAATTCAGCTTAAAGTGCAATTTAAAGGTTTAAATTATATAAAACGTTTCAGGAACAAATCTGGAAGATAATTCTTAAGAGGGCAAATAATATTGCCATCCAGTCAAGCTAAAAGAAATACTTTTTCCAGCAGAAAAAATATAGAAAATACTGTGAAAATTTCCTTACTCTATTAAACATCACTTGGGAAACTTTCAAAACATTTTCACAGGAAGACGGATCATTTGTCTTCAACTGTACACTGTAATTATTTCTTAGTGACTTTAATGTGTCAAGACAAGAAAACTCTAGTTGTATACACTATTTTCAACATAATATTTCCTTTTTTTTTAAATGACTAGTTTAACATTGTTAAAAGTATATTTATTGTGGAATAATCAAAAATATACATTTGTTGGCTTTTGGTCCAAATTGATTGAATTGATTGAATTGATTTCTATTCAACCTAATGCGTTTCTGTTTTAAAACCTTAAGTTTCATGTCTATTTATAAATATTATGTCTAATCGCCCTTTCTTCTGCAAATAGTTTTTGTATGAATGGAAGATAATGTAAAGGGATAAATTGCTCTGTTATGATCATGAGGAACTGTGTAATTGTTTTTAGTTTTCTTTCCCTGATATTATTAAGATAGATCGTTGGTGATTGGATGGATGCAGCCCGATTGGGTAGCTTTACTTAGACAGAGGAAAATTAAGACCCGTTTAAAATAATTTAAGACATACAACACAATATTACAGTGAATTTAAGACTTTTTAAGGCCTAAAATTTTGTTTTAGAAATTTTAGACACTTTAAGATTTCTTAAGACCCGCGGATACCCTGAAGAACAACAAAATACTATTGCAGTAATGCTGACGTAATGTGAAATTATTATTCATTCGTAATTTATACTTGGGGTGGGGGTGGGGGGGATGGGGGGGGGGTCACAGCTGCAGAAAGATTTTTAATGTGAATTTTCATCTCGCGTTTACTTAGTTCGCTCTAAAAAAAGGAAACTCTTAGTGCATGTGGACTGTTCATTTGTATTTAACTGTATATATATATATATATATATATATATATATATATATATATATATATATATATATATATATATATATATATATATGGAAGTTTTATCCTAACAAAATGAAACAACTACCCAAATGAGAAATCAAACGATCAAATAATGGAGGTACTAGTTTCTGGTTTCAAAAAATGAGTAAACAAGAAAAAACAAAAGGAAATAAGAATTATGAGTTTTTTTATTCACTCAACTTCAGACATTTTAGGTCAGTGCAACTAATGTTTTCAAATATTGAGTGAACAAGAAAAAGCAAAAGGAAATAAGGATTATGTTTTTTTTTTGTTGTACTAGCTTTTTTTAGGATAAACTTTATTTGTCCTAGAGAGGAAATTTGTCCTGGGTGAAAAGGTGCTACAACATTGCTCTAAGCAGACAATAAAATAAAACAAACAAAACAGTTAAGAACAAACAATTAAAAATATACATTGTTTACAAAATAAGACTGTATATAAATATATAAATATGAAATATATAAAGCACAGTACACAGTCAAGTGCTAATGTACTACAGGTGCATTGTTTTTGGTAGAGTTCAACAGTTTTAACGAGGTAGGAACAAATGAAAGCTTCGGACTATTGGTCTTACACATTGGTGTATACAGCCAGAAAGTAATACTTTAGATAATGAATTTGAAAAGTTTTAACTAATTTAGTTTGAATTTGCTGTAAATAATAATGTTTATGTTTCCATTTAATTTTGTCTACTTTTTATTTACAAAAAAAATCATTAATTCATTCTAGCAAACATTGCAGATCCAATGCAGAAAATTAGATACAGTATTTTCAGTTTCACACATTCTTATGCTTCCAATAATGTTGTAAGTTAATTTAACAAGATCTAATATATTTTAGATAACAATATTGTGGTGCAAATCAGCACAAATGGAGAATAAATGTGGAATGAAACAGAAAACCATCATAAAATCTAGTACGTATGGAGCAATGGAGCACTAGCCCACAAACAACAAGTGACTGCTTCATAAACCGGCCTGTAACTCTCTCCAGAGCTTTAGAGGAGAAATCTGTTGAAGCAGCCAGTTTGGGATCTGACAATATGCATGTATAAAATTATGACTGTGTACTTCTACCATTTTTCCACCTTCCTTTAAAGCATCCACAACCTGCCAATGTATATTAATATGACAATCTCTATCCTCTTTATGGCATGTGCAAACTGGTTGACCCTTACACCACCACACTAACATGAGCGTTTCCCGTAAACATGATGTAATATGGTCAGAAATTTCCACAGCTCTGATCTGCAGATTTTGTGACCCACTTAGGTGAAAGCCAGAAGAGCTTAAAATGAAAACTGAATCCAATGGAAAACATACCAACTCTCTTAAAACAAATTTGATCATGAACTCCACAAATCCAATGGAGCTCCTGAAACCTGGAACATTCAGAAGTCTGTGCATTATACGAGAGACTAATCCAAGCCCTAAAACAGCAGTCCAGCACAAAAGCAAGCCAGAGATCATAAAAGCAGATGCTTCATGACAAATTTCAGGAACTACTGCAAGGTTCTCCTTGGCCTTTATACTTCCAAGTTTGAAGATATATGAATTCTTACCAGGTTTGGCAATCTCACAGCCTTTGTTTCTCAGGATGTTTTCTATTGGCGTGTCAAAGAGGAACTGAACATTTTGCAGTAAACCCTGTGAGATGACAGAGATTGCAGGTCCATTATAATGAAATTGAAAAAGTGTATGATCATTTTCAACAACCACATTTAAATTAGGGATGCTCTGACAAGATTTTTATTGGATAATACCAATTCAAAAAATAACTATTGGCTGATTCTGACATTGATTTTTGCTCACTTATTTGAATATTTGTCATAAAATTAGGCTTTTACTCGTGCATTAAATTAGCAAATTAAGGTATACATGATAGTTTGTTGCTGCATCTTCAAGTTACTTTTATTGATTGGATAAATGTAAGATTTAACAAGCCAACATTATTATTGTTATTCTTATTTTATTATCGTTATTATAATTTTACAAACTATACTTTGCACAGATTTCAGTATTTAATTAATTTACACACACACAAAAATATTTTATACAAATAATATTTTTAAATATTGGGAAATCTCTTATTTTATTCTCCAATGATGACAGAATGACAGAAATCAATGCTTAAATGGAAAATTAACTCACTAATTATGTCAGTGATCATATTATTAATATATATATATGAACTATGAAAAAAAAATTAAGAGACCACTTGAAATATCTCAGTGACTACATTTACATGGACATCTGTAATCAAATTATTTGCATAATATCAATAATATCATTAATGTGTTTACATGAGTTGCTTTTAGAATGTTCCTTTTATGATCCTGTTTTACATGTTATAGCACATAGATCGATTAACGTCATTGCGTCACCGCGCTATCCATGTTTCCTCCGGAATTTCATGTAATTTTGGGTGTTTCATTTTTAATTTGTCGATTTTAACTGCAGTTGGCACTTTCACTTTCATTCAGGAACATTTCATGCATGCCCCCCGTGACAAACGAGATGTTGGATGCGCGTATGAACTGCTGGAAGAGTGTAGTTTTAATGGAATTTGATACCACACGCCGCATGGAGAAAAAAATCTCTGCATTTTGCGATGCAGGTGTCTGTGGTCCTTCACTGACTCGGTAGGTGCAGAGAATAGTGTCAAACAGCTGTGTCTGTATAGACTATCCTGTCGCAAAATGCGGTGAAAAGTCCTACATGATGGTAATACTTTGATTAAGGTGTTTACATGTCTGTACTGCACTTCAAGGCGACTAAAACCAGCATACTCCACATGTCTTAATCCAATTTATGTTTAGTTCGAATATGACCTTAATCAGATTAAATTAATCAAAAATCGCTGTTTACATGGTAGACTCTTAATCAGAGTATTGTCTTAATCTTAATTGGATTATTGGTGTCCAAGTAAACATACTCAGTGTCTCTATACTATTTATAGTCGAATGCTTAAGTAAAACATTGTTTTAGCTTTATTCTTTTAACTACTGAAGATGTTTCATCTAAATTTAAACAAATAGTTAAGAAAGAAATATTTGCTTAAAAAAACAATTGTCATTTTCTGAAAAAAATAAAAGAAAAATAATAATCTGAGATGAAATCTTATCAGGCCTTGATGAATAAAACAAATATTAACATTTTTCTCAAAGCCATTCTTAGTAAATCCATTGATATTAGATTAGATTATACCAGGGGTGGGCAAAGCCGGTCCTAGAGGGCCGGTGTCGTGCAGAGTTTTGCTCCAACACTAATGAACACACCTGAACATACTAAGCAGTGTCTTCACAATCACTAGACAGCTACAGTATAGGCAGGTGTGTTTGATTGTGGTTAGAGGTAAACTTTGTTGAACACCGGCCATCCAGGACAGTTCGCCCACTCCTAGATTATACATATTACATTAGTAATCCATATATATATATATATATATATATATATATATATATATATATATATATATATATATATATATATATATATATATATATATATATATATATATATATATATATATATATATATATAAAAGATAAGTTCAGGTGTAAACACTTCTAAGTGCTTAGCTGTATAAAATTTTCTATAATAAAAAAAAAATTGCGTTTATCTCAGCTTCTTATGTTGACATTTAGTTTCATTCAATTTAAAGACAATGAAATGAACCAGTTCTTGTAATTACTGAACCATATATTGTACATATGAATGATAAATTGCTTTATAATGTTATGAAGCAAAGATGATGCTCACAGAGAAGAACAGGTCTTACCCTGAAGTGGTTTTCCCTGATAGATCCCTTGGCCACAAACATCTGGCTGCCCTCTGGACGCAGGAGCTCATAGAAAGGCTCATCCAGGATCACGCTGTCTATGAGGCTGCAGCCCACATACAGGTGAGCGTTTTCTCCATGAACGTACAGCGAGATGTTCTTCCACTGCGAATCAGACAAGTCCACATCCTCGAAGGACACCACATTCTGAGATCCCTTCACCATGTAGACCAGATCCAGCGTATTGGCGCGACCATTGGACACAATCTCAAGCTGACGGAGCCCTCCGGGACCCTCCACTCCAAGCAAGGTGCCCCTGGAGCCCTTGTCCTGTCGCATAGTGGCCACAAACACAAAGCCCTCATTGTTCTGGACCTGTTTAAGGATCTGATGGAGCGCTGGGGTGCTCACAGCTGGGATGTGGTCAAAGCGGATGAAACGATACGCCGGTGAGTCCCAGTCGTGGCCCTTGAAGAGCTTGGCTCCAATCGTTTTTCTGCTGATTCCGCTGATTTTGATGAGGTCGAAGATGGATTCGTCTTCCACAGGGCCATCTTTGAATGAGTCAACATATACGCATTTCAGCAAGTTGCAACTGATTATGTATATTTTATTTGATTATTATATAAGCCCATTAAACATTTTCAGGAAAGTATGACATCATTCATCAGGTCGAAAACAATGCAAAAGCTGTTTTGCATTTAATACCACATAGAGACTCTCTTAATGAATCAAACACAGATGTGCTTGAAGGCACAAAGGATAAAGGGAGAATTGTGTCAGATGGACATCTCAAATTCAGATATAGAAATAACAGGAAAAATATATATACAATTGAAGTCAGAATTATTAGCCCCCCTGTTTTATTTTCCCCCCAATTTCTGTTTAACAGAGAGAAGATTTTTTCAACACATTTCTAAACATAATAGTTTTAATAACTCATTTCTAATAACTGATTTATTTTATCTTTGTCATGATGACAGTACATAATATTTTACTAGATATTTTTCAAGACACTTCTATACAGCTAGGTTAATTAGGCAAGTTATAGTGATTAGGAAAACCATTGTATAATGAAGGTTTGATCTGTAGACAAAATATAGCTTAAAGGGGCTAATGATTTTGACCTTAAAATTGTGTTTAAAAAATAAAACCTGCTTTTATTCTAGCCGAAATAAAACAAATAAGACTTTCTCCAGAAGAAAAAATATTATAGGAAATACTGTAAAAATTTCCTTGCTTTGTTAAACATCATTTGGGAAATATTTAAAAGAGAAAAAAATTCAAAGGGGGGCTAATAATTCTGACTTCAACTGTATATTCATAAACCATGTGTGTACAGGTGGATCTTGGGTTTACCTTGAGGTAGTGCTCTGATACATAGCAACAGCAAAGGCCACAAGCAGAGATTACTCCTGAGTATCATAACTCCTTTAAAATACACATAGACATATATTTTAAAAAGCATAACACATTAACAACCAATTTCATCCCAGATTTTCCATAGATAGCCCAACGAGAGATTGCATGTTTAAAAAAATAAGATTTAAATACAGTGAAAATGAAAATAAGATTTAAATATAGTGCTTAGCATAATCGAGTGCTCAACATAATTGAGTACATCCTATTTTGAAAATGAATATTTTGATCCATTTCTCAGTTAATATAGGTCATATACTTATTACTATACTTATTAAAATAATATTTTAGTCACCAAAGATATTTAGAAATTGAAAGATAATACAATTAAATTCAACCAAAATACTGCAACAAAAATTATAACCAACAAATCTTCAACTAAATTTTTTAATAGTTTTCCTTCTCTTGATTTTTTCTCTTTTTTTAAAAATCTTTTTTGTATTTAATATTTTTCTATAGCATAAATTTTGGTGTACTAGTTTTTGGACCGTTAGTAAGTTATTTTGTTAGATAAGCTCCAGATTTGGCTTCAGTATTGACTAATCTAATGTATATGCACAAATAAAATATTATATAGTTTCCTGTTAAAAATATGAATTTAAAAGACAGATTTGTGAGGGGTGTACTTATATATGCTGAGCTCTGTATATGCACGTTTGTATGTAATCAGGCATGTGTGTGTTAATCTAGATGTATTATATGCTAGATATATTACATGACAGAGAAGTCTTAGAAGAGATACATTTTAACAATCTGATGTACCTCAATTATGACATTTTTATAAAGGTTTTACTTAAGATATGATCTTTCAGAGGGGATAATTAAACAGCTGTGGTCATGTGTTTGTTTTAAACCAGCCATTTAAAAGTTCACATCAATTGAAGACATACTATTTTGATTTGCAGCTGACAACTCTATGTAAAGTACATTAACACACATTTGCTAGACAATTTTAAAAGGTATTGAACCCTTCAGCAGGATCAACTGGGTTAGATATCAATGAATAGATGACTTTATGGTTCATACTTAAGAGATAATGTGCAATTGTGGCGAAAGTTTCAAGCTAAAAATTAATTATCAGATTGACATCTCAAACACTTTAGCTGACAGGTCTTTAAAAGCGTTTAACTATAGCAGACTAGCTAAATTAAAAAATTTACCGACTGCCAAGCAAGGAGGAAAGAAAATGATTATTATTTCCTCTCATGAAACTTAAACTAGTCTAGGATGCCAAAAAGTAGAACTGTAGCGTAGGCTATAAAAAATCAGGAAAGACTCACCTGTTGTAACGTGCAATCCGGCGGAATCAGTACACAATATGTATGTCCTCTAAGACAAAAATGTTGTAAATGTTAGGTTGGAATAAAAATCTGGCAAATATGTGACAAAAATACACAGTCCCAATAACATCCACACAGTTCTTGTTTTCAGTTCAATGGGCTGGCAACTACTGGACTGAAGCCCTTTATACGGTTCAGTCCATGTCAGTCAGACTCCGATACAAAGCTGGACCTGCGGAGGGGGCTGAATTATATGATTCCCATCCTAAAATGTCATGCCGGTAGCCTACCAATGCAGACAAGCTTTCAGTCCTGCCCTGCAGTGACGTAACGTTATATCTCCTCCAAGTTCTCCCAAATTCCCAGCCAGAGTCAATGAGAGGAGGAGCAGAGATGTGGAGGAGCCTGCCATGTGCTCGCGAAGATGCGAGAGATGAGGCTCAATATAGCCGCTCAGTCGCGTTCATGTAAATTACGTCAGAAACATAGGCTTATATTTGTTTACATCTATATATACACATCTATTTATCTATATGTGATTTCATTTAATTCGTTTATTAGTTATTAAATTAAAAAGAGCTTCCATTTTTAGTTGATTTGTGCTCGTATTGTCTAATATATTGATTATAAACCCCCTTTAATTGGAGTCTAGCTAGTTCGCTCTCGCTCACTCTCATCAGACTGCACGCAGTTCTGGAGCGGCAGATATGAATGGAGTGGAGCGACTGACAGGTTGATCTGTTGTGTTCTGTAGCCATTCGGCTAGTGATCCCCTTCAGGTTTTCTATTTCACATCACGTACACTGATCGAACTTAAGCCACTTGTCGCAGCTAAAATAGCAGTTTTGTTTTCCACTAAAAGACTAAACAGCAATGGTTGAGACGGAGTAAAATCTAGACGATTAGACGGAGTTTTGTGTAGAATCGCGGTTTTCCTCGCGCCTTATTTGAAGTTTCCATAGCGGTGTATGGTGTGGCCTGGCCTCTAGTGGTCACATACAGTAGTTCAAATTGCTTGTGTGTTCCGGTTACTAAGTTACTTGTTTCACTTTCGATTTCAAGTGATTTTATTTTACTTTATTTAATTAACATGAGCTATTGTTGAAATTAAAATAAGTAAATAAAAAATGAAGTAATAAACCTGTACCGGTACTAGCCTGTGACAAAAAAAAATACTGTGAAAGTTTCTGTTTCCAAGAAGGTTCTCTGTTGGTTATGACCATAAAAAAAATCTTGGTTACCTTAATTTCTAAGCTGAATCAAATTAACCTTATGAGTCCATTGAGGGCGTCACGGTGGCGCAATGGATAACACGACCGCCTCACTGCAAGAAGGTCGCTGGTTCAAGCCTCGGCTGGGTCAGTTGGTGTTTCTGTGTGGAGTTTGCCTGTTCTCCCTGTGTTTGCGTGGGTTTTCTCCTGGTGCTCCAATTTCTCCCACAGTCTAAAGACATGTGGTATAGGTCAATTGGGTAAGCTAAATTGTCCGTAGTGTATGTGTGTGAATGAGGTTGTATGGATGTTTCCCAGTGATGGGTTGCAGCTGGAAGGGCATCCGCTGTGTAAAACATATGCTGGATAAGTTGGCGTTTTTTTTCGCTGTGGCGACCCCAGATTAATAAAGAGACTTAAAACAGCTTGTGTAATTATAAAATTAAGTTAGAACATGATTAACTTAGTGACCTAAAAATATGCGGTCAGGACTGATTGATCATATCATTTTTACAGTGTAGTTGTGAGGGAAGGTTCCATGAAGTTTAAGAGAACATTTCTAGAATGATTTATGTTCTTATTACGTTGTTTTTAGAAATAAATTAACTTGCAATGTTCTGGGAAGTTTAGTTTTTGTTAAAAAAATAAAATAAAATGTTACCAACAGGCAATATTTATAAAATTCTTTTATTTGGCTTCTGAAAAAACCAAATGGTATTCAAACAGCAAATAAGAACATTTTGTGTTTGCTGCGTCCTTCGACTGTCATCTTTTTGGATTTTAAGCATCTTAAATAATATTATGGAAAAAAAATTTAAGTGGCGACGCAGTGGCGCAGTAGGTAGTGCTGTCGCCTCACAGCAAGAAGGTCGCTGGTTCGAGCTTTGGCTGGGTCAGTTGCCGTTTCTGTGTGGAGTTTTCATGTTCTCTTTGCGTTCGTGTGGGTTTCCTCCGGGGGCTCCGGTTTCCCCCCACAGTCCAAAGACATGCTGTACAGGTGAATTGGGTAAGCTAAATTGTCCGTAGTGTATGAGTGTACATGAGTGTGTATGGATGTTTCCCAGAGATGGGTTGCGGCTGGAAGGGCATCCGCTGCTCAAAACATGTGCTGGATAAGTTGGCGGTTCATTACGCTGTGGCGACCCCGGATTAATAATAAAGGGACTAAGCAGAAAAGAAAATGAATGAATGAATTCATGAAAAAATTAAAGTGCAATTTAATTTTTTTTATGTTGAGGTAACAGGTCCCATTTGAGAGCAGGGTTTGTGACATATACCCCCGGTTTCACAAACAAGGTTTAAGGCTAGTCAAGATTAAATTGCATGTTTGAGCTGTCTCAACTCAAAGTAACTTGCAGTGAGATGTCTTAAAATACATCAGTGTCATTTTTTTATCCAGGTGCACACCAGTAATATATTTTTCTAAGGCCATTTTTATAAATGTGGCTTAAATAGCCTAATTTACCTAAGGCCCAGTCTTGGCTTAATCTAAGCACTGTTTGTGAAACTGGGCCACAGTGTCCCATTTCTTAGGGGTAAATTTTGAAGCCCTTCCCCTTCACACTTCACAGTTTTAAGGGCCAAGGGGAAGGGGAAGGGGTACAAAAATAGAATTGGGATTGGGCCATAGCCTACTGTATTCAGCCAAAAGGGGGAGATCAATACTATTTGGCATCACTTTTCAAGAGAAGTGAGGCACACATGACATATATAATGAATTAATTTCACTATGGCTACAACTATATTTTCTTGGCAAAGTTAATTTGGTCTTAATATAAAAATTATGCCATCGGGAAAAAATATTAGACTAAGGAAAACAGCAGTGGTGTTTGCTCCTTGCTTTTTTAGGTAGATTTTCATAAACTTCATAAATTACAGATCTCTTGCTTTTGGCAAATCAATTCAAGATCTGATACAGTGCTGCTGTAATGGGATTTTTTTTTGACACAAGCTTTGCAACTTTGGAAAGTAACTTCACTACAAATGGCACAAAAGCAAATCCACTCCATATTCCATTTCGACTCTAAGCCACACACAAGACATCCTAAACTAACAAAAGTGGAGAAATACAGTCCCAGTTCTGTTTCCAATGCTGTTGCAAAGGCATTGGAACAATTAAATATGTTTTTGTATATTTTATTCTTCAGTGTGGAAATAATCTGTTTTCTGTAAATGTCCAAGCTTTTGATTCATAAACTGCTTATAGTTTAAATCACTAAGATAAATAAAAGTGTTATAACTAACCAGCAAGTTAATAGCTGAATCAACTAACAGTCATATTAAATTCACTAATGGCCACATCAGCTCCTGCATAAAAAAATAAGTTGGAGATTTAAGTGCAAAACGAGTCAGAAAGAGTAATTTAGCTTATATTAAATTATGGAATTAAATATCGTGTTTTATGGGTAGTAGTTTGAAATAGCTAAGACCTATTCACTAAATTAGTTATGAAAAGATTTTAAAAGAAAGTCTTGTTTAGAAAAGCTGGAGAAATGCTGGTTTAGCTGCAGCTTCTAAATGTGTGTATGTGTGTGTGTGTGTATATCCAAGATATCTCATATATTTCACTAGCTGAAGGACCCCAGGAATTTAATTTTGTGTTTTAAACAATGGGACTAAAATATGCACATACAGTGGCAGTATTGTCTCTAAGAACCAGAGAGAAGGACAAACCGATGATGACTTGATATCTTGTGTTCATAAACGACCAATTTCTAAGCTGGAGACAAATCGAACTCTCGATGTCACAATGGTCATTCAGTACACAAGCAAAGATATTGCGTGACAATATATAACTATCAAAGAAAACTGGTTTGTCTTTAGATATTGTGCCATTTTTGAAAAGATTTCTTCTGGAAGTACCACTCGGCCAATTCAAAATACTTATTTTGCCATTTAATAGCAAGAGTCTGTCTGTCTCATGTGGTTTCATTCAAGCCCCAGAGAGTGATATTTCATCCAAAGCTGAGCAAACATGCACGCTATCAAAACACATCGCAGCTGAACATATTGAATATCAATTTGAATGTTGAAATCAGCTCTACCAGTTTCCATACATGATTGTGTGCGTCTTTTAAAAACTCGGTTAGTGTGATAAGGACAATAGTTCGCTCAAATGTGTCTTCCATAATCCATCTCACTGATTCTTCTCTCATGTTAAAGGGTTAGTTCACCCAAAAAAGATCATTCATTCATTTTCCTTTGGCTTAGTCCCTTTATTCATCAGGGGTCGCCACAACGGAATGAACTGCCAACTTATCCAGCATATGTTTTACACCCCGGATGTCCTTTCAGCTGCAACCCAGTACTGGGAAACATCCATGCACACTCATTCACACACACCTACACTATGGCCAATTTAGTTTATTCAATTCACCTATACCATATGTCTTTTGACTGTGGGGGAAACCAGAGCACCTGGAGGAAACCCATGCAAACTCGAAAAAGCGACCTTCTTGCTGTGAGGCGACGGTGCTAACCATTAAGCCACCATGTCAACCCAAATAAAGATATTTATTATTGTCAATTAATCACCTTCATGTTGTACCTACTTCTGAGACCTTCGTTCATCTTTAGAATACAAATTAATTTATTTTTAGATGAAATCCAAGAATTTATTTGACCCTTTTGTGCACACAAAAACAAAAATAATGACTTTATTCAGCGGTTTCTTCTCTTCAGTGTCAGTTTAAGGCATGCGTTTATGTATATGCCAGCAGCAAAACATTTTCTCATAGATTTATAATATTACAATTGAACCACAAGGGCGGCACAGTGGGTCAGTGGTTAGCACTGTCACCTCACAGCAGGAAGGTAGGCTTTGAGTCCCAAACTGGGCCAGTTGGCATTTCTGTGTGGAGTTTGCATGTTCTCCCTGTGTTCGCGTGGGTTTCCTCCAGGTGCTCCGGTTTCCAAAGACATGCACTACAGGTGAATTGGGAAAACAAAATTGGTTAGTGTATGGGTGTTTCCTAGTTCTGGGTTGCGACTGGAAGGGTATCGGCTGCGCAAAACATATGCTGGAATAGTTGGTGGTTCATTCCGCCAACTATAAATAAGGGACTAAGCCAAAGGAAAATGTATGAATGAATGAATTGAACCACTGGAGAAACATGGACTGTTTTGAGGTGTCTTCATGGACTTTTTTCTGGACCCCTGCTGTCTTACGGAGGGTCAAGGAGCTCTTATTTCATCTAAAACATATTCATTTTTATTCTGAAAATGAATAAAGGTCTAAGGGGATTGGTACAACATGAGGGTGAGTAATTATTAACATAATTTAGATTTTGGGTGAACTAACCCTTTAAGGCTGTCATCTGTTCCCATGGCATCTTTATGCAAGCCATCTAACCTTTTCACCCAAAGTTTAAGCATGACTGCTTTATTAGGAACAACTTTCTAGTACAGCATTTGAGCCCCTATTGCCTTGAGAACTGCTTTAATTCTTTGTGGCATGGATTCAACAAAAATACTACAAACATTCCTCAGAGATTTTGGTCCATATTAAGAGGAAAGAGTCACACATTTGCTGCAGATTTGTCGGATGCACATCCATTTTGTGAATCTCACATTCCAGCACAACCTGGTGCTCTACTTGAGATCTGGTGACTGTAGAGGCCATTTTGAGTAAAATTGAACAACCTGTCATGTTAAAAAACATGGCCCATTATTCTATGGCCCATTATAAGTAGCCATTGCCACATCATAAAGAAATGGACATGGTCAGTAATCCCAAAGTCCCTTTAAGGCAAGTCATTTCACTCGGCGGCCATCTTTGAAACACCTCTTGGGCAGTATGCTCTGGCATTCTGTTTGAATGGGGAAACATCAAATTCTCCAAAACTGCTTACCAAGCTTACCATTACAATTTGATTGGCTCCTGTACTAGTAGGTGGGCTTTAGTCGCCATATAACGATCGATGATTGGCTCCTGTACTAGTAGGCGGGGTTTTATTCACCATATTGACGTTACACTTTTCCCCATTCAAAAAGATATGAGTGACATGTCTTGTGTATTCTAGAGTCTTTGGTAATCCCTATAAACTGGGGCATTTAAGTGAAGGTTTAATTATAAACTAATTTCGAGAGGATCACATGCTTATGGTTTGATCACGGCTGGCCCTGCATTAGCCAATTCATGATTCACCAATCAGATGATTTTTAAGTCTCCATAAATAATCTAAGTTCCATAACATAGTCATCTTCGTTTTGAAGACTCCCCCCTTCCACCCCTACTCCTCCTCCTTTCCTAGATTGGCAGCACGGCGGGCCAGTGGTTAGCACTGTTGCCTCACAGCAAGAACTTCTCTGGTTCTAGTCCTTACCAAGCCAGTAGACGTTTCTGTGCGGAGTTTACATGTTCTCCCCGTGCTCGTGTGGGTTTCGCCCAGTTTCCTCCCAGGGGGGAGCTCTTGAAACAAAGCTATTGTGGCCCAAAGTGTGTCATGAAAATATCCCTCACACCAATTCACCACCAGCAGCATGAACCATTAAAGCAATAAAAGATAGATCCATGCTTTCATTTTTTTTTCACACCAAATTCTATCAGCTGAACAAGTCATTCTCATCTGACCTGCACATCAACATGCCTAAATAACGCAGTTGCTGCCATGCGACTGGCTGATTAAATATTTGCATTAATGCAGATTTGAACAAAGCTGAAAAGTAAGTTTAGAATGCAGCCCAAAACAGGTGGTAAACTCCATCTAATGCTAAATATGGGCACAAGACCGATGGTCGACAAGTACTGTGAGGGAAATTCAAAAAGACTTTCAAGAGAGAGTTCAACAGTTATTAAAAATGTTTAATATTAGTGCACAACTGAGGATTTTTATATCATGGATGTACAAAAATATTGACTATATGATCACAGAAGTGATTTATAGTACTTCATCCACACATATTGGTTTCATATTTGAATAAAAGAATTTCATTTATCTCTGGCATCTCAAACATATTTTTTCAAGAACAAAAACCTCACAGATTTTCTTCAATTAAAGCAGGGCTATGCTGTGGTTACGCAAGCCAGACTCCTTTATTCCACTTTATTGCCGTCGTTTCACCTTCAGAATCTGTGGCATTCAATAGAATACGTGTGTGATTTGATAGCAGGTTATGTAAGTTCTGAAGAACCCAGCAGGAGGTGGAATGTTCCATTATGATGATGTTGGAGAGATGAGAATCAGAGCAGAGCTGGAGAAACCTTAGCAAAACATTGATAAACAGACCTCGGATTTCACACAGCTCAGTATCCATCAGTCAAAATCACACAGTGTGCCATAAAACTATGCATTTCAGCAAATTACATTCTTGTTCAATTAGGGTGACAACCAGGTTACTGTCATGGGACAGCAGAAGGGATATCGCAGGATGTGGGAAACATGAAGGAGAAATAAATTCACGATGAATAGACTATGGATGTGTTCAAAAGCTGTAAAATGCTGCTTACAAAGGACAAATTCAAGGTGGGAAGGCATCAACACTAGAGCTGTGGCAAAATCGTTTGTGAAATCGATTCTTTGATTTTCAAAACAAAATTCTCTCTTGAATTGATTCTGAGCTTAGTTTTAAACAGCAGATGGCGCTGCATGTTTACAAACATCCAAACTCTGCTTGCTTCCAATTCCTTACAGATACCACTTGAACCTAAAATAAGCATTATACAGTAAGTAAAGCTAATCTTCACAGTGAGCTGTTTTTATATTAATCTCATGACATAAAAGCTTACATGACTGTTGCTGGGTTCCATTCGGAAAGGCTCATCCCTATGCCCTAATTCCTTTGGAGGGTCCTTCTGAAGGGATTAGAGCAGCGTTCCTCAACCACCGGGTCACGGACTGCTATCGCTCCATGGATCAATTGGTACCGGGCTGCACAAGAAATCATTAATTACTTCCATTTTATTTATTATCTGAGTCTGAACAATCTTTTATTTTGAAAAGTCTTTTATTTTGAAAAATGACCGTATTCTCTCAGTTACATCTCGGTCACTTGAGCTCCCAAATTTAACCCACAAGCAGAAAAATGAGTAAGAAACAGACGTCTTTGGAAAGTTTCTTTGCTAAGCAGAAACAGTCCAGGTAAGGAACCACAAACTGCTAAAAATGGATCCGCAACCCATTTAGTCAACAAATCAGGTGAATCCACCATGGCTGTGCAAGAAAATCAACTGATGGAGACCGCAAATAATGGCGGCCTTTTAGGGGCCGTTCGCATATCGCGTCTTTTCTAGAGTTCGCACAAGTTCGTTGTTTTCAATGGAGGTGCGTGGCTTGCACGCACAAGCGGCGTGATGCGCTTGCGCCTTCCAGACCAGACACACCCAGAATCCATTAGACTGCGAGTCACGTGACAAGAATTGACCGATCAGCTTCAGCTTGTATGGAATATACACATTTTGGTAGACTATTTATCTCAGACAAAGACAGAGCACCCAAACACTGCAGTGCTTTGTAATTTTCTCTATAAATAAAACTTGTATCAGAGTGACAGCAAAGTTTTGTCAGCTTGTCTTCCTCTGAGAAAACGGTTGATGGTTGCCTAGCAACTACCCCCCTTCCCGGTCTGCGGTAAAATTGTCAAGCGTTGACCAGTTTGCGCTGATGAAAAGGTTGAGGACCACTGGATTAAAGCATAGGGTTGAGTTCCAAATTGAATGCAGTAACGCTAAATGTGAATGTGACGCCAAACAACTTCCCTGCTCAAAGGATCATATCCATGAAATGTCCATCAGTATCTTTTAAAATCCTTGTTTCAAAAGGCCTCTTCGAAGTGGCCAGTTTTGAGCACTTTGGTTTGGAACAACACCTCAATATGGTGGCCATGATTTTTTACTCTAAAGTGCACTATAGGGGGCCATATATCTCTTGATATATATTGGAACGCATCGCCAGTCAGCGCATATGCACTCTTCTTTATAAGCATTTGAGTGTACAAAAAAATTGCCTAGAAAAAATAGCCACGCCTTATAAAGTCCCTTGAGCGCCCTCTGCTGTTAAATTCTAATAACTGAATCAATTCAAGGCAGAATAGAGATGCATTTTAAAAATCTTAGAATCAAACTATTATCGCCACAGCTCTAATCAAGACACATCTGAATCCTAAACTTAGCTTAACTTCCTGTCTGCTGAGAAAACTTCAACACATTTGAAGGCAGCATTTTTGGATTTTGACTAAGGCACTGCTAGTCTTCCAGAGGTCCCACGACGCTTAAAATACACACATTACATACATAAAAAATTATATCCTATGCATCCCATTTCTGGCAGTTAAGCTAAAAATAAAGATGACGCCTGTAAACTCTGTTTGGGAGTCGTTATGTGCCAAACGTATGGTTTTAACCAAGTTTTTCCACTTTTGCTCTAATTTCTAGTAAGAAGTTAGTAGAAGTTAGTGCTGTAGAAAGCCAGTATTCCATTAGTTCTTACTAAAGCTCTCTATTTACTGTAGCTGCACATGATAAATTTTTTTTTGATTGTTTGTTTGTGATGTGTCTCTTGGGAAAACGGTGCTTCAAAAGTCACTGCCTGATAGGTCAGTGAGGCACAAGCTCAGCTGTTTTATGTAAATATTGTTTCACATTATTTGTAAGGCCAATTTCTGTGGCTCAGTGGTTAGCACTGTCGCCTCTCAGCAAGAAGGTTCTGGTTCAAGTCCCAGCTGGGCCACGTGGCATATCTTCCTGGAGTTTGCATGTTCTCTGTAGGATATTTGGGTAACCAAAAATATATCTTCCAGGACATCACAGGAAAGTTCTTTTTTTTAAACTTAAAGAGAACATAAAAGAGAACAGGACATATGAACATACATTCTGGGAACATTTGTATACTTCATTCATTTTCATTCGGCTTACTCCCAGATTTGTCAGGGGTCACCACAGCGGAATGAACCACAAACGTATCCAGCATATGTTTCACACAGCGGATGCCCTTCCAGCCGCAACTCAGTACTGGGAAACATTAATGCACACTCATTCACACACACTCATACACTACGGTCAATTAGGTTACTCAATTCACCAATACCACATGTGTTTGGACTGTGGGGGAAACCGGAGCACCCGGAGGAAACCCACCTGAACACGGAGAGAACATGCAAACTCCACACAGAAATGTCACCTGGTCCAGCCAGAACTCGAACCAGCAACCTTCTTGCTGTGAGGCGACAGTGCTAACCACTGAGCCACTGTGTTGCCCTAATAACCAGAGATGTATAGTAACAAAGTAGAACTACTTCACTACTGTACTTAAGTACTAAAAGGTTGTATCTGTACTCTACTGGAGTATTGTTTTTTTCTCCTACTTCTACTTTTACTTCAGTACATATTTTCGATGAGCTTAATACTTTTACTCCAGTAGATTTTTTATGTGTTGCATAGTTACTCGTTACAATTATAAAAATGTTACGAATAAAAATCATTCATTGATCAGTTACCCGCGGTTCATATCATGCTGCAATGTTCACATAACGTTAACTGTCTATCATAAAGGCTGTCACGCTGAATGGTGTTTTTGACCCATTACATATTTATTTATTTATTTATTTATTTATTTATTTATGTATTTATTTATTTATTTATTTATTTATTCATTCATTCATTCATTTATTTATTTATTTATTTATTTATATTATAAATCGTAAACCATGGTTCTTTTTGTTCTGCTTAATCCTGTGCCCCAAAAAAGATATTTAAAATAAACAAAACAATGTCTTTTGACTGCTTTTTAAAAAATAACTACATAACGCAATACTTGTACTTTTATTTTCAGTACTTGAGTAGTAAATTTTTAAATAAACTACTTGCAATACTTAAGTACAAAAAATGTTGAATACTTTAGTACTTCCACTTAAGTATTGTGCTTAAAAGAGCACTTCAACTTCAACTCAAGTCACCTTTTGATAGAGCACTTGTACTTTTACTTAAGTCTGGGTCTCTAGTACTTTATACATCTCTGCTAATAACATGCATGTAAAATTGTGAACATGCTTATACAGTAAATGCACTCATTGTTTCACAAAAGTGGAAAATGTAGATTGCGCTAATAAATGAGACAAGCAGAAAACTAACATGGAATTTCAAAGAATTTTTGATTCCCTTTGCAGCCTATACATCACACAGCAGACAAGCATTTTTTGCATGCACCAAATGAGCAAATCCCTCTAAATGGTTAATTGTCCAATAGAGGAGCAGCTGTTGAGTGTTTTTTCAATTTTATGCAGTATGACACACAAAGGAGTCCAGCTGATTGGTCACACTTGTGATCCATGATGCCGAATATGCATCCAAATGCCATCCAGTTGTCGATTTCTCTTTTCTTCTGCACAGAAACAAAAGCATGCCTGAAGACAGACAAAACACTTTACTGACATTAAACAACAGCAGAATGAAGTGGATGTGAGCTGGATTGTTCCAAACCTCTTTAAAACAAAAAAAAAAGGGGAAAGTGAGTGAGTTTGTGTAGGAGGAGCTCTGGCCCTGGGTCCCTGGGCACAGAAGGTGCTGCAATGCTGCATTACTAAGAGGCTGAATGGGAAGCACCTCTCAGCTCCATTTCCTCTTTTCCTTCTCTCTATCGCGCCATTAAAAAAGCTCTTCAAGTCTACCCCTCAAACGCAACACAGACGTGCTCTTCTGTCTTGTTTTTAGACTTTAAAGCTCCACTGCAAAAATCCACATGACTTCCCTTGCTGTTTAGCTTAAATCATAGTATTCACGTCAGATGCGTATTATTGAAAATCATTCACAATCTAACTGATCTGCTCCATTATCATATGTTGGTTCATTTATATACACAGTTGAAGTCAGAATTATTAACCCCCCTTTGAATTCTTTTCTTTTTTTAAATATTTCCCAAATGATGTTTAACAGAGCAAGGACGTGTTCACAGTATGTCTGTTAATATCTGGAGAAAGTATATAATAATAGTATAAAATAATAATAATAATAAAAAAACATTTTAAAGTCAATATTATATTATTATTTCAGGGCTAATAATTCTGACTTCAACTGTATGTATAAAATAAAATAAAATAAATTATATATACTGTAAAAATCACTGAAGAAATATATTAAACATACATATACTAAAAATCTCCCGTACATATACTGTATATTCAAAATGTTTAGTTATTTTTAAACATGGCTAGCTTTACTATTATTTAGTTTTATTTAATTTAGTATATCAAGATAAACTAAATGAAAAAATAAGATTTTTTTTTTTGCTTGTTTATTTGACAGGGACAATACACTTGACACAGAGATAACCGATGTCGTGTACATAGGGCGTATAGCATAAAGTTAAGTTGCAGCCCTTGTCCCTGGTTAGGCTGTACATTAAAAAAATTAAAAATAAACAAACAAGAAAAAAACACAATACAACAAGCATGTACACTACAGTAGTATATACAGAGTCACAAACATAAAATATAAGTCAATCTGCATACTAAGGAGAAATGTAAACTTGACCAACCTGAGAGAATAATACTAAATGTTCACATTGCTGTAAAGATTTCAAGCATTCTTTCAGCTTTACAGAAAAAAACAAGAGTTCTGATTGTAACTTTAAATCAATAGGCATGGCATTCTATAGATGTGAACCTTTCACTGAAAAGGATGACTGACCCACAGTGGTTCTGCATCTGCAGATTGTACAGTTCCCACTTACTGTCCCTCCAGTCTTTGCCCCATCACTGCTGAATTTATGTATCAACTCACAGACTACCTTAGGGGCAAGACCATACACTTAAAAATGAAAACTTTAAAAACCATCAAAACTTAACAAGTCATATTTTTTAAGAATTTGACAATGATGCCATTTTATTGATTTCTGATTTATTACTTTTAAAGTTTGTTTGTAAAGTGAAATTACAGGCTTAACAACTGAGTAGCTTGACCCCAGATTATTGCACAATAAGACATATGTTATAATATCATAGCATGCACAAATACTTGCGCTGCTTTAAGAGATATACAGTTGAAGTCAGAATTATTAGCCCCTCTGAATTATTAGCCCCTGTTTATTTTCTCTCTCCCAATTTCTGTTTAACAGATAGATTTTTACAACACATTTCTCAACGTAATAGTTTTAATAACTAATTTCTAATAACTGATTTATTTTATTTTTGCCATGATGATAGTACATAATATTTTACTAATGTATTTCAAGACACTTCTATACAGCTTAAAGTGACATTTAAAGTCTCTTAACCAGGTTAATTAGGTTAACTAGGCAGGTTAGGTTAAATAGGCAAGTTATTGTATAATGATGGTTTGTTCTGTAGACTATCGAAATAAAATATAGCTTAAAGGGGCAAATAATTTTAACCTTAAAATAGTTTAAAAAAAAATCAAAAACTGCTTTTATTCTAGCCGAAATAAAACAAACAAAAAAAAGACTTTCTCCAGAAGAAAAAATATTATCAGACATACTGTGAAAATTTTTCCTTGCTCTGTTAAACATCATTTGGGAAATATATATATATATATATATATATATATATATATATATATATATATATATATATATATATATATATATATATATATATATATATATATATATATATATATATATATATGTAGCCCCCCTTTATTTCTACTCAGCCCCCCTAAAACTTTTTGCGTTTAGCTCATAAACTGCACACTAAATTATCGCCTCAGTCCCCTTTAAGTTTGATAAAACAGCGGCAGAATTCGGCTCTTCCCTGTCTTTTGTTTTTCATTTGATCAGCAAACCACAGCCATGGACAGCGAGAGAACGAGGTGTGCGTTTATTGATAAATTGTTATAATATCTGCTTATTTGCAGTTCTTTGATATAGATAACCTTGTATCACCTGTATCTCAATGTCACGGAGGAGCAGTCGGGTTTTCTTGGCGTTCACCTCATCAGCACAGCTGTTTCCTGCAGCGAAAAATGTAACTCTTAATGAACATTTCGCTATTTTTATTTTAAAATGAACTACCAATATAAAACACTTTACAGTTCGTGTGGCATTAACTATACCATACAGTCTTGCACAGAAAGGATTAAACACAGTGGCAGAACCACTTAGAGAATGTACTCGTTATAACTGTCACTGAGTCACTGACAGACATAGAAACATCAAGTGCTGTCTAGTATTAAAAAACTACTTCTTATTTATCATTATCATTCAGATCGTGAAATATGTGAATTAGCCTGTAAGTTTAAAAATATATATTTATATGTGTGTCATTTAATTAGAAAAGTGGCAGTTTATTTATTTAATAAATAGAAACAAAAAATGCACTTGAATATAGAAAGTTTCTTTTACTACAGTAAACAGGTGAGTTGAGCCTATTTGGCTTATTCAGAGCTCAAATGGTTATGCCTGTCTATGTAATACAGTGGAATACTATACAACCTAAATTAAACAAACATTTTTAAGTGTATTACTATTAAATTACCACTTATAATATATATAAAACAATTCAAAGAGGGGCTAATAATTCTGACTTCAACTGTATATGGTCTTATCATACGAAAGCAGTGTAAAATTGTCTTAATAGTATTAGACATTTTCTTAATATGGGCAGCAAACTGAAGCTTTGAGTCTATAATGACACCTAGGTATTTAAATTCACTAACTTCCTTGTCAACTAGCTGAACTTAATCTAAACGTAAAGCGAATGTTTTTTGAATAGAATAGAATAAGTTTTATGGTTAACTGAAATGACCTTGACACACATTAACAGTACTTTAATACTTTAACAGAAAGAAATCTCCTAATAATATGTCTGTATGAATAAAAAAAGAACAAAATATAGGGATTACTTTAAAACTCATACTCTGCTTTGTCTATTTACAACTAAAACATACATTTTGCATAGTCAATTTACAGCTTCTTCTCAAAGTTCAGTGTCTTTTTTTCTTCTCACAGAATTGGACCGAAACAGCAAGTAGTAAAACTTGTATGTTGTTGGAGAGACTCTGACAAGTTTAAAAAATATTTTCTGGCAGAATTCACACAATCAAATGACTTTAGTTACAAGAAACATCTCGCAGCTGCATTTACAAACACTGTCCGTACACTTTCCTGCACCATATGGACAATATGAAGAAGAAAATCTTCAGTGTAAAAGTCTTGAACTCTGGGAGCTGGATGACCAAACCTCACACAACTCAGTGTAAAACCACCCTAAACTAACATGCTATTATTTGAAAAGAGCAATAAAGAGTCTAAGGGTCTGACTGTTTTCTCTTACGGTGAGGTCTAAAAGTCAGAGACCACATTCAAAGGCTGCATCGGTTTTCATTTAATCCTGGAAATAATGAGAAGTTACAGGGATAGTTGATCCAAAAATGACAATCCTATCATCATTTACTCACCCTCGAGTCATTCTCAACTTTTTTTGGAGCAACTAATAAAACAAAGGCTCTTTACTGGCATCGATGCTTTCATGATTGAACATCAATGGAATCTTTTCATCCAAAAACAAGGTTCTTCACAGAGGAAAAAATGGTTCTTCCGATTATTAAAATATTCTTTATTTTAACAAACTTATTCAAATATTCTTTAAAAAAGCCAAAATGGTTCTTAGTGTGATCCCTATTCTGAATTTTTATATTGAATATAGAATATACATCTATGGTTATATACAGTGAGTGACAGTTCAAAATGACCACTACCGCCATGTGTGATGCCGCCACGGGACAAAGGTATTACAAAAATGTGCTTGGGTGTAACAGTAGTTTGCAACAATGCTGCCAGAGGGCACAAAGGGATGAGATGCGAACGGGCAGAAATATACAGTATCTGTAAATACCCTGCTACTTGTAAATGAAGATGAAATAATGAAACAAAACATTATAATTTCTTTAAAAATCATTCAAAACTTAACAAGCTTTATTGTTGTTATGATCACCAGCAATCTAGTGACTGCAGATCATTGGTAAACACGCACCTTAACCTGGACTACAATTCTGTCACTTAACAAACTACAAATTCTGTCATGCACATGCACACACTGGTTCTTGTTCAAAATAACCACTACTGCCATGGCTTCACCTTAGAATTATAAAGTTCTATCTGACATTTCTGTCAAAATTGAGTTATTGACATATTCTTACTAAATGAGAACTTATTTGCATTATAGGATGTTTTTTATAAGTTGTTTACATTTTAAGACTTTCCATTTTTTTAAAAACAAATGTTACACACACACTGCTTGCTAAATGGAATGCAAAAACTTTGAAGCTCAATATCTCAAAATCATCCAGAACGCAGATAGAACCTTATTATTCCAAGGTATAATTCCTTCATAACTTATTTAAAACTTAGCAAGATTTATTGTTGTTATGATCACCAGCAATCTAGCGACTGCAGATCATTGGTAAACACGCACCTTAACCTGGACTACAATTCTGTCACTTAACGAACTTCTGTCATGCACGTGCACACACCGGTTCCTGTTTCACTTTGATTACATGCGCGCACACACACAGTTATGGACCGATTACAAGGGCTTTAAAGGGTCACAAAACACCAAAACACTTTTTTTGAGCTGTTGACAGTCATATATGTGTCCCACGCTGCTATAAACACTATTAGGACACATATATTGCACTAAAAAGTGAAAATTGGTTGTTTTTGCGTTATTTTGAGCAAATTCGTTCTTCCGGTTTGAAACGAATTTTTGAAGCTACGTCACGGCCATGAGATACATAGGGGTAAATCCAGCCAGGAGAGTGGCTGTCTGTCCTTTCGAGCACATTCTGACGTATGTGAGTGTGCGGCATTAATTCATGAGAAGACGTGCTTCAAACCAATCAGCGCGCTCTATTGTGTATGACGTGAAACTTCATTAATATGCATGATAGCTCCGGAGACTGTATACACTGTACAGACGGCAGAGAGACGCCACGTTGTGTTGCTAAAACAAGTGAAAGAACAAGAATTTGGAGACATGGGTCGTCGGTGTGCTGCAACAAGGTTTTGTTTTCATTTTCCCTCTATGAGAGAGCTGCTGGACTCACGTGTGGATTACAGTGCACGCAAAACGCGATAGAAATGCGTTTGTAAGGAACATTTTTACCCAAGAGTTTTTCGCATCTGGAAATGGTGAAATCCGGATTTGCCGCTCGTCTCCTTTTAATAAAAAGACACCGCTCCAGTTTGATTGTCCTGTCGCTACAGATGTAAGTGTGTGCAGTGTTCTTTGTTTAACCCAGATTGCAAAGTTTGTCGTATTGTCAGCTGTGCTTTATTAGTTTTTAAATACATACCTCAGTCAAAATGATTTAGTTACTAAGTTTACAGTATGTTAATATCACTGCAATATTACAGTACAATATTATAGACTGAAAGATCCGCTAATGCTGCTCTCCGAGTGTAAACATATAAACACAAACTATTCCCGTTGAGCAGGATTTTCGCCGCATTTTGTGACAGGATAGTCTATACACACACGGCTTTCTGACGCTACCTACCGAGTACATAAGTTACAGAGAAATGAGGAGGATTTTTTTCTCTCATTCGCCATGCGGTATGAAATCAGCCTCTGTGTTTCTTTTGCCTGTGATCAGCACATGGCCAAATGGAAACTCCCTTATATGCAAAACCTACCCTCTTTCCCTCCCCCGACACTCCCACACTCCCAGAGCTGGACACGCCCAACTTTCCTGACTTTTTTCAAACTAGAGGTGTGACAACACCCTGCTGAGACAGGGGGGTTTCATGGCCCTTTAAATACATCGCGCACACACACATCTTTGCTAAATCTTGTTTATCTGTAAACATTACGACGTGTTTTCCTTGTCTTGCCGTGTTAGACCCTTTCTTTGTTGTTTTATTTACGTTGTCTGCTGTCTGTTGCGAGTGTATTGCGCATATTTAACAAATAATGCCTCTTTTGCATATGTAAACATAATGTTTTTGATTTTAGAATTGGGAATCTAAAGGACTTGAGTAATCCCAATCAACTTGGGAAAGTATGTTGAAAACTATTAGTTATTTTAGTACCTTAAAGCAGTGTTTCTCAACCACGTTCCTGGAGGACCACCAACACTGCATGTTTTGGATGTCTCCTTTGTCTGTCACACCCATTACAGGTCTTTCAGTCTCCGCTAATGAGCTGATGATCTGAATCCGGTTTGTTTGGTTAAAGAGACAATAGAAAATGTGCAGAGCTGATGGTCCTCCAGGAACATGGTTGAGAAACACTGCTTTAAAGGGACAGTTCTCCCAATAACGAAAGCATACTCACCATGTACTCAACCTTAAGTGCTAGATAATTTAATGAATTTTGGAAACCAGCAACATTAACATCCATTGTATGGAAAAAAAAAAAAAATAAAGTCAATAGCTGCAAATTTCCAACATTCTTTAGTATATCTTTGTGTTCAACAGAAGAAACTCAAACAGGAACGAGTGAAGGATGAGTAAAGGATGACTGAATTTTCATTTTTGGGTGAACTATCCCTTTAAGAGTATTACAATTTAACTGCAGTGCTCATCAAAATGTCTTTCAGTCCAAACTCAAAAGGTAAAGTGTAAAAAGAGATTAATATATATTCGTAAGGCATCAAGTATCATCAAAAAATGATCAATGAAATGATGCAATAACCTCTTTATCCTCCAAGTCCCATTTGCACACGCAGACTTTCTCAGGCTTATGTCTCTGTTGTGCAGCTGTGTGTCAGTCAGTCTCCGTCTGCAGGGAAACAAGTGAATCAGTCTGATTCAGTGCGCTGTCTGCCGATGGTGTTATCAATGTAACCCAGCAGCAGCATCACCTCAGCTTCAGAGAGTTCATCCAGTTCTCAGACTTCTGTCCAGACCATCGCACACTGCAAAATTATCAAGAGCTGGACAGTGTTAGAAATGACAAGCAATAAATATTGCATGTTGGTGGGGAGAATCTAAAAGCGCAAGTCTTAAAAATATTTTGTGGCAGAGGTCATGCAATCAAATGACTTCAGTTACGAGAAACGTCTCACAGCTGCCTTCTGCGTACACTGACCCCAGTTCAGCACAGCATATGCTGGATATGAACAATAATAAGTCATAAAGCAAGAAAGTTAGTCATTTTTTGTTGCTAGTGAAGGTTTTGAACTCTGAGAGGTTCATGTGTAATGATAACCATGAAGTGCATATTGCATAATGTTTTTACACACACACACACACACATTTTATACACTACCTGACAAAAGTCTTAATAATAACTTGACTTCTAGTTGATCATTTGGTATCAGAAGTGGCTTATACGAAAGGCAAAAGCCTCTAGATTACGCTTATTTTACCAAAATGAAATATGATCATGCCTTGATTTTTAATTATTTAATTAGGACAGTAAGGTCTGACTTTGCTTAGACAAAAGTCTTGTCACTTAACAGAAATAATGTACAGTATAGAATATAAAGTCATGGTGCAGTGGTAAAATAATTAATATTGTGTATGACTCTCATGAGCTTAAAGGACTGCATCCATACATCTCTGCAATGACTCAAATAAACTAATAATAAAGTCATCTGGAATGGCAAAGAAAGCGTTCTTGCAGGACTCCCAGAGTTTATCAAGATTCTTTGGATTCATCTTCAATGCCTCCTTCATCTTACCCCAGACATGCTCAATAATGTTCATTTCTGGTGATTGGGCTGGCCAATCCTGGAGCACCTTCTTTGCTTTCTGGAACTTTGATCTGGATCCTGAAGTATGAGAAGGAGCGCTATCCTGCTGAAGAATTTGCCCTCTCCTGTGGTTTGTAATGTAATGGGCAGCACAGACTGTTGATGTTGCCATCCACTCTGCAGATCTCTCGCACGCCCCCATACTGAATGTAACCCCAAACCATAATTTTTCCTTCACCAAACTTGACTGATTTCTTTGAGAATCTTGAGTCCATGCGGGTTCCAGTAGATCTTCTGCAGTATTTGTGATGATTGGGATGCAGTTCAACAGATGATTCATCGAAAAAATCTACTTTCTGCCACTTTTCCAAATAATCAACTAGAAGTCAAGATATTATTTGTTGCTTTTACAACTGGGATCAATGACAAGACTTTTGTCAGGTAATGTATACAGTATATTGCTCAGCTCCTCTGAATTTATTGAATTTATTCTGGGTTTAAGTAAAATGTTATTTATTTAATAACTTACTCACAGCATTTACTGTAAAGGTCTGATAATATTTCATTCAAATTTTAAATAAAAATATAATTAAATATATATTTTTTGGAATGTATTTGTACATTTTTGGAAGATATATTTTAGATGATTATAAAATGTATATTATACATAAATTTATATGTGTATTTATATAGTTATTTATGCTATCATTTATTGTACTTTCTTATCACATCTGCTTTTAAACAAATTTGATGTTATAAAGGAGTTCATATAAATAAATAATATATAATGTATAATATTTAAAAACATTTTTGAAGTATATATATATATATATATATATACAGTTGAAACCAGAAGTTTACATACACTCTAAAAAGGGAACATAACCATTTTTTTTTTTTTAAATGTCTGATGGTAAATCATACTAAACGTTTACTATTTTAGGTCCGTTAGGATTACCTAAATCATTTACATTTGCTAAATGCCAGAATAATGAGAGAATTTGTTTTTTTGAGAATTTTTTTATTAATTTCTAGACAGTCAAAAGTTTACATACATTTCCTTGGTATTTTTTTAGCTTTGCTTTTAAACTGTATAACTTTGGTCAAATGTTTTGGGTATCCTTCCACAAGCTTCTCACAATAGTTTGCAGGAATTTTGGTCCATTTCTCCAGACAGAATTGGTGTAACTTTGTAGGCTGTCTTGCTCGCACAAGCTTTTTTAACTCTTCCCACAAATTTTCTATAGGATTGAGTTCAGGGCTTTGTGATGGCCACTCCAAAACCTTTACTCTGTTGTCCTTAAAGCACATTTTAACTAATTTGACAGTATGCTTAGGGTCATGGTCTGTTTGGAAGACCCATTTGTGGCCAAGTTTTAATTTCCTGGCTGATGTCTTGAGATGTTGCTTCAGTATTTCTACATAATGTTCTTTCTTCATGATGCCATCTTTGCTGTGAAGTGGACCAGTCCCTCCTGCAGCAAAACAGCCCCACAACATGATGCTACCACCCTCATACTTCACAGTTGGGAGGGTGTTCCTAGGCTTGTAAGCTTTTTCCTTTGTCCTCCAAATGTAACACTGGTCATTATGGCCAAACAGTTCAATTTTAGTTCCCTCAGACCACAGGACATGTTTCCAAAAATTATTCTTTTTCCCAGTGTAATTTAGCAAATTGTAATCTGGCTTTTTTGTTGATTCTGGCTTGTTGATTTTCCCATGTTGTCACACAAGGAAGCAGTGTGTTTGAGGTTTTCCTTAAATATTATTCTACAGTTGTGCCTCCAATTAACTCAAATGTTGTCAGTTAGCCAGTCAGAAACCTCCGAAACCTTGACACCATCATCTGAGCTTTTTCAGAGAAATAATAATCTTATTGTATGTAAACTTGACTTTCAAGAAAAGTTATGACAATTTCTCAAAAAATATCTCTCTTATTACTCTGCTATTAAGCATAACAGAAACAAATTTGATAATCCTAACTTACCTAAAAGAGAAAAAGTTGAGTCACATTAACATCTCACTTTTTTTTTTTAAATGGTTATGTGCCTTTTTATACAGTGTATGTAAACTTCTGGTTTTAACTGTATATATACAGTATATACAGTATAGAATTTATAAAAATAAGTATGTATATAAATAAAAATTTATGTATATTTAGAGTAATCTATCATTAATGAAAAGATTCTGACAGTCACAGTTCTCGGAAGCAATGTTGTTGTCTTTGGCAAAGTCTTCCATATGCAAACCCCCACATATAAATGTCTTTCTCCCATTTTTTTTATATGTGCAGACCTACTTTGATAAAGCTCTCCTCACTCAATATCTAATAAATGAATTACATCCTGTTCTGACAGAGAGAAGAAACAGTCTCTGAATGAACTTCTGATTAAGCCTTTAACTCTTAGTTTGTTAACTTCTGAGAGAACTAAAGCACTCAAAAAAGCTTTTAAAATCACAAATAACTGCAACAATCTTTCAGACCAACGAGGCCTGAAAAGACTACTAGACTGTGATTGACAATGGGATGGAGCCAAAATTCTCCAGAGATCTTCAGAAATGCTTTATCAACATTCAGCTGTTTTTTATTATTAATAAATTAACTACATTAACAATAAGACTGGCAGTTTTAATGTGAATAACATTGAAACAACAATTTAGCAACTTGTTTTCGACAGCTCATTTCACACATCACCAAAGAAAGCTTTCAGCACCATCATAAACTTGGACCTGTAATGATTATATTTTCCAAGATGAACTCTCTGAAAGGCTCTTCACCCAGAATGTATTAATCACATTTAATACATTTAATCTGACCAACTGTCATTTTAGAGCAGTGGGTAGCTCGTTTGCCTCACAGCAAGAAGGTCGCTGGTTCGAGCCTCGGCTGGGTCAGTTGCCATTTCTGTGAGGAATTTGCATGTTCTCCCCATGTTCGCGTAGGTTTCCTCCGGGTGCTCGGGTTTCTCCCACAGTCCAAAGACATGTGGTACAGGTGAATTGTGTAGGCTAAATTGTCTGTAGTGTATGTGTGTGAATGAGTGTGTGTGGATGTTTCCCAGTGATGGGTTGCAGCTAGAAGGGCATCTGCTGCGTAAAACATACGGTGGATAAGTTGGCGATTCATTCCGCTGTGGCGACCCCAGATTAATAAAGGGACTAAGCCGAAAAGAAAATGAATAAATGAATGAATTTAAAAATAGTATATATTTTTTCTAAAACCCAAAGCTTTGGAAGTGATATAAATTAATCAAATTATATATTATATCATATCACTTTAATATACCAAATTTGTTAATGAGTTGCTCCAAAAAAATGTATAGAAACTAAACAGTATGGGACCTAGAACAGCTCCCTGAGGAACACCATGGCAGACCTGTCAGATTTCAGCTTGATTGTTTTCCAAGACCACTAAATGAGAACGATTCAAGCAGTAAGATTTAAACCAGTTAAGCACAATGCCAGTGATACTAAGCTATCTCTCCAGCCTGTTTATCAAAATAGAATGCAGACTGTGTTAAACGTGGCAGTGAAATCTAGTAAGACCAAGATGGTAGAGGCTCAAGAGCCAGCTGAGACAAGCAGGTCACTCAATGACTATAATAATGGCATAAATTATGATGTTTTCATTTGAAATTATATGTTTTAAATGTTTTAATCATTAACATTTTACTCAAACACACACCTAATAAATCCAGAGAATTTTAAAGTGGTCACTATTTTTTAATAAATAGAAATAAATACATAAATGAACAGGAAAAAGTACTAGCAGCTCATTATCTGTTTTTTTGTACAACAATTTACGTCGAACTATAAAACGTCATAATGTTAGCCATTTCGACATCAGTTCACACATCACCAAAGCAAGCTTTCAGCATCCTGTCATAAACTTGGACCAGCTATGAACACATTTCCAAAAACAAGGACATGAAAGTCTCTTATTCACCAGAACTTATTGACAGAACCAGGCGATCCTAAGGTGGTTTAAGCTCATCCACATCTGACATGACCCTGTTTAGCATTATAAGCACACAGCATCTTTGTTTAGGAAAAGCAGCCAAAGTCAATTAGAAGCGAGAAGCTGAGGCGTGATTGTTTTTCTTTCATTCAAAAGTGAAGCTTAAACATAAAACCACTACAAAACTGCCTCAGCTAGTGCTTGAAGTCATGTGGGGTGAAAATATTTTCCTGCGAAGACTCCAGACAATGAACAAAAACTGCTGAACTCTATCCAGTCACATTTACAACTGCCAAAATTAAGCATCTACTCTACAAATGATTTCGTTTTATATTAAGATTTCATATACAAAATTAAAATGCACAGTGTATTGCCACTACCAAAGGTGAAGCAGCGTGAATATCAATGCTATAGTGAGATTTGATGCACATTGTGTCATTTGTATGTCAGCCTATATGCAATATTATTTATGATATGCTTATATTATATCTGTATTTAAATACTGTTATATATTTAAGCAGTATGGTATGAGAGGCTTCAATCTTGAGAATACAGGCACAGCGTAAAAAAAACAGATCCTGCAACTGTTTTTTGAAATACTGTGTCACATTTTTTGAAACTTAATTCTTCACAAACTGTAAAAATGTGTTAATTAACAGTTTCCTGCCGCTTGCAATTCAAGGATGTTTTCTGTTTATTTGCACATTTGTATTGAATCATGGAATCTCGATCTCTGTTCTGACAACTTTTATTGTTAAAAATGTAACTCTGAAGCTTAATAAAGAGACTTTTATTGACATTTTAGTAGTTTGAAACAAAAAAATGTATAGGAAATAATACACATTGATTATTGGTGTTTTAAAATATTATTATTTTTATTCATTTAAATTTTTTGTATAGTCCTTTATAAAGTCATGCTTTATTGTAAATAAAACGCAGCTATTGACCAATCAGCATGTGTCTGTTTTATTCTGTGCAATATTAACCGTCAGGAAAGTCAATATAAAGCGCTGCAGCATGACTCAACTCCAGATCAGCCTCAGTGGGATGGGTCAGTTTCTGAATGGGCAGAGATCAGAATGACCTCAGAAGAGTTACTGGTGTAGAAACATTGCCAGCAGTTGTAGTGAACACCACCCATCATTACAGGCTCCAGCATTCCCCTCTATCACTTATTTGAAGATCTTCTGGTGCCAGACGGACACCTGTGTTTTAGATGAGCGTCCCGTCTTTGATGATGTTTAAACACATTTATAGTTGTTTTAAACCTCAAACTATATGTGCAAATAATTCAGGCAGAACCACTTCATGTACACAAATTACTCAAAATGTTTGATTAAAAATGACAAAAGAGTACTAAATTAATATGTTTTGATAAGTTGGCTAAGATCATTTGCTTTTAAATTATATATATTTTTCTAAATGAATAGTAAAGCCTAGGCTGTGTTTACACAAGTGCGTTTTTATTTTAAAAATAGTATTTTAGAACAAAAGCTTTCTTCGTCCAGACTGACGTATTTGTAATATGTTTCAGAAAAACAATCTTCGTCCACACTATACAGCCTAACACTAACACTAAACATATGATTCGTGGACATTCGAGCTTAATGGGCATTTGCATATTTGGCCAGCGTTTGTATTTGCTGCCTACCGGTTGTGTAATAGCAAAGACTATAGAATACACAAGATGTGTCACTCAGTTTTGAATGGGGAAAAGTGTATTGGTCAAAAAGGCAAATGAAACCCTTATTAGTACAGGACTAGTACAAGGAGCAAGCACTAGTACAGGAGCCAATCATTGATCGCTATAGACTGACGATTCTCTGGGGAGAAGCTCGGATCAGACGTGTGCTTTAACGACAGTTTGGCGGTCAACAAACGCACTGAAATATCAGCGAATACTTGCTTCACAGCCACAAGAAATATATCCACATAAAGCTTAAAATCTGTACTTTTAAATAAACTAAGTGCACTTGAAAACAAAAGTTTTCTGGTTTTGTAATCTATATGAAACTTACGTGAGGTACAGTCCGTCCTGTCAAATCACATGACAGCAGTTACTCAAATGCCCACAAACGTGTCATTTCTGAATGAGATTCACCAACAAGACCAAATTGTGAATTACTTCAGAAAAGCAGCACGATCTGGCGAAGCATTATCCAGAGGATGATAATGTGTAGAACGACCATAAATGAGGTTGGTGTCCTGATCTTATTCCTTTCGAGTGCGCATGCGCATTAGCTCGGGCAACCTGAAAATATGCAGATTTTGTTTGATTTAGACGTTTAGAAACGAAACTTATGAGACAGTTGTTGTTTGATTTTATTGGTGATTCCAAATATGTAATGTAATCGTAAGCTTGGCTAATAGTTTTTGGAGAGTTTTCCCATTCAGACAGAATGGCCGAGCATACTGCTCCAGAGGCGTTTCAAAAATGGCCACTGAGTGAAATGACTTGGTAATAGGGACTTTGGTAATAGTCATATGAGAGGGGCTTGACAAATCGAATCAGAGAATGATATGCAATAGCTCAGAAGACCAGTCAGAGAGTCATTGTGGATAGTCCTGCCTCCATTTTCCAAAAGTCTGCATTTCAGCTTGTCTAAACTGAAACAGATCATCACCATTTCCAAACTAAAAGGAGATCTTCACATTTTGAAAACGCTCTGTTTTCACTGCTCAAAGCTGCCAGAGTAGTGTGCACGCCAGGAGTAACAAAAATACTTGTGCGCAACACATACAAGTGTAAATGGCACCTATGGCCTTCACTTGGCTGACTGTGAACAATGTCTACACTGTTAAAAAATCATTTAATTGATACATTTTTGAAATAAAAACATTTGCTGTCATGACTTTTTGTTATATTATTTTTTACAGTGTATTTTGACTCTTGATATCTGTACACTTCTTTAACCACCTGAACCGTGAGACACTTTTTATCATGAATGGATGGATGTGCTTTATTGGACTTAAAAATCAGCCAGCCATTAGCATTGAAAAGAAAATGTCTTTTTCCGGTTTCCCCCGACAGTCTAAAGACATGTGGTACAGGTGAATTGGGTATGCTAAAATTGTCCGTAGTGTATGAGTGTGTGTGTGTGTGTGTGTGTGTGTGTGTGTGTTTGTGTGTATGGATGTTTCCCAGTGATGGGTTGCGGCTGGAGGGGCGGTTCATTTCCGTTGTGGCGACCCCTGATTAATAAAGGGACTAAGCCAAAAAGAAAATGAATGAATGAATAACTCTTTAAATCTTTGTAAAACTTAAAAAACAGATTGTGCGTTTAAATCACTGTCCATCAGCACTTTCTGAAATACTCAACCAGTCTGTCAAACATCAACGACTTTTACCATGTTCAAAATGACCTTTTTTTCCATCTCATGCTCAATTTAAACTTCGGCAGTTTGTTTTGACCACTTCTGTATGCTTAAATTCATTAAAGGGATAGTTCAGCAAAAAATAATGAAAGGTTCCAAACCTTTATGAAATTCTTTCTTCTGTTGAACAAGAAGAAAGATCAAAAGAAGATATTTTGAAGAAAGCTGAAAACCTGTAACCATTGCCTTCCATAGCAGAAAAACAAAAAATACTATGGAAATCAATGGTACTGTACATGTTTCCAACATTTTTCAAAGTAACTTCTTTTGTGTTCTACTAAAGGTACAAGATGTGTGACAATTAAAGGTTGAGTAAAGGATGACAGAATTTTCAGCTTTGGGTGAACTATCCCTTTAAGTTGCTGCCATGTGATTGGCTGATTAGAGATTTGCGTCCCAGGATTACCTAATAAAGTGGCCGGTAAGTGTATATTCATAATTTTAAAGTTGAAAATGAACCACAGACGGAATAATCCTGCATATTGTGTATGTGTATTGGTGCATGGGAAAGGAGTTTAAGTGGACTTCTCTCTCAGGGCGCGTCTTTGGCTTGACAGCTGAGGGTGTGAGCGTGTTGTCACATCTGTAGGTTGTCAGTGGCGGCTGAAATGGTGAAATCACAGATCCCGTCCATGATGTAGGTCTCAGAGGTGACAAGCCAGCAAAGCGATCTCAATGTGACTGATGTAAGACTTTCATTAGTCTGCAGCGTCGAGAACTGAGCCATCGGAGTAGATTCCACACTTAAGAGAGAAGGCTTTCGGACGGATGAAACAAAGCCAGTTTTCCATCGAGTGTTCCAGTCAACAGCTGTGAACAAAACAACAAAAAAAGACTTCACTCGTGAAACATCCTGTCGCAGCGTCAATAAACTCACAATACAACTGTCTGCTCTTTCTATGAAGTCTTGGAGGATTCAAGTTTGCAGTTATTACTTCCAAAAGTGAAGTTTCACATGATCAATTGTAATCGAATATCCCAAATATGAATATAAAATATACAAATAAAAGCCACAGACAAAACAGAAACATTACATTTCATAACAACACATCTGCCGTCTTAATGATGGGGTAAAAGGCTTGATGGTTTTCATTTATTTATATTTGCCAATAAAAATGTTCTGAAACTTTTATGTCCTGCAACTTTGATTTGTGCTCTCCTGAAGGCAATTAGCCATTTTAGTTTTGAAAGCCTATTTAGTAGTTTGTTTACTGGAATCCCACCAGCTTTGGGTTTTCCATTGACTCTAAATATTTTTAGGTTTTGACAGATGAAAATCAGAAGAGAAGCCTCTTAAGTGTGTTGTGACACGCAGGGCGAGCGATTTAACTAGCACATGGTGTCTGGAGGGTTACAGACTTGGGGTAACAGGAATGAGCTCATCAGTTTGTCATAGGTGGAAATTGTCCAGCCAGGTTTTAAAGAGTGTCATGAAACTATTTTGGCTGCAGTTTGGAGCCGATTCTGAGCTGAGATTGTCACATACCTGCCTTTACAGACACAGTAAAGTCATTTGAAAGGCCAAACGAAGTTATCTTTTGACTTATATTATCTGGCCTGTTGAAAAAATATTTTTAGTTTCAAACTTTTCCACTCTCACCGCATTTGATTTGAGAAATATTTGAGTTACAGCATTTCAAACAGCATTGTTTTTGATAGTGCAGTGAAATATTGAAATCCATGAAGCACTTATAAGATTCTGACGGTATGATAACCTTGGATAAAAATATCACGGTTTCACGGTTTTACGGTATTGTTTTGTGCAGTTCGCTTTCACACTGCAAAGTTTCTAAATGGACCAAAATAGTTCAAACAAATCATGTGTGAGTAAACTCTCGTCACATTGGTCAGAGTTCCACGGTTTATTTTTCAGAGTTCCGCTCAGCTGTCATGAGTCATTATAAACAAAAAGCTGCGCTTTCATTTTGATTGGTGACACCCACAGACATCATCACCAAATATTAATCAGAGGTAAGACTTTTTCATACAAAGCCTTTGGCTAGAATTATGCATGATAAGCTTTACATTATAGAGAGAAATAACAGATAAACCAAGACTGCTGTTCGGTCATTTTTCCTAATGAATAAACAGCTCTTGTCAATAGTTCAGCATGCTTGCACTTTCATATTTGACATGAAAGCACATTAACCAGTAGGAATGAAGACATCCCGTCCCAATCATCATTCTCTCTTCATATAGCCATATATGCCTATAACATTTCTACAACACACTGTGATATGGTTAGTTCGTTGGATCGTTTTGCTATCTCACTACAATCGATCTGCTCAAGAGTTCGTTTCAGTCGAGCCAAGACCACCTAATTCAGGTGATCTCGGACCGATTGATTTGGTGCGGTTCCGAGCGCGATTGCTGGATTCACATACAGTTTGCCAAACGAACCGCGCTAACTGAGGAAACGCGTCAGGTTCCAAAACAAAGGTCTAGGTGTGAAAGCACCCTAAATGTCTGGGTAAAAAACAAAACGTTTTTTCCCCTTTTAACACAATATATTTTATTTTGAGAAACTTTAAATATTTTTATTATTTTCCAAAAATATTTTGGAACAGTAAACATGTCAGGCTAAATAAGTAGAATAAATCATTGACTTTTGCCGTCTTTATTAGGTTTCAAAACACAGATTTTATTACAATTTAAACTGTTGTCCTAAAAAACTAAAGTAAAAATGTAAATAAAAATGTCTTATACATACCGTAGTAACGGTATAGCTAAAATTTTGGGCGGTTTTAAAACCTTGACTTTTTCAAATTGTGGTATACCTTGAAAACTGTTATCGTCCCATGCCTAAAAGCACTATATCTGTTCAATTAATGACAGCTTAGTGTATAACATGTTTGCATCCATGCAACATTGTTAAACTTCAAAAAGTAAACACAAGTACAATCAATTCTCAAAAAAATCACAATCAAGCATATTACCCATGTTATTATATGTTCTGCAAATAAATGAACACCAGAAAATTTTTGGGTGTATTTAACTTTTTAAAGACTGAATTATTGACTTTTCCACAATTATAAAATATTATTTTTTATTTTTTTTTCAAGTTTACAACGAAGGTGGAAAAACAATAGAACATTTACTGTAAATGGTCAAACTTTAAAAAAAAAGTCAGATCTTCTACCTCAAATATAACAAATATTTAAAGCAACTCTAAGTATGAATGAAAAAAGATTAATATAAAACATTTTAATGTATTATTCCAATAAATTTGGCTTAAAATACCTCCTTTTATGTAATTTCTTGATTACACATGTTAGTTTTTGCTTTATGTTCAAATCTATTTGTGTTCAGGTAATAGAATGAATTAAGTACAAACAACTGTATAGCTACTCAATGGTTTAAGGAAACCGATTGCAACAAACCACACTGTAAAACCCAAAAAGTTAAGGTAACTCAAACCGTTTGAGGAAACCGATTGCAACAAACCATTTAATTTCAAAAACTAATCCTAATAAGTACTGTGAACTTAATCAATTTGAGTAAACAAAGCAGTTTGAGCACAGTAAAACCCAATAAATGAAGAGAACTTAAACCAACTGAGTACTGTTAAACCCAATAAGTTAAGACAACTAAAAAAAACGATTGCTACAAACCATTTGAGTTACAAAATGAATCTATGAGTACTGTGAACACACACCATTTAAGTTAAAGTAATAAGGTATTTAATTAACTCTTTACCTTCAACTTTGAATTCAAAACTCTTTTCAAATGAGTAGAATTAACTTTAAGTAAATTTAGAGTTAACTACACTCATTTCATTTGATAAAGTTGACTGTTGGGTTTTATAGTGCATTAAATTGACTAAGTTTATTCATTTGAGTTCAGTCAACTTAAACCATTTGCTGCAATCGGTTTCCTAAAACCATTTGAGTAGCTATACAGTTGTTTGACTTATATCATTAAAGTTTACTGAACTCAAACATTTTAAGTTCTGTTATCAAATCTGTATAAGTTACTAATACTCTAAATGTTTGACGATATGAACTCAAATAATATAAGTGCATATGATTCAATATATATAAGTTTACAGTACGTAAACCATTTGGTTTCAAAGCTTAAATGGTTTGCCACAATCTGTTTCCTCAAACGGTTTGAGTTAACTTAACTTATCAGGTTTTACAGTGCATATATTTTAAGACTGTATTCATTAGATAGTATTACAATTCAAAATAACAGACTTCCAAATGGCTTTTAAATGTTTTTTTTCTCTCATTTGTCCACTTGAATAAAAATGTAACTATTCAATCAATTAAACAAACTGAATGATATACAGTATATATACATATACACAAATTTAAATGTGAATCTAAAAAGATCTACAAAAATATTATTGCTTATTTAGGAAGACATTTTAATATTCCAATAATAAAAAACTTGGATGAGATGCATACCTCTTGTGTGGAAAAAAAAAGTAGAAAGAAGAACTTTCCATCATAATATCAACATAAAAAATAATGAGTTATTATAGGGAAGAACACTCCATCCCATCGCTATCCTCTTCTCATTGAGCATTTCATTCTTTAGTCTAAATGGCTTTACAAGCAACTTGACAATAAATCAGAATTCAAAATATGGTCCTTTCTGACGCAGGTTTCATAACCTGATTTAGTGCAGGGTTCACTGGCTGAAGGCTGAGGAAGAAAAACAAATCAAGAGTTCAAAAAGAAAGCTGAAGGATACATAACTTGGAGACATGTTTACATGTTTGTTTTTAGCTCATGGAGGATCATTTCATATTTTTAGAAAAGTCTGTTTAGGTTATAAAGCTTTTAGTCAGGCTATGCTTGCAGTGACCCAAGAAATCCAGGATTTAAGTGCCAGATACAGTAAGATATAAACAATATTAAAAGTGATGTATATATATAAATGAATATAAAGTTAAATTAATACACAAGGGAGGAATAAAACACTATGGCATTTCAAAAGTATCCTCTCTATCCATTTTTAAAGGAACACATCACCTTTTACAACTCCCCAAGAGTTAAACAGTTGAGTTTTATCATTTTGGAAACCAGTCAGCTGATCGCCAGGTCTGGCAGGAGCCCTTTTATTTTAGCTTAGCTTAGCATTGATCATTAAATCAGATTAGACCAATAGCATATCAAAAAAATTCCAAGTTTTGAGAGTTTTCCTATTTAAAACTTGATTCTTCTGTAGTAAAATTTTGTACTAAGACTGAAAGAAAATGAAAGGTTGATATTTTATAGGCCGATAAGCAAGTAACTTTATTGCCATACTATGGCTGCAGAAGGCACAAACATATGAAATTATTTAAACGGTTTGGTCATTTTTGAGCGAGATGCTAATGGTCTAATCCGATTCAATGATTTATGCTAAGCTAAGCTATAAGTGTTAAAAGGAGAGATGCAAATAAGTTTATTTTCCAAAAAACTAGCTTGTTCCTTTCAAAACAATCAATTATTTTCATTGAAATACTATTTAAATCCTAGATTATCCTGAAATCAGAGAAAATCCTCCTTCAACTGAGGAACCATGATGATGCGATTTTAAAGACTCAATTACTCAATTTAATTGCTCAGTTGCTTTAAACTTGTCTTCGAAAAAGTTATTAGAAATATGGGAACACATAAAATGACAAAAACCTTTTTGTGCCAAATAACGGCCTGGTGTAACAGTCTGAACTGCTCTAAATTATCCACATTGAGGAATACAGCTGGCTGGTGCCGGCATTCAGACGGGTGTCTTCAAAAAAAAAAAAAAAATGACTAGACCTTCAGAGGGAAAAGCTGAGAGCAGAGACAAAGCAAACTGACAGTGCCACTGACACTGCCCAAAGCCACAAGACTTATACAAGCCGGAAAATATGCCATCCCGCTGAGCCCCAACTCTTATTTTACCATGATATTAGCTTCCCACTAAGCAAAACTGGGTGAGAGAATATATTTAGTAAGCTTGACCACTCACCGCTTCTGTACAATTCACAACTGTAAATCAAGCTGAATTTAATCTCTGCCTCAAACGTCAGGCCCACAGACTGAACCTCACATGCCTTTGGCACACAAAATTGAAAATGCTTCAGGAGTTTTGAGGTCATCGTCTGATTGGATGAATTCTGCAGGACTTCTGTGAGGCATGTGTGCCTTGGAGCAGTAATAGTAGAGCAATAACACACTGTGTACTCCAGCCTACAGTATATGATTGATTCATACAATATGATTGATACAGCCTATCCGGATTATTTGTTAATTTCCTAAAGTATGACCCATAGTAGTGTTTTTAAATTAGAGCCCCTACCACATTGTGCTCTTTCATCAACATTTGGAAATTGTGTATTGTTAGACCATTACGTATTACAGTAGCAATAATTATGGGTTTCAAAGTTGCAAAAAAAAAAAAAAAAAAACACGTCCTGGCATTCACATGGTAAGCAAAGATAGTATGCAAATAGTGTTTCAAAGTCTCTGCCAAATGCATAAATGTAAATAAGTGACCCTGGACCACGAAATCAGTCTTATGTTCCACTAATACAGGGAGTGCAGAATTATTAGGCAAATGAGTATTTTATGCATGTTTTCTTACTCCAAGCTGTATAGGCTTGAAAGCCTACTACCAATTAAGCATATTAGGTGATGTGCATCTCTGTGATGAGAAGGGGTGTGGTCTAATGACATCAACACCCTATATCAGGTGTGCATAATTATTAGGCAACTTCCTTTCCTCTGGCAAAATGGGTAAAAAGAAGGACTTGACAGGCTCCGAAAAGTCAAAAATAGTGAGATATCTTGCAGAGGGATGCAGCACTCTTAAAATTGCCAAGCTTCTGAAGTGTGATCATCGAACAATCAAGCGTTTCATTCAAAATAGTCAACAGGGTCGCAAGAAGCGTCTGGAAAAACCAAGGAGCAAAATAACTGCCCATGAACTGAAAAAGTCAAGCGTGCAGCTGCCAAGATGCCACTTGCCACCAGTTTTGCCATATTTCAGAGCTGCAACATCACTGGAGTGCCCAAAAGCACAAGGTGTGCAATACTCAGAGACATGGCCAAGGTAAGAAAGGCTGAAAAACGACCACCACTGAAAAAGACACACAAGCTGAAACGTCAAGACTGGGCCAAGAAATATCTCAAGACTGATTTTCCTAAGGTTTTATGGACTGATGAAATGAGAGTGAGTCTTGTTGGGCTAGATGGATGGGCCTGTGGCTGGATCGGTAAAGGGCAGAGAGCTCCAGTCCGACTCGGACGCCAGCAAGGTGGAGGTGGAGTACAGGTTTGGGCTGGAATCATCAAAGATGAGCTTGTGGGGCCTTTTCAGGTTGAGGATGGAGTCAAGCTCAACTCCCAGTCCTACTGCCAGTTTCTGGAAGACACCTTCTTTAAGCAGTGGTACAGGAAGAAGTCTGCATCCTTCAAGAAAAACATGATTTTCATGCAGGACAATGCTCCATCACACGCGTTCAAGTACTCCACAGCGTGGCTGGCAAGAAAGGGTCTAAAAGCAGAAAAACTAATGACATGGCCTCCTTGTTCACCTGACTGAACCCCATAGAGAACCTGTGGTCCATCATCAAATGTGAAATTTACAAGGAGGGAAAACAGCACACCTCTCTGAAAAGTGTCTGGGAGGCTGTGGTTGCTGCGGCACGCAATGTTGATGGTGAACAGATCAAAACACTGACAGAATACATGGATGGCAGGCTTTTGAGTGTCCTTGCAAAGAAAGGTGGCTATATTGGTCACTGATTTGTTTTTGTTTTGTTTTTGAATGTCAGAAATGTATATTTGTGAATGTTGAGATGTTATATTGGTTTCACTGGTGAAAATAAATCATTGAAATGGGTATATATTTGTTTTTTGTTAAGTTGCCTAATAATTATGCACAGTAATAGTCACATGCACACAGAGATATCCTCCTAAAATAGCTAAAACTAAAAACAAACTAAAAACTACTTCCAAAAATATTCAGCTTTGATATTAATGAGTTTTTTGGGTTCATTGAGAACATGGTTGTTGTTCAATAATAAAATTAATCCTCAAAAATACAACTTGCCTAATAATTCTGCACTCCCTGTATGTTTTGGACAATAGCCAAAATTACATTGGTATTGGTCTAAATTACGGATTTTACTTTTAAGGCAAAAATCATTAGAATATCAAGTAAAGATCATGTTCCATAAAGACATTTTGCTTCAAAGTCAGAATTTTGAGTAATGTGCATTGCTAAGCACTTCATACAGACAACCATACAGTAAAGGTGATTATCTCAGTATTTGGAATTTTTTGCACCCTCAGATTCCAGATATTCAAATAGTTCTATCTCGATTAAATATTGTCCTAAACCCACAAGCCATATGTCAAATGACACTTATGACTGGTTTTGTGGTGTATGGTCACATATAGGTTTTGTGAATTTGAAGTAGGGAAAATAGTGGGTCGGTCCGTTTAAGGTCTACACAGTGTGTTTAAATCAACTTGCATATTGATTAATAATGCTGTTTTATGTTATATGTCATTTCATTTCAAGACACAGCACAACATCATCATTATTTTTACACTTTCTAAATGGCGCTTAATTCTATAATGTTTACTATGGGTCATAATTATCTGCCAGCACAAACAACCTATTTGGTTGTTGTTTTCTTTAGAGGAGGAAACTCTCCTGAAGGTCTGGCTACTCTGTAAAACCCAATAAGTTAAGGCAACTCAAACCGTTTAAGGAAACCGACTGCTACAAACCATTTGAGTTAAAAAACGAATCTATATGAGTACTGTGAACTTACTCCATTTAAGTTGAAGTAATGAGGTATTTAATTAACTCTTTACTTCAACACTGAGTTCAAAACTCTTTTCAAATGAGTAGAATTAACTTTCAGTAAATTTTGAGTTAACTACACTCATTTCATTTAATAAAGTTGACTGTTGGGTTTTACAGTGTATGTATGTCTAAAATTTGAATTAAAAGATTCATGACTTTTTATTACTAGTAGTACGATTGGTCTGTAGTTAGACACTTTCAAATTGAACCTAAACAAAGACCTCTTAAACATCCTCACATGAATCCTTTATTTAAACGGTTAGTTCACCCTGTTTCAATCCCCTAAGACCTTTGTTCATCAACATTCCATGTGACTTCAGTGGTTAAACTGTAATCATACAAACTCCAAAAACTCTTCAGATCATTTTACTATGGACAATACGAGGCTGCTGATTCTAATGGCAATATATTATACTGCCCGTAATAAATGCTCACCCGGACCTGACTCAGAAAAGAAGATATACATTAGGTGATAAAATTGTATTTACAGTTTTTTTTGCTTCTGCAATGATAACCAGCAATCTAGCTCTAGATCGCTGGAGAACACTCCATGTCATTCAACTAAACCACATACCCCAACATGCACTTTACTCACACACCAGTCCCAGTTCACCCCATTTACACTTACACAGCAGAAGTCTTGTATCCCTGTAGTGAGTTTTACAAAGTGTTTTTGGATTGTCTAACCTTGTTTTGACCTTTGTTTGTTGTCTTGTTAATGTGTATTTTTTCGCCTGCCTCGATCTTTCGCCTGTCTCTGTCTCTCTCTTGATTATGTGCATGCTCCCGTCTGTCCCTGTTTTTACGTTTTCGGTACGATGATTCTTAATAAAAGCTGCTGATTGGATCCAACCCTTTTTATTGCCACCACAACTCATTACAGATGTTTAAAAGTGTTCAAGGGGCTTTCTATGTTTACGCTTAAATCACTGAAGTCACCTGGAACGTTTTGACAATGTTATTGGTTCCTTTTCTGGACTTTGAACATCTCAGATCCATTGCTGTATATGGAGGATGAGGGAGCTCTCAGATTACATTTAAAATATCTTAATTTGTGTTCTGAAAAATAAACAAAGGTCTCAGAGGGCTGAAATGACATAAATATAAGTAATTAATAGGGGTGTCAAAATTAATTGTTTCTTCGGTGCACCGCGATGCAGACGCAGACAATTCGGTATCGGTTTAATAATAATCATAACCGGTTATTATATACTGACTTCATTTATCTCATAAGTGCTATGTCGCCATAGCATACTATAGTGAGGGAGGCGAGCGCGAGTATTTACAACACTCCAACTACTTAAAAACACAGAAACTGTGCACAATTTCACTGCATGTGTTTTTGCTGGACTGTGTTTCACTTGACACTTACAGCAGAAGCCCCTATTTCACGGCCATTATGAGAATGAAAGTAATCTCCATTTCTCTCTCTCTCTCTCACTGTGGCCTATAAGTGCATCTGTGAAGAGCGCCAGTGTGTAAGAGCCAATCACAGCCCTTTCTGTTGAGCGCGTGGCCAATCAAAGGGGTGTAAGAAAGAACTTGGTAGACAAGGCTCAAAAAGCAAGCGGGATATTTATATTTGTTTATTTGCTAATGCTTGTGTTGTTTAAAGGTACAGTTTATATATCTGACTGTTTGTATTAAAGGACAAAATTGTTTTACAAATAGTATATAAATATTTTTATACATTTTAATACAAGAATTGCTGTGCTGTGAAGAAAATATAAAACTGTGTATGGAAAGCATCGTCAATGCACCTTGATGCACCGAGATATCGAATTGAACCGAATCGATGGCATGATAATCGTAACCGAACCGTGAGACCAGTGTAGGTTCACACCTCTAGTAATTAATAACAGAATTTTTAATTTTTTTTGCGGGGAAACTAACCGTTTAAGCTTAACTTTACACATCAAGATTTGCATCAAGATTCTCTGCCTGTTCTGGCGTTTGTCCAAAACTGTCATTTGTGTGTATATATTATAAAGCCTATACACAGGATATTAACGGAGGCCAGAAAAAACAGAAGATGGTTATTTGAAGAAAATCCTAAACATTGTATTTTTGTTGGAAGGGAAACTGTTAGTTAGACTATTATGCTTTTATTTAAAACACAAGCAGTTTATTTTTATTTAATAATTTCTCATGCTGCATGCATTTGCTGTAGCATCTTTGAATAAACACAGTGGTTGCCTCAAATTTTGAACGATAGTTTGATAGTTTATATTAATGATATGTTTACGGTATGATATGGTATCTTTATTTGTTAATTGTTGATCTGACTGTTTTAGTTTTGCAATTTTTTAATTTATTTTCATTTTCAGTTTGTACACATTGAAATACAACACTTTACATACTGTTTTTACCATGATAACCTTGCTGCATTTAAAAATTATACAAAAAAAAAAATATATATATAGGTAACACTTTATTTTGATGGTCCACTTGAGTATTAGTAGTGTCTGCTTGATATCTGTTGATACTGCTCCTATAAGAAACTTTAGGAACAGTAAGAATACTGACTATAAGAAACTTTGCAAGTACATGTAAACTTACACTAACCGCAACCCTAACCCCAACCTAATAGTCTACTTATAATCTAATGAGAATTAGTTGGCATGTTGATGCAATATAACTTAAATTCAACACACAGACCAAAAAAATTAAAATTAAAAATTAAAATTAATAAATAAATAAATATATATATATATATATATGTATATATATATATATATATATATATATATATATATATATATATATATATATATATATATATATATATATATATATATATATATATATATATATATATATACATATACATACATACACACACAGTTGAGGTCAGAATTATTAGCCCCCCTGTTTATTTTTTCACCCCCAATTTCTGTTTTATGGAGAGAAGATTTTCTCAACACATTTCTAAGCATAATAGTTTTAATAACTCATGACTAATAACCGATTTATTTTATCTTTGCCATGATGACAGTAAATAATATTTTACTAGATATTTTTCAAGACACTTCTATACAGCTTAAACATTTAAGCTGTACACTGACATTTAAAGGTTTAACTAGGTTAATTAGGTTAACTAGGCAGGTTAGGGTAATTAGGCAAGTTACTGTATAATGATGGTTTGTTCAGTAGACTATCGAAAAACAATATAGCTTAAAGGGGCTAATAATTTTGACTTTCTCCAGAAGAAAAAATATTATCAGAAATACTGTGAAAATGTCCTTGCTCTGTTAAACATCATTTGGGAAATATTTAAAAAAGGGAAAAAAAATTAAAAAGGGGGGCTAATAATTCTGACTTCAACTGTATATATACATTAAAAAACTAAGCAAAAACAACAAACAAACAAACAAACAAACAAACAAACAAACAAACAACCTAACAAAAAATGAAAAATGCTCCTTTTTTGGTTAATCTATTCAAAAGTGACTTTTATAATCATACTGAGTACAAAGTACAGCAAATGTATATTGAAGAGAGTATCAATACAGAACTGTGAAACTGGAACTGCATTGTCCACACAAAAATTATTCATTAACTTCTTCCTCTGTTAATTCCACATCTTTCACTCATCAACTGATGATAGGACTCCATATGTTTTCGAATACATTTTAGTACACTAGTTATCTTTTTTAATTGCAGGCTTGACAACATCTGTCGTATCCATTGAACAGTGTTTGGTCTTTGCATCTTTGTCCATAGCAAAGCTACACATCTTTTGGCATAAAGCAAGCTGAGGTCTACAATTACTTGTTCGTTTCTACTATAATTTGAGTTCTCTAGGTATAAGCCCAGCAAAAAAAGCTTTTGTTTATCTGAATGTTGCTAAATCTTCTAAAGACTAGAAAACCAGTGCGATATCACAGAAGCCATGTGTAAAAGTCACCGAAGGGTCACACCTCTGCACTAACTTCCACAGCAGCGTCTCAGACTTGGCTTTTGTGTATCGTCTGCCTGAACGGAAAGTTTCTCTCAGTCTCTCCAGAGCCTGTTAGGTGGTCAAGCTTTTGAGCATTTCGAAAGGAAGGAATCAAAGCCAACTTAATGCGATTAAACTTTTAGAATTATACATAGTAGTTGTGCTGTTTGGATGCCAAAGGCGTGAGTCACACACTGATATCTTCATATGCGCAAACCACTGTTTTTATGACTTCATTTCTCTTACCTTTCTTTATCTGCCAGCAGTGACTCATCCTTAAGTGTATAAATAACACAAAAAGCCAGTGTTTTGAAGAGGAACTTCACTTGAATAATTGAATTAAATACGATACAGTGACTACTCGCAATAGGAACTTCTGTAAGTGGTTGAATAACATGAGAAAGTGGGTTATGGAGAGCGCCTGCAATGGGCTCCCTTGTGTTATTGTGTGAATAATATGTTGAATGTAAACATAAAGGGCTACTTTCTGAAATCACGTTGCTTAACATTACAGCAGTGAGTGGGACAGAAAATGGAATTAGCAGAGGAAAAACCTAGTGCTGGGAGAATCTGACACCTGAAATGCATTAAAACAGGGGAATGTCCTGGAATGAGGATGACTTTGGCAGAGATCAGCAAAGCATTACAGAGAGCATCTGCAGTGCAAAATGGGCTGAAAACCTCGTTATGAATGATATAACGGGCCCAGTTAAACTATATTCCTAAGGGTTTACTTCTCACCAAAAGTTTCTAAGATAGAGAAACAATGAAAGTGTAATACAGCCTAAAAATGTTTGTTTTTTTTCTCCTGATTTAGAGTTTAATAGTTCATGGTTGAGAATGTTCTCAAAAAGTTCCTCATTCCCATACTCAATAGATTAAAGATGCCTTATTTTTGGTCAAATTAGAAAAAATTAAATATAGTCATACCACATTGTGGTTTTCTTTTAGGAAAGGTCCTGAAGGTCTGGCTATGTAAAAGTCTATGTGGATCCTTTATTTAAAGGGTTAGTTCACCCAAACATTCTGTTATTAATTATTCACCATCATGTTCTTTTCAAAAACAACATTCTCAAAAAGTTCCTCATTCCCATACCCAATGGATTAAAGACGCCTTATTTTTGGTTAAATTAGAAAAAGTTAAAAATAGTTTTCGAAGTTCAGTGATTACATTTTCTAATATTTGGTTGTCATTCTTAGAGCATGTTAAATCTCTGAAACTTGAAGCAGTTACTGTAGACTGAATGGTTGCCCATCTTGCACTTTTAGGGCTCTATTTTAACAAGCTAGGCACAAAGTCTAAAGCGCATGGCGCAAAAGCATTAAGGGCATGTCAGAATTCACTTTCGCTATTTTAAGGACAGAAAAATAAGCTCTGTGCCCTGGTGCACGGTCTGTCAGGGTTGTGCTTATTCTCTTAATGAGTTACGGGTGTGTTTTGAGCATAACGTGCATTAAACCAATCAAAGTCTCATCTCCCAATCCCTTTAAGAGTCAGTTGTGTTGTGCCCATAGACTGTAAAAGATATGGACGTAGTATCCGTGACGTCACCCATAGGTTTATGAAGAACCCAAAAGAAGCTACTAGAAGGCGTGGCCGACCGTCGCCATTTTGTTCGCGCGTCATCGCTCCAACCCCGGGCATACCACAAAGGGGAAAGAGGCAGAGCGTGAGCGGATCTACAGACGCCCTGCTTAGACGGGCTTTCCTAAGGGAGAAACGTTTAATACTTCATCACCTGCGACTCGTTTGTGTTTGTGCTTGCGACATGTGCTTGGTTGTACACTTTATCAATAAAGTGTTTAGACTTTTAAAAACATTGTTTCATAAGCAATGTCATAAGCGCAATGCTTAGTGGCTCAATGCATTACACATTGAGCCACTAAGCATTGTGCTTATGACGTTTTTCAACAGGAAGAAAGTGCGAATTACTTCCAAAAACTTCAGATATAGACTGTGTTAGTAAATGCAAGGCTAATTATGAAGTCCAGGCAAGAACACTGTATGACAACGCTTCAGATGACTGTTCTAGAGCCTACAGTTAATAATCTGTCAGATTCTGGAATGCATTACAGGTCTAAAGAACATTATAAATGATAAATGATCTTAAATAAAACAAATACATTTATAGAGATGGTATATAATGATATATTTCACTCACCTGGGAAATGGAGGCCACGTGAATGGTTTGTGAGCACAATTAAGGGCACACAGCATGCTATATCATCTGATAATTGTAGGAAATAATTCCAAAAGGCAATTGACTGTGTAAAGCCACATAAAACAACACAAAAATACGATGAATATGCCGAGATCAGCGGCTAATCATCCGTAATCAGCTGAGGTGAAGTGACGGCGACCAGCGAGACCTAGCTGTCACTCAAGTGGCCACGCCCTTAATTATGCAAACTTAATATAACCTAATATAAAGGAAACAGATGAGTTATAAAAAAAAATTCACCCCCCTCACAGTTGTCACGAAGGGTAATATTAGCTATATGAACCAAAATCTTTCTTTGTACCAGGCTGTAAACATCTTTTTTTCTGCTGTAAAGTTGGCCATTCTAACAGTGGGCTCAATGGAAATTTGCTCTATTATGGAGCCAGGACTAGCGGAATTTCGATGAATTGCAGTTTCAGTTACTTCCGTATTGGCTTCCCGAGGGAGAGCGGGAGGTTGCCGCTTGGTTGTGCCATGTCACATCATCTATTTTCATGGCGGATTTTGTAAGTGGAAAAACGGAATGCTTCACTAGCAAGAAAACAGTTAAAAAGACCATCTGCAGTGCGAGGATAAAGAACGAGCCTCCTCCATTCAGCCTCTTTATTTTCTCTTAGGTTTACTTTTACTCTTTACTTTACTCCTTTACTTTCGTGGATAAGGAAACAGTGTATGCACTTCACTGAAGACATCCATTAGCCTACATATTTAATTTAGTTTGTTAACCGCAAAGATTTGTTTCAAAACTATTTTTAAATTCAGTTCTAATTTCCAGCAAATGAATAAATGAACAATAATAATGAAGTGTAGTCAAAAAACTCAGTTATATCCAAACATGTCCTATTCTTATGCCCCATATGGTGATGCATACGTCTCTAAAACCTGACTGGTGGACAAATCTAAACTTGTTTTTATTAAAACAAATATAAATATGCATAGAAAAATCAGATTCAGTTGGTCAATGGCACAGTCTATTTCAGTTCCTCAAAATAGCAACGCCCCAACAATGTGCCTTAACACACCTCCTTTTTAGACCGGAACACCCATGAGCCCACAAAGTGGCGCAAATACATTTGCTATTGAAACAATGTGGCACAAAACGTGAAAATTAGGGTTTCGCTGCTCTGAAAACAGCAACAAGTCACATCAAACATGTCTTGCGCCTTATTGCACCGAGTGAATGATAGGGCCCTTGTATCTTTGTATGTTTGTATCTTCTAGATGACTACTAGTGATATAGCATAAGCATACAACCCTTTCTTGACGTAAAACCACAAGTTTGAAGAACATGACACCCCTCCCAGCCTATTCAGTTTAATATATTTTCACTGTTTCTTTTCTTTTTTCTTTTATTATCATTATTTATTTTACTTAATACACCATGCTGCCAACCTCAACTTTCAGTACTGACCTGTTCATATGCTTAATGTATAAAATGAATGCACATCATTTATTGTTTATGCACATCATACATTGTTGTTTGCACAATATGTGGGATATAGTGTGGTTTACTTTTATGTTTTAATCAATTTTGTACTGTTATATAAATATTTTTTCTATTTGTATTATTTTCTCTTTCACTTTTGTTTGTTTAACTGTCACAAAAATCTGATAAATAAATCTTATTAAAAAAAAGTTCCTCGTTCACACAGATCTACACAACAAAAAATGCTGTATTATGTACTCACACGAATTCTGTTCACCCAAATGTTGAGATTTATTTTCACAAAAGTAATTTGAAAGAGTATTAGTAGGCACTTTACTTGCATATAATATGTTTTATGTACTATTACTTTGTATGTATAATTATATCTTTATGAATGGGCAGTTGAATCATTGGTTTAACTGATTCATACAAAAAGAAAATGTATTTTGCCATGGCTTAATACACTTTCTGAAATAAAGGTACAAAAGCTGGCACTGGGTATCTATTAAAAGGTATACTTTTGTACTTCTTAGGTACTAAAATGCCCACTTTAGGCACTAATATGTACCAAAAACTCACATGTGACATTTTGGGGCTCATAGCTTTAATTTTAGGGGATTTACGTTTGACACTAATCAGTCACCAAACTATGTGAAATGTTTATTTTTTGGATCATTTTTAATCCTTTATCATAAAATATGTCAACTTTATAGAGTGATTGCTAATTGTAAGATTTTAAAGATGTTGTTTTTAAAAGAGTTGATCTCAAAAATCTTACACAATATGGCTTCCATAACACTGGATCTCTCAAAACTTAGGACCAAACCTCAGCCAGGAGATAGAGCTACAGCTGTTTATGTAATAAAATGTGGCCTCTGCCACAGGATATAACTCTTTCTCGTCACACATAGCTTCCAAAATTCATGTGCTGCAACTTAAAGACAAATACCGCTGAATGTGCAGAAATAATATACAGTGGCTTCAGAAAGTATTTGGACACTTAAGTCATAAAAATGTCTGAATGCCATTGTATTATATAACATGATATCAAAGCAAGTGGCATCTGCAACCATCTGAAACCTTGGCATGGTTTCAAAGGGGTTCCCCCGCCCCCTTTTTTGTGTTTTTATTGGATGAAAGAATTCACACAAATGTAGTTAATCATAACTTTGTTCGATGATGTGAATGTGTCCAAAAACTAATGGTAAAGATAATAGTAATAGTGTTTGGGGTTATTATATGTTGCGAAAAGAATAATAAAAAGGCAAGTTGTAAAAATTGCAGTAAACTCTTTTGCACACTTCACTGTTTGTACAAGTAAAATCAATGCATGTATGAATGAGTGAACATATTATGTGTATTAAAATTGTTCACTGTGAGTGAATTGACTTTTGAATTGAGCTTTTAGAGTCTGCAGATCTCAGCCAGTACAACTGAGACCAGTAAGACTTTCCACTGCCAGTCTTGGAAATCTGAATGAATAAGCGCTTGGAACAGGACAAAGAAAAAGAGCAACAAAGTCCATGCAAATTCCAAGGCCATATGGATATTAATATCTTTATTTTTGTATTCACTCATTTAGCAGATGCATTTATCTCAAGTAACTTACAAGTAAGGATAAAAGAAGCACTTCAAATCATCAGAGAGTAGCAGTATTTAAATGCTATGATAAGTTTAAGTTACTAAATCAAAAAGTCTAAATTCTACTTTATTTTTTCGGAAAAATGAAGTGTCTGGTGCATGTGGAGAGTAGAGAGCATGTCCTACAGGTGGTTTATCAAGCCCACTCATCTGCGGAGCACACTAAGAATTGCAAGTTGTTTTCAGAAATGAAGTGTTGATAGAGTATCTGGTGCATATGGAGAAGAGAGAGTGTGTCCTACAGGTGGTTTGTTAAGCCCACTCACCTGTGTGGAGCACACTCAGAATTGCAGAATTGCTGGGCAATTAAATGATTACCAATTCAATAGCAACTCAAAACACAAGCACTAATTCAGAAGAGATTAAGGCACAATATGGGACTGGATGCGATATATCTATTAAAAGGACTGAACAGTGAACCACTTTGTGGAGCAGAGGCTGCAAAAAATGAAGATGGCCAAAGATGCATCTTAATATTTACCCCTAAAAATGTATTGGTCTCTTACAGTGGGGAAATATGCTTTTAAACTTAAGAAATGATGCAAAAGCAATATAAGAGTCTCATAAATGTCATCAATATCTTTGTGAGATAAATCCAGATCTGATTACTTAATAACTAATAATCTTGATCTTTAGTGAGATGTTAAATGTTAGCTTACATTTTCTGTTAAATTACTTATCAAAGATGAAAGTGTTTAGTAGTTGAGCTCTTCGATGACTCATAAAATGTAAGTCATTGACTACCTTGCAACATTTTGAGAGTTAATAATCCACATTCAGTCAAAACAAAATTAATTTCTGTGGCTCCTGATGTTACAGTACAAGAAAAGTAAGAAAGATTACATTATTTACAACATTATTACAGTATACCTTTAATTCACATCCTTGGTATTTTTTCCAGTTTCAGCTAAAAATCTGGGATGTTCTGAGCATTGCTACTGAATAAATTTCATGTTGTACCTAAGTCAAACTTTTATGATGCAGTTTAATCCATTTTGAAGCTTGAAAGCTTCAGTTTCCATTCATTCCCATCACCATGAAAAATAGTTGTCAAGATGTCTATTTTTGTGCTCTGTAGATGGAAAAAAGTCATTTATACATGTGTTGATATTAAACACAAGGGTGACAGAATCCTGGGTGACTTATTTCTTTAAGTGATAAATTTGGAGTTGTGGCTGGAGACTTCATGCAGAAGACACTTAATTTTCATCTCAAGAAGAGACAGGCGGCTCTTGAACATCTGCTGTGTGTGCTTGAGAGAACAACCAAAGCAAAACAAGCCATTTATGGTCCACACAATGATCTGATCAGCCACTGTTGTCAACAGCCACAGCCAAGATCTTAGTCTTCAACCGACATACAGACTCATAAGCAACAAATCTGCTATGAAGTTGACCTCCTTAGTTTAGAGAGCTGTAGATACATCCTACACCAACTCTATGGATAATAAATTCTCAGCATCCTCCTGGTGCTCCGGTTTCCCCCACAGTCCAAAGACATGCGGTACAGGTCAATTGAATAAACTAAATTGACTGTAGTGTATGTGTGTGAATGAGTGTGTATGGATGTTTTCCAGAACTGGGTTGCAGCTGGAAGGGCATCCGCTGTGTGAAACATATGCTGGAGAAGTTGGCAGTTCATTCCACTGTAGCGACCCCGGATGAATAAAGGGACTAAGCCGAAGGAAAATAAATGAATGAATGAACTTAAATATTTCTAATAAAATATTTGAAATCATTTGATATGTTTTTCTTCTCAATCAATTAATCAATCAATCAATACAAGTAACTTTTTGTAGAATTTTAAGACATTATTTTCCAGGACTGTTCACTGAAAAAGAAAAGCATTATTTTGATATATTTGGTCATTACAATCACTTTGATCAATTTAAGAAGATAGCCCCCCACCCCCCCCCCCCCCCCCCCCCCCACCCCCCCAAAAAAAAATATTTTGAAAGAGAATTTCTGAAGAATGCTAGAAACCAGTAGCGACTGACTTCCATAGGTGAATTTTCACAAACTAATTTCGAGAGGAGCATGTGATATGATTGATCGCGGCTGGTCTCTCACCCGTAATCACCAATAATCCAATCAGATTAATCCAAGCTTACAATAAATAGACAGATTTCATCCCACTGCCTTATCTTCGTTTTGGAAGAATCCCCCTTCCATCCCATCTCCTTCTTTTACCAGGGGGAGCTCTCGAGACCTACCTGATCTCGGATCCCCTTACATGCTAATTTCCCTGGGCTCAATTATCTCCAAGCTCAGGGTTCTCTCCCAGGACAGCATGCCAAACCTGCTAATAGCGTCAAGTAATAAATAAGTGTGAACTCTTGAATAATATTTTACTGCTATAGATGGCAATGGATACATTACTAACACTCATGAAAGTGCCTTCTTTTTTGTTCAAAAGTAGAAAGAAATTCACAAAGGTTTGAAACCATTTGTGCTTGAGTAAATGGTGAGTCATTTTTCAGCTTTGAGTACTGTAAAAAAATCTGTTATTTTATGGGGGTTTTTGGCAGCTGGGGTGCAGGAAAAAAACGTAAAATAACAGATATTATAGAAATGTTCTTAAATTTACATTTCCGGCAAATTTCTGTAATTTAACTTCTGTTATTTGACGGCAAATTTCTGTAATTTAACAGCCGTTATTTTTTTTTCTTTTATGGTAAAATAACTAATTTGTTTTTACAGGATTCTTATGCATTTTTCACTGTAAAAAAATGTAGGGTTGCACTCAATTCACTCATGATGTCCCAACACACTTTGAGTAACTTAATTGTTTTTACAAATTTAAGTGCGGTTTATTTCTAAACTAATTTTGAGAGGATCACATGCTTATGATTGACCATGCCTGGTCCCGCATCAGCTCCACATATTGTGCCAATCAGATGAATACTAACTCACTATAAAAAAACCGAGTTTTTCACTAAAGTCATTTTTGTCTTGAAGAATCCCCCTTTCCACCCTCCTCACCCTTCTCCTGATAGGGCGGCACTGCAACCCTGTGGTTAGCACTGTTGCCTTACAGCAAGAACACCACTGGTTTGAGCCCTTCCCGGGCCAGTCGGCATTTCTGTGCGGAATTTGCATGTTCTCCCCGTGCTCGTGTGGGTTTTTCCTTGGGTTCCCTGGTTCCCTCCCACTGTCCAAAGATATACAATTTACGATAAGTAAATTGACTAGTCTAAAGCGGCATCATAAGTCAAACTCTTAGCCAGCTATATCTCTTAGCTATTCCTAACACGTTTACAAGCAGGGGAGTTCTCGAGACATACCTGAGTTCAAACTCCCCTCTTGCCCTTCAAATGGGAGGGAGCCCCAAGCTTGAGGATATGCTGAGCTCAGGGCTCTCTCCCGGGACAGCATGCCAAACACGCTATATTATCAATCATCAGCTAAGTGTGAACTCTTGAAGTGGATTAAATATAAAGCAACAAGTTGTCCCAAAAAATCGTAAGAATCGCATCGTTTCAGCTCATTTTATAAGTAGTTTGAACAAGCAGCAAAAATTATTTTTTGAGTGTTGCTAAACAAAAGTATCAATTCCATAGTGACGCCTAACTTTTCAAAAGTATTTTTCCATTTTTTTTTTCAACTATTACTAGTTGATGGACCCCTTTTGAAGACCTTGACCTATTAAAATGCTAACTTCAGTGGCAAGCTCTTCAATCTAACATTCAATATTCCGCCTTAAATCCCTTCACACATCCAAAGGAACATCCTTTCAGAAAACATGCTGTGGTGTTGAGCACCTTTAATGCAGAGCAGGTGCATGACATTCTCTTTTGTCAGGGTTAATCCATAATCATGACACCAGAGTCTGTGCTTCAGTGTTCAGTGTGGAAGGGTTTTTCAAGGCCATCTCTATGAAATATGATCCTGCATCTGTTTCTGGCTTCAGACAAGTAATTCTGTCAAAAGCTCATGCTGATCAGTTAAAGTGCTACATCCTGACCTCCCAACACACTCCAACATATAAACAGATGCTTCAATGGATCACTCAGAGCATGCGCTGTCAAAGCCTGTAACTCAGTTTTATATTTTCTATGTGCTAACATGAAACTGAGATAAATCACGCTGGGATCTCAGAAAGACGACATGCGGCTTTGTAAAAGACTCACTGTTGTATTTACAATACAGACTCCCCAGAAAGACGTGATTGGTGTGACCAATTAATGTCATCAATGCAACCGCAATGTTTGTAAATCATTCATGGAGGTTTACAATAGTCTCTCTGTGACCCTCTGAGCCTGATGTGTGGTCACACATTGATGGACAGGCCACAAAGGTTCTCCTTTTTCACGGAGACAAATTTTGACCCAGATTTGGGCTTTATTTTCTGTTCTCATTATCTTTCTCGGACTCATCCGTCTATAATCCTTCTGATTTAATGAGTTTTGCAGGATGATACGCCTTGGAGAATGGTGCAACTGTAATAAAAACAGGCTTTTAAATCATTTACAATAAATCCTCATATACATCTCATTCAAAACCTTCAAGCGGCCATGTACAAATATGATCTGTTTTTCTTGTTTGCTGGGTAACGTCAGAAAAAAAATAACTCAATGCCTTAAGCCTTTTGGAATGTCTTCCATAAAAACCACAGTCAAGTGCTTGCATTGACCCTTTACAGACAGTAAAAGAAATTGACCTAGAATTTAACACTGAAGTAAATAAATGATAGGCAGCTCAGTGAATTACTTGTCTTGTCCAGTGTTTTAGACTCCACTGACTTTCATCATAAGGACAAAAATATTTCAATCAAAATGTCTTGTCTTTTGTTCTTCCTTCTTGGTTCATATGATGCAAAATAAAAAGAAAATTACATATTTTATACATAGTCTTGATTCGCTTGGCATTCAAACTGTTATTCTTATCACTGAAGGTTTATATCAAAATAAATAAATAAATAAATAAAAATTTGCAAACAAGAGACTTATATATACAGTTGAAGTCAAAATTATTAGCCCCCCTGAATTATTAGGCCCCCTGTTTATTTTTTCCCCCAATTTCTGTTTAACAGAGAGAAGATTTTTTCAACACATTTCTAAACATAATAGTTTTAATAACTCATTTCTAATAACTGATTTATTTTATCTTTGCCATGATGACCATAAATACTATTTGACTAGATATTTTTCAAGACACTTCTACAGCTTAAAGTGACATTTAAAGGCTTAACTAGGTTAATTAGGGTAACTAGGCAGGTTAGGGTAATTAGGCAAGTTATTGTATAACGATGGTTTGTTCTGTAGACTATCGAGAAAAAAAAAATAGCTTAAAGGGGCTAATAATTTTGACCTTTGAAATGGTTTTTAAAAAATTAAAAACTGCTTTTATTCTAGCCAAAATAAAACAAATAAGACTTTCTTCAAACGAAAAAATATTATCAGACATACTGTGAAAATTTCCTTGCTCTATTAAACATCATTTGGGAAATATAATTTTTTTTTAATTCAAAGGGGGGCAAATAATTCTGACTTCAACTGTATATAGCCACAGAATTTATAACATAGTAACTTGTAAAGAACTCAAAAATGTATAAGAAAGCCAAAACTGAAATTGATGACCATAAATCATCATATATGACTGTAAATTGTGGTGTAGCACAGGGATCAGTTTTAGGTCCAAAATTGTTTATATTTTATATTAAATATATGTGTAGAATGTGTAGAGTTATTCAAATATATTCTATTTGCCGACAATTTATCACTGCTGGACATGATAACAACAGAAAACATTAAGTTCAAACTGTGGTTTTATGTTATATAAAAATATTAGACAAATAATTATTATTACGCTACAGAAAGAGTTTATGTAAATAAATATCTGTATTGTATTGTGAATATTCAGCAAGTGGCTGTTTGGAGTATGATGTAAATTTTGGGTTTGTGTTAATTTAAGGAAACTTGTGAATGGTTTAACGAGTATAAAGTATGTAAGGATAATAGATTCAATAATTTGAAGTCGTAATGAAATGATTGGATTTCAACCCAGGCTCATTCTGAAAACTGTATACATTTCTGGAGAGCGCCAAATACGTCCCAGGAGGTATGTTTTCCACCAGAATCCACCAGAGGCTGCTGTGTACACTTTTTGAGATCTCTCGCGATTGTTAGTCGCATCTGCTCTTCTTATGTAAATTCACCAGAGGTCGCTGTCTACTGACTGACTGACTGACCGATCGACTGACCCACCCTCCTCCTTCCCTAAACTCAACCGATAAGTGTTTTTAAAAGCACCGATTGACCCGCCCACCCACTTCCCTAAACCCAACCGACAGTGTTTTCAAAAGCAATCCAGAAAAAGAAAAGCCGCCATGTTTTCAGATTTTACCACATTCTCACCCTGTTATTTATTTGTTTATTTTATTTTTTGGCTTTTGTTGTACCTGCTTTCTGCAAACGTTCTTCACCAGACTCAAACCCCCATAATCGCGGTCAACTCTGCTCCACGTCACAAGTCCAGCGACGTACACGGCGAGCCACTGGACAAACTGGTAACAGCGGAAAAGCTGTCCACACGGAGATAAGCAGTCAGCTGGTAAGCGCGAAAAAAGGAACAGTGTCATACCGCCTCGTAGTGTTAGTTTTAAATGCAGCCATACGTACTTCTGGCTACATAATTCGTGTTCTCCAGAAATGTATATAGGGCTACGTTTTCAGAATGAGCCTATGTTGTTGGATTTGGTTGTAATAGGCAGAAAACAATAATAGGATTTTGCTCCATTTCGAACAGGTTAAAATTGTTTTATTTATTTTTGAGTTTAATGCAGATATGTAGATTCTATTTGTTGATTTGTGTTTAGATATTTTTTTAAGTACATGATTAAATAAAATACATAAAATCAAATCAAAACAGCATCACACACACAATTGAAGAACTGCTGTATTTCTGATGTTTGTATTGAACTGTATCGTCCCAAGTAAAACTATGTATGCTTTAGAATTATGTCCATTTTATGATTGCATCTTGTGACATTGTGTCCAGTTTTTGTGATGTAATTGGTCCATGTCACATTCATATTTCATACATAAACTTATTCTAAACTAAACAAAACATTTAAACGAGCAATTTCTAATTTTGAGTGAAGTGATCCTTAAAGTAAGTCTTAAACATTAACGTAGCTTATCTCTCAAAGATTTTCCACGTTACTCATTTCTCAACGATTCCCCATATTAAATCGTAAACAGAAAATAGCACAAACTAGCACACTTTTTTCCATTCTGATAAGGAATGCTCTGAGGACGACAGATAGTTGAGTTATGGAGCAGAGGTACTGGCACCACAAGTAGTGCTGGGGATCCAAAAGGTGTCAGTCTGAGTGCAAGACGTTTTAAAATGTCAGGATATGAACAGAGAGAGAAGAGCTGGTCATAGAAAATGATGAAGATGTACTAAAGCACGTGTCAGGAGGTCAAGATGAAAGACAGCTGAGGAGAAGATGTGTTATTTTAAAGCCTGGAACAAATATAGCTCTATTTAGGCATTTATATGAATAGTTTATATAAAAAGAAATCATTGTTTTTTTCCCCAAGCTCAAACTAAGTTCAGGCTTTCAAGCTCCAAAAAGAACAGAAAAGTGCAATAAAAACACAAAAAGTACAGATGTCATTTATAATACAGTAAAGCTTCAAAAAACACTTGACATCCACTGTTAACTGTTTTATATTCTTATTTACAAGTATTCATTCATGTATTTTAATAAAATATTAAGCAGCACAGGGGCTACACAGTGGCTCAGTGGTTAGCACTGTTGCCTTACAGCAAGAAGGTCACTGGTTCGAGTCCCGGCTGGGTCAGTTGGCATTTCTGTGGGGAGTTTACATGTTCTCCCTGTGATTCTGTGGATTTCCTCTGGGTGCTTCGGTTACCCCACAGTTCAAAGACATGCGGTATTGGTGAACTGAATAAACTAAATTGGCCGTAGTGTATGTGTGTGAATAAGTGTGTATGGATGTTTCCCAGTATTGGGTTGCAGCTGGAAGAACATCCGCTGTGTAAAACATAGGCTGTAAAAGTTGGCAGTTCATTCCACTGTGGCAACCCCTGATGAATAAAGAGACTAAGCCGAAGGAAATGGTGGCATGGTGGCTCAGTCGTTAGCACTGTCACCTCACAGCAAAAAGGTCACTGGTTCGAGTCCCGGCTGGATCAGCTGGCATTTCTGTGTGGAGTTTGCATGTCCTCCTCATGTTTGCATGGGAATCCTCCGGTTTCCCCAACAGTCCAAAGTCATGCGCTATAGGTGAAATTAATTGTCCGTAGTGTATGTGTGTAAATGAGTGTGTGTGGATATTTCCCAGTAATGGGTTGCAGCTGGAAGGGCATCTGCTGCATAAAACATGTGCTGGATAAGTTGGCTGTACATTTCGCTGTGGCGACCCCTGATTAATAAAGAGACTAAGCCGAAAAGAATATGATTGAATGGTAATGATCTGACCATTTAATTCAGTAGTATTTTTGCGTGCCAAAGAAAAGTCATAGTCCTGAGGTTTCAATGGACAGGAGCTCTTAACAGAAAGCACAAAAGTCTTTGAGAAGGTCATTCGCTCAAGGGTCAAGAAAAGGCAGGGTTTCAGACAGCTTCATCTCTTCTGCTGACATACCGACCAGATGAAGACCGCGCATCTAGGAAGATCTCTGTCCTGATCACATCTCCCTCTCAGAGGCAGCAGCACACGCTGAGCTCACTTTACAAATCCCACACATTTGCAATGCGTGAATCACATTTTCCCTCGCAAGAGCCTCCTGTAGCCCTAACCCAAAGAATACATTTTACAGCCCCGTAAATTACCATTCACTCCTCTCTACGTTTCACTGTCCAAGGTTACAGCACGTTCGTATCCACTGCTAATCAAAAACGCTGCTGATTTGTAAACGTGTTTACAAATCACGTCAAAATATCTTCCTCCATATCTACTACAAGAGGATCTAAAATTTACTGATACAATTTTCGTTATACAGTAAATTCCGTTTTTATGACTGAATTCCACAATTCTGTCTGCATTTTCTAAACATGAAGACCACACATTCTTGATGCACAGTCCTTCATGCAACCTGAGTAGAACAAAATACATACAGTTGAAGTTAAAATTATTAGCCCTCCAGTGATTTTTTTTCTTTTTCAAATATTTCCCAAATGATTTTACCAGAGAAAGATATTTTCACAGTATTTCTGATATTTATTTGTTATTTGTTTAAATTTAACTAAAATAAAATAAGTTTTGAATTTTTTAAAACCATTTTACAGTCACAATTATTAGCCTTCTTAAGCAATATATTTTTTCTACAGAACAAACCATTGTTATACACTGACTTGCCAAATTACCCTAACTTGCCTAATTACCATAGTTTAGCCTTTAAATGTCACTTTAAGCTCAATAGTAGTATCTTGAAAAATATCTAGTAAAATATTATGTACTGTCATCATGGCAAAGAAAATTAGTTATTAGAAGTTATTAAAACTATTATGTTTAGAAATAGCTTGGAAAAAGGGTGACACGGTGGCTCAGGGTGCTATCACATCTGTGGTTTGGTTCATTTGGTTCTGACCAGGGGCAACAAATGATACCATTGTAGCATTTTTCTGCCGTTTTTGGTTCCTTTTCACATCACACTGATTGCTTTGGTCTGAACCAGTTGAAAAGAACCAAAATGCAGTCATGTGACAAAATCCACATCACTTATTGGCCAGATGTTAATGAATGTATTTCCCAAACTCCTTTTTGATCAGTCAAAATTAACACGTGGGAAAATGCCAATGGAACTCCCGCAAGCAAACAAACAGGCAGACACAAAATGTCGCTTTTTACTATGGAGGGACAACTGCGCTGGCTGATTGTATCCTTGATCATAGTATACTATATAGTTTGTATACTTCAATTTAGACAAACTATACATTTCAAGATTGGCTGCGGATGGAAAACAATGTTTTAATGCATTGCAAACGGCGAAGGAGCATCACAAGTCACTTCAGGGGGAGGCGTGAATTAATTTAGCTAAACTGAAACATGGTCATCTTCCAGAAATATTACCAACGATCCATCAGGTAATACCCCCCCCCCCCCCCCCCGCCCCCTGTTTAAAATTGTTGGTAAAGCGCTGTCAACAAATATATTTCCTCCACATTCCATAACGCATTCCATAATGCGCATATCGCATCGGACTACGGTAGCTGGATTAGTCCGAAAAGGCGCAGTACTTTTTGCGGTTGGGTCGGTTTTAGTTCGGATCATGTTCTTACAACAAACGAACCACTCCAGGGTTGGTTTGAAAGCGTACTAAGACCACCTTTTCAAGGAGGTCTCGGTACGCTTTTTTGGTCCACTTTTGGTGCACACTCAAGTACGATTGCTATATTCACACCTGCCCAAACGAACCACACCAAGAGGAAAAACGAACTCTAGTGCGATTCAACCGAACTAAATAAGGCACTGTTGCCTCACAGGAAGAAGGTCACTGGTTCGAGTCCCGGCTGGGTCAGTTGGCATTTCTGTGTGGAGTTTGCATGTTCTTCCGTGTTTGTGTGGGTTTCCTCCGGGTGCTCTGGTTTCCCCCACAGTCCAAAGACATGCGCTATAGATGAATTGAATAAACTAAGTTGGCCGTAGTGTATGTGTGTGAATGAGTGTGTATGGATATTTCCCAGTACTGAGTTTCAGCTGGAAGGATATCCGCTGTGTAAAACATATGCTGGATAAGTTGGCGGTTCATTCTGCTTTGGCAATCCTGGATTAATAAAGGGACTAAGCTAAAGGAAAATGAATGCATGAATTTCTTGGAAAAATCTTCTCTCTGTTAAACAGAAATTGGGAAAATATACAGGGAAGCTAATAATTCAGGAGGGCAAATAATTCTGACTTCAACCGTATCTCCACCATTACTACAGAAAAAAAAACACTCTCCAAATGCACCTTTAGCACAGTTGGCGAAATTATTCATGTGAGTAATGAATAAGAATGAAACAAAGAGGTTTGTTGGAGTGCCTACAACTAACACTGGATACAGGGACCCTGTTTATTAAAGCAGCAGTACAGTATGATGGCTGTAACAGGCCTGTGTCAGCGATGTGTTGAGTTGTGTTGGAGAGCAGGGACTGAGGTGAGGACACACTGGACCGAGTGAAGGGTGTAGAGGCTCGTGCTGTGTTTCACAGTGATCTCCCCACACAAGTTTTGATTCGCTGCATGCAACCCCCCTGCGGAAGCTTTTTCTGCGGATTCATTTAACGGTGAAAGGAAGATGGGGTTCCTCATAGGTCCCACAGCAGGGCAGCGGGACAAAACACACACTGTAAAACATATTCAGCTGCACTCAACGAGATGTAATAAAAGAATCCCATTCAGTAGTCGAAGAGATTCTTCTTTTCAATGCCTTCAAACCTTGTGTTATTGTAATCTATTTCATGAGCTACTTGAGACAGAAGGGATCTTTCGACACTTTGTGCTTGGTCAATTTTTTTGCAAACAAAATCTAGTCAAATTAAAAAAGGAATCCACACAATTGGGATTCACAAATTCTTCTTATTAATTTAACACTAGATTGAATTTCAAACTTCACTACGCCCAACAGAAAGCTGCTTGTTTGGAAAGTCATTTTGTGATGCATGTTACACACATTGGTCTTTTTTTTTACTTAAAAGTTTTGTAATTAGTTATGTTTAAGGGTATGTTTACATGACAATGGAAATATACTGGACATATTTGTGTTTCTTGTACAGATGATAACTTTATCAGAATGACCCATGTTAACATTGGTTCAAAAAGGTGTCATTTAAAGAGCCCCTATTATGGATTTTTGAAAATGACCTTCCATGCAGTGTGTAACACAGCTCAAAGTGAATGAAAACATCCAGCTGAGGTTTAAATCTGAAAGTGCACCATGCTAAAACTATTGATTCTCCAAGGAAAGAGTTGACTATAATATAAATAAATATGAATAAATGAGGGCAACGCAGTGGCGCAGTAGGTAGTGCTGTTGCCTCACAGCAAGAACGTCGCTGGGTCGCAGGTTCGAACCTCGGCTGGGCTGGGTCAGTTGGCGTTTCTGTGTGGAGTTTGCATGTTCTCCCTGCGTTTGCGTGGGTTTCCTCCGGGTGCTCCGGTTTCCCCCACAGTCCAAAGACATGCAGTACAGGTGAATTGGGTAAGCTAAATTGTCCATAGTGTGTGAGTGTGAATGTGTGTGTGGAAGTTCCCAGAGATGGGTTGCGGCTGGAAGGGCATCCGCTGCGTAAAATCGTGCTGGATAAGTTGGCGGTTCATTCCGCTGTGGCGACCCCGCAAGGGACAAAGCCGACAAGAAAATGAATGAATGAATGAATAAATGATTCGTCTTGTGAGACATCGCCAAATATAAAGTGCTGAATCCGCTAAAATGTGAACGCATCCTTTACCAGAGGAGTACGGGGGATATAGGATTGATCCTCACACGAAGATGACGATCACTTAGAGATGGCCTCATTTGGCTGTGGGGAATAAAGGGGTATAAATACCATAGTATAGCCAACAGTGTTTGTTCCTGTCATTTTTCTGATGATTGATACAGTACATTAACCTACCCCCCAATGCGGGATTCGCTAGAAGGATCAGCAAAGACTATTAATGGATGGGACTTTGTCAGACTTTGACAGGGACTTACACAGTTTATACAGTATGAACCAGTTCTGCTTCCTTTGCATCACAACCTGCAAGTTTGAATAAAATGGTTGCCTAGTTTTCTGTAGTTTTCAAAATATGTATTTAATTGTGTGTTGTAACTTGTAATCACTCTGTGCGGCTTGTAATATATCTCTCAGGTTAAATTTTTATGGGGCTATTCACATATTGTGTCCAAAACTACGTTGAAAACGTGATGCGTGCTTCTTCCTTTACTGATTTAAATGCGTTTCTGAGCTTGCAATCGCCTGCTTTCCATCTCGCGCTGAACCCAGTCGACCAAACACAACATACTAAGTCATCAGACCAATCTGTGCATATTACCATCACGCAAAGGAGGGGTTTGGAACAACTGAATCGCTGAACAAATCATATGGGAGTCATTGGGTAAAAATAAATACAAATAAATGCATATTATGCAGTAAGACAATGAAAGTGTTTTTTGACCTTGCATTCATATCAGCCTGTTGTTGGGGACCCCCAAAACCAAAATATGACCTTTTATAATGCATAATAGGGTCTCTTTAAAGGCCATTTTCAAAGGTGTTCAAAAACAGACATTGAAAGTGTCATATTCATGTAAATAAGTGGCCTAATTGAAAATGGTGTCATGCTGAAAGACAAGATATATCCTTGATTGGGAAGCCAATCCCAGAATGCACTGTAACACGCCAAGTAAATTATTATGAAAAAAAAACAAACAATTATTTTGTATTTTAACTGAAGACTACCAAAAATTGTTTAGCTTTATTGAAATGTATTATTTTGTAAAATAGCCTAATATCAAATATAAATGATATTGATAATTAGTCAAAACTCCTACAACTGTTGTGTAAAGAGCACAATTTGTGTGCCATGTCAAGCTGAAGCTTACGTAGAGCTTCTAAATTAGTGAATTGTGATGCTTAGGATGCTACCAGATAGCTGACTGCTGATAGCTGATGTAGGTAATGAACAGAATGGCACTTGGTTTTGGAACAGCTGTTAAAGGGTTTGTGTAACCTTTGCAGCTTTACTCGCCACCCTCTGTGTGGTATTTGAACTGGCATTTTGGGCATGGAAGGCAGGCGCAAAACCATGGATGCTAAAGGTGAGTGCCTCGAGTTGAGTCTAGACTGCCTCATGTGACACGGGTCTAATAGCTCATAGTAACATGTATTAGCTACCTACCTCTTTGCAACTATTTTTAAGTATATTTGTGATTTGGGGCAGCACGGTGGTGCAGTGGGTAGCGCTCTCGCCTCACAGCAAGAAGGTTGCTGGTTCGAGCCTCGGCTGGGTCAGTTGGCATTTCTGTGTGGAGTTTGCATGTTCTCCCCATGTTTACGTGGGTTTTCTCCGGGTACTCCGGTTTCCCCCACAAGTCCAAAGACATGCGGTACAGGTCAATTGGGAAGGCTAAATTGTCCTTAGTGTATGTGTGTAAATGAGAGTGTGTGGGTGTTTCCCAGTGATGGGTTGCAGCTAGAAGGGCATCCGCTGCGTAAAACATATGCTGGATAAATTGGCGATTCATTCTGCTGTGGCGACCCCAGGTTAATAAAGGGACTAAGCCATAAAGAAAATGAATGAATGAATGAATTTGTGAGTTGGTTAATACACATCGGCTCCTGGTGATTGACACGTCTGTGTCCTTGAGATTTCACAAAGTAATAAAGGCTCCGACAACTATCAGTGAGTTACTATAGTTACTTCTAATGTTTGGAAGTCACACATTTATTTCAAACAGTGATTAAAACTGGCTGGAACTATACTTGTACATTAAACTATTTTACAACCTTCGAGCCAATCAGAAGAATTTCTACAGACCATGAAATAAGTGTGTTTTCCCTTGTTTGTTGTAATAGCTTCTAATTCTAAAGTATGCTTTCATTTGTTTCCATTAATCAGTTCATTATTTAGGTAATTAGTTGTGTGTGTACATTCATACATGCTTACATACATTGTATTGTATATATACCTGATTTAATTTTGTTCTTTGGCTGGTATTGTTTGTGCACAATGTTCAATCATGTTCTTATTAAATTACTCTCCTTTGCTTCAATAAAAGTTTAATGTGCAAATAAATGTGTTCTGCCAATCTCATATTCATCCTTTAACCCAGATGTGACAAGCACTAGTTTAAAAGAAATTTGTGAAAACTGTGTTAATTAAAAATTGTGGTTTTAGACTTGAATACATTTTTACCTCTGGCTTGGCAGGGTTGAAAGCCACATTCAGGACAGTTTCAGAGTGCCTCTGGAGTTTATGGAGAAAGATACTGCTGCGTGTGTCATATATATATGCCTGGAAGAAAGGACAAAGTCTCAGAACGGAACATAAAACAAATTTATTAATTATACTAACTAAACTGCTTGCCTTATAACAGACACTTTCACAAACTATATTTAGCTTAAGGGTCTGAGAGAAGCAGTGAAATATGGTGATGAAGCCAAATCGTCACTTTGGAATTATAAGGTTCTATCTGCATGCGTTCTGAATGATTTTGAGATATTGAGCTTCAAAGTTTTTGCATTCCATATAGCAAACAGTATGTGTGTAACATTTGTTTTTTAAATAAAAAATCTTAAAATGTAAACAACTTATAAAAAACATCCCATAATATAAATAAGTTGTTATTTAATAAGAATATGTCAATAACTAAATTTTGACAAAAACATCAGATAAAACCTTATAATTCTAAGGTGACGAAATGTTACCTCATGCCATATCCTGTATTTGTCCAATCAATAATACCTTGTAAATGTGCAATAAAGAATCTGTGGTTTGAACAGAGTGAAATGTCAACTATCCAGATAATAACAAAGACTTACAATTTGAAACACAGAACATGTAAAAAAAAAAAAAACGTATATATTTTTAACAGTTAACTGATAAAAAGGGACAGATTCAATAAATATCAAATTTACTTAACAGCATTTTGACATACATTTTTGGCAAAAGGGTTTAAAAATGCCAGAAGATCAGCAGATTTGCACAATTCAAACAGCCACTTCGATTTGATCAAAAGTTTGGGGTCAGTATTATTTATTTAAAGGAATTCTTACTCGAATACATTAAACTCACAGCAAAGTTTTTTTTTTAATTTTCAAAAGATTTTTTTTAAATAAATACATTTACTGTAAACTTTAAATTCATCAAACAATCCTAAAATTGTATTTACAGCTAAATATTAAGTAGCATAATTGTTTCAATAAAAATAATACAATTGATTTTAAAATAAATCAAAATGAAAAAAAAAAAAAAAAACTTTTTAAATTGTAATATTTAATAACTCTACTGTATTTTTGTACTGTATTTTTTTTTTTCAAATAAATGTCTGGGTAAAAATAAGAGACTTCTTTCAAAAACAATCTAAACAAAATTTAACAACCACAAACTTTTAAAGAGTAGGACATTTTTTCTACAATTTAAGTGATAAAAGCTTGTATCCAAGCAGACTAGTTGAATCCCTCCATATGTTTTTTATTCAGGCCTGTTAGGAAACACACTAAGGGTGTTCTGTGGAAGACACAAGTATCAGTGCCAGAAAGAAGCCAGAGATTACTAACAGGTTTTTGCAACATCTAATTACGTGTATGTTTAAGGTATTCAGCAGATATCCTTATCTAGAATAACTTCTAAATCAATTGCAACTTGCTTCATTTTCACATGCGACACTAACAAGTCAACAGATACACTGCGGACACTGTCTCGAAACAAGACATACAGTAATGCAAACAAAACATCAAGCAATAAATGCAGCTAATATTGTTTTTTTTTTTTTTTGCACAGACCAATCATTTTGCTTTATAAGAATCTATCAATATAATATTAATTTTGTTTTTCCTGTATATGTTTTTTGTACTCCCTGGTAGGCATTTTTGAATCTACAAGGTTCACAGATTAAGTGAAACATTAAAAAAGTCACTAAATGGTCTTATCAGCAATTTTTCAAATTATCAGCAATTTTGCAGTTCATCATATTTTTCTTGCTTACGTAGATTCAAATCTCTTGGTTTGGACAATTATTATTAATATTTTTTTCTTCCACAGAAGAAAGCCACAATGACATAAAGATGGGGAATTGATGACAGGAGTTTTTGTTTTATGTTTTGGGTAAACTATCCTCTTAAACTGCTTCTGATGGGTAATGTCAACACAGATGGTTAAAAGTTTAGGAAAATAGCACAAGCTACCATACTTTCCATGTCCTCAGTCCTAAATGTGGTCAAAATCAATCATTTGTTGTTTATCATAATTATATTTGTTGCTTATGGCTGTAAAATAATGCGGCTTGGAATTAATGCAATTATGGGGAGATGGGGTTCACTTTTTCTGTGATTGTCTAGTGAAATACAAAATGTATCAACAAATTCATCTGGATTATGGATGTCTCAGGACAGCCACAAATAACAGCATAGTAGCTCACTACTGTTGTCTCAGCTCGGCTTCCAAGAAACACTGGAAAGCGGGCGGTGCTGTGGAGAGAGATCTTCTCAAAACTGTCCTGCTTTACCCAGTGCTGGCAATTAATAACAGCTATCAACGTGTATATATTATTCCACTGACTTGAGCAAAGACTAAACACACATACACAAACAGAGCAGAGACGACAGTCCTCCCACACCGAGGGAGCAAATGGCAAAGTGACACATATGGAAAAGTAATTTAATTGATTCATAAAGACCAAAATAAACACTGTTTATTGAAATTTTGGATTGTGATTATTAGAGAGAAATATGTAAATGACTGCTTTAAAGGGCACAAATGGATAATTTTATAATAAGCAGACACAGCATCTAGGGCTTCACTGAATCTGACCATCTGCACAAAGACATTCATATAAGCATTTGTATTTGAAACTTATCTTATTTTATTTGATTAGTGACCTACAAATAAAGCTAAATTCAAAATATTTCTCAGTGAAATCCTAAATCTAGGTCATTTGTGAGCATTAGCGTGATCCAAAACCCAATATCACAAGTCATTTGTCATGAAATTGTTGAGTATTGTAACATCCACTCTTTTTTTCCAAGGTCAGAGAGCCCTTTTAACAACAGAACACCGTGGAAGTATGGATATCCCACTGTTTTTCTCATATGACTGAATTGTTTTGACAATTCTGGCAAAGGACGCAAGACATGGAGGAGCTCTGAAATAAATGTGATGCAGCTGCTGGATATGATAAGACTCAGAGAGGGAAAAATAAAGAGGTCAATGGAAAAAGAGGAGTAGCAAAATGGAGAAAACCTGTCTGTCTGTCTGTCTGTCTTTATCAATCAATCAATCAATCAATCAATCAATCAATCAATCAATCAATCAATCAATCAATCAATCAATCAATCAATCTTCTTTACATCTATCCATCCATCATCCACCAACCAACTATCAATCAATCAATTTTCTATCCACCCATCCATCCATCCATCCATCCATCCATCCACCAACCAACCAATCAATAAGTCTTTTCATTTATCAATCAATTTACTGTCCATTTATCCATCCATCATCGACCAAACAAACAACCATTCAATAAGTCTATTCATTTATCCATCTATCCATCCATCCATCCATCCATCCATCCATCCATCCATCCATCCATCCATCCATCCATCCGTCCATCCATCTATCCATCCATCCATCCATCCACCCACCCACCAACCAACCAATAGTCTATCCATTTATCAATCAATTTTTTATTCATCCATCCATCCATCCATCCATCCATCCATCCATCCATCCATCCATCCATTCTCCAACCAACCAACCAACCAATCAATCAATAAATCTATCTATCCATTTCTCAATAATTTTTCTATCCATCCACCAACCAACCAACCAACCAACCAACCAACCAACCAACCAACCAACCAGTCAGTCAGTCAGTCAGTCAGTCAATCAATCAATCAATCAATCAATCAATCAATCAATCAATCAATCAATCAATCAATCAATCAATCAATCAATCAATCAATCAATCAATCAACCAATCAACCAATCAACCAATCAGTCTATTCATTTATCAATCAATTTTCTATCCATCCATATATCTATCCATCCATCCATCCATCCAACCAACCAACCAACCAACCAACCAACCAACCAACCAACTAATCAATAAGTCTATTCATTTATCAATCAATTTTCTATCCATCCATCCATCCATCCATCCATCCATCCATCCATCCATCCATCCATCCATCCATCCATCTATCTATCCACTAACCAACCAACCAACCAACCAACCAACCAACAGGTCTATCCATTTATAATTCAATTTTCTATCCATCCATCCATTATCCACCAACCAACCAACCAACCAACCAACCAACAAGTCTATACATTTATCAATCAATTTTCTAACCATCCATCCATCCACCGACAAGTCTATAAATTTATCAATCAATTTTCTATCCATCCATCCATCCATCCATCCATCCATCCATCCATCCATCCATCCATCCATCCATCCATCCATCCATCCATCCTCCAACCAACCAACCAACCAACCAACCAACCAACCAACCAACCAACCAACCAACCAACCAACCGAACAATAAGTCTATTCATTTATCAATCAATTTTTTATCCATCCATTCATCCATTAACCAACCAACCAACCAACCGAACAATAAGTCTATTCATTTATCAATCAATTTTTTATCCATCCATTCATCCATTAACCAACCAACCAACCAACCAACCAATAAGTCTATTCATTTATCAATCAATTTTCTATCCATCCATCCATTTATTAACCAACCAACCAACCAACCAACCAACCAACCAACCACTCAATAAGTCTATTCATTTATCAATCAATTATCCATTCATTCATCCATTCATCCATCCACCCACCAACCAACCAACCAACCAACCAACCAATCAACAGGTCTATCCATTTATCAATCAATGTTCTATCCATTCATCCATCCATCCACCAACCAACCAACCAACCAACCAACCAACCAACCAACCAACCAACCAACCAACCAACCAACCAACCAACAGGTCTATCCATTTATCAATCAATGTTCTATCCATTCATCCATCCATCCACCAACCAACCAACCAACCAACCAACCAACCAACCAACCAACCAACCAACCAACCAACCAACCAACCGGTCTATCCATTTATCAATCAATGTTCTATCCATTCATCCATCCATCCACCAACCAACCAACCAACCAACCAACCAACCAACCAACCAACCAACCAACCGGTCTATCCATTTATCAATCAATGTTCTATCCATTCATCCATCCATCCACCAACCAACCAACCAACCAACAGGTCTATCCATTTATCAATCAATGTTCTATCCATTCATCCATCCATCAATTCTCCAACCAATCAACCAACCAACAGGTCTAACTATTTATCAATCAATGTTCTATCCATTCATCCATCCATCCATCCATTCTCCAACCAACCAACCAACCAACCAACCAACCAACCAACCAACCAACCAATCAACCAACCATCCAACCAATAGGTCTAACTATTTATCAATCAATGTTCTATCCATTCATCCATCCATCCATCCATCCATCCGTCCATCCATCCATTCTCCAACCAACCAACCAACCAACCAACCAACCAACAGGTCTAATTATTTATCAATCAATGTTCTATCCATTCATCCATCCATCCATCCATCCATCCATCCATCCATCCATCCATTCATCCATTCATTCTCCATCCAACCAACCAACCAACCAACCAACCAACCAACCAACCAACCTATCCATTTTTCAATCAATCAATCAATCAATCAATCAATCAATCAATCAATCAATCAATCAATCAATCAATCAATCAATCAATCAATCAATCAATCAATCAATCAATCAATCAATCAATCAATCAATCAATCAATCAATCAATCAATCAATCAAGTAAGCAATCAATCAATTAATCTGTCTATAAATCTATCTGGCAATCCATCCATTCGCCCATCCATTCATCCACCGATTTTGGACTTCACACAGTCAAACCATTTTTTATTAAGAAATTAAAAAAACTTGTGTCCGCATTACTGACTACGAAGCTTAAAGCTTAAAAACTATTTGAAAATGCTGTCTTTACTTAAAATGCAAAAAATGTGTTATCTGCAGTCCTGAATGTCAAGACACGCGGGCTCAGGATTATCTGCTTTACGACCACACTGTACATTCTATACTAAGCTTGTGAAAAATGTAAGGGGGAATGATGAATTATTGGCCTTTTGAATTCTGTTACACCTTGTGCTTATCACGACACCATAAAACACTCCACTAAAACACAGGGAGGCTATTCGCAATAAACACAAGGGGAAGACAAGCTGAAAGAAACCAAGACTGGAACATTGTAACAGGAGGTGTATTAACTCTACTCACAGAATGGTCCTCTGAGCCAGTAGCGATAAAGCGGCCGCAGGGTGAAAAGGCTGCAGTGCAGTGAAGAAAGCGGTTAACATGGCTCTCATAGCGGCGAACACACCTGACAGAGATAAAGAAAATATATACATGAATTAGTTGATTTTTATGCCAAATTAAAATTGTGGATAGTTTGCAGTCACTTGTGAATAACATATGCAACACTATAAGGGCTATTTTTGACCTTTATGCTTCAATTTAAACATTTATCCGTTAGAATACACTTCATTGTCTGTTAAGCATATGTAGATAGCATATAAGTATATTTAGACTGAATAACATACATTATAAATACCTATTGCTATTATTATGGACACATTTGTATTGTGTATTTGACTTGACCAGTCAGAAAGTGGTACCTGGAAACAAAACATTCAGGAAAGTCAAGTCTTTGGCATGAAAATCAAAAGGGTCATCAGTCCTCCAGTGGATCTGTTTACAATCAGCTTTTCATTTCCAGGGATACTTTTGGCTCTCTGTGTAGACATCACCTCCTTCAGTATGTAAATATTCATTTAACAGACAGTAACCATCTTCTGGAGCACCATAATGACTAAGAGAACATTGAGTATGTCCAAAAGCACAAAGTAATATTCAGCGGAGTAGGGTAACACATCTGGAGCTTGTATTTTTCTTCATGAAGGTGCGATCTAACAGTCAGGATTCACGTTTCATCAGGCTCCAATGTGTTCCAGAGGGACTATGCTAAATAATGTGGGAAGAAACTTCAGAATACACATGAGACGATGCTTTACTTCATTACTCCGGTGCAGGGGATTGTGCTGGCAATTGCTAGACCACATTTCCCTGCGTTCAATGGAGAATGTGAATTGAATAAGTCAAAGTAAAACAAACTCTGAATTCAATCTCAGCAAAAGCCTTTTATATACTTCTCCAGAGAGTAAAATGTATTTTAAGCCATGAGTTAATCAGCTAAGGGGTGAATCACAACATTGCAACCTTTAATTTAAAGCAAAGTATGTGAAAATCAGACAAAAGAACAAGGGTACAGTACAAGACTGTACTTCATGAGCTCTACTTTTGTTCTGAGACTGATAATAAAAATAAAGAAAAGTTTTTTTTTTTGAAAACCTTAACTCCAGAAAACAAGAAAACTTCAAGGAAACATCAATGTGTTTCTTTTCCTAAAATCATATACAAATTGCAATTGTTAAATCTTTGTGAATATTTTTTATGCAAAAAAAAAAAAACCATCCTGAAGATATGATATTTTGCTTCCTAGCTTAAAGTTATATCGCAGGGCTCAAATTGTGACCATTTTGGTTGCATATGCACCCAAAAATTAATCTATGTGACCTCATAATATATTTGGGAGCATTTGTGCGACTGCATTTAAGTGAAGTTTCACAAACTAATTTCGAGAAAAGCACGTGATATGACCGCAGCTGGTCCCTATCGGTAAACATTAGCTAGCAAATCAGGATATTCTAAATCTAACATAAATATCCTGTCTAACTTTACTCCTTATCTTTGTTTGGGAAGAACCCCCCCATCCACCCCTTCTCCCTCTTCCTCATTTCTAGGATCAGGCGACACGGCGGCTCAGTGGCTTGCACTGCTGCCTCACAACAAGAATGTCTCTGGTTCAAGTCCTAGCTGGACCAGTCGGCATTTCTGTGTGGAGTTTACATGTTCCCTCCGTGTTCGTGTGGGTTTCCCCCGGGTACTCCTGTTTCCTCCCACAGTCTAAAGACATGAGACACAATTAAATAAAATAATAGTAACAGTCACAAGTACATAAATACTGTGCACCTGTGTGGTTGGCGGCCTATTCCTATGGAGCTGTCTTTATTAATCAAGGAATAGGCCAACGAATCGGGGGGAGCTCACGAGAACTACTTTATCTCGTATCTCTTTAAATGCTTATTGACCAGGCGGGAGCCTTGGGCTCATCTATCTCCGAGCTCAGGGTTCTGTCCCGGGACTGCATGCCAAATCTGCTAATATAGTCAAGCATTAACTAAGTGTGAACTCTTGAATGGTTGTAGTGCGACTACTGTAGTAGTACTACAGTAGTTCCTACTGCAATGCTTCATTTTTATTTGACACAACACAGAATGTAACAGTAGGACATTCAAGCACATTCAAGGCAGCATGATAATGAGAAATGTAATTCATTGTTACTATTATTGTCATCATCAACATCATTGATATTTTATAATTATTGGACATTCATTTTGGAATTATTGTGCAAATATCAATAATTTGTCACAGCATTAGTTAGATAGTTGTTTCGGGTTTTTGTTAGTCCTGATTGATGTTGTTTTCAAATACAATAAATTCGTTATTATACAATTTGCAGTGGTGCTCATTCATTTTTTGTGGGTGGTCCTAAATTTTTTCTGGTGCTCCTAAAAGTTTTATTTTTAATATTAATTTCGAGCCCTGTATCAGTTATTGTTAAAAATCTGATTCCTATTGAGAAAATACATCCAAAACCTGACTGTTGATATTTAATGAACCAAAATTTATAAAAAGACAATTATTAAAAATATAATTATTAAATTATTAAAACACTTATGAAGATATGTTAAAGAAAGCTGAAAACCTGTAACCATTGACTTCCATAGTATAAAAAACAACTGCTATGAAAGCCAGTGGTTACAGGATTACACATTCTACAGAATAATTTTTGTGTTCAACAGAAAAGAAAGCCAAACAGGTTTGTGACGAGTGAAGGATGAGTAAATGATGGCACAATCTTCAGTTTTGGATGAACTATCCCTTTAATAAAAAATTAAATGAAAATAAAGCTTATTATGGAATATACATTTTATTTGACCATGCAAAAAGAACAATCAGTTCAGAGGAAACAGAGCATACACTGCGAAACAACCAATTCATATTTAATTGGCTATTTCTTGTTTTTCAATCTGTTGGAGGTCCATCAAAATAAAGTGTTGGCAGACATGTACTGAATATTTTTAGTGGCTGATCACATAGGACCCATAGTTTAGTGGGTCATTGTGTGTTTTCTTTGGATTAGATATAACCGCACGGAATTCCAGCAAACACATGAACATTCATTGGTCTGCACTGAGAGCATCAATGTTTTGAAATGTGTTTTTTTTTAATCCACAGAGGGGAAATTACCCTTAGTGCTTAACCCTAAGCTTTTCATAAATATAAACCTATGATTCTTGCCTAATGAGATCATTATGTCATTAAGAAAGTCACAAAAGGGGCATATAAACGATTTAATGCTAGCCATAGCATCGGCCTTTATGGAGCAGCACAACCATGTAATAAATTAACTCTTTTAATGAGACTGCACAGACTGCCAACGCATGCTGTTTCTGTTTTTACAATAAAAACAAAACTACAAAATAAAAAAAGACATAACCAGACAATTCAAGAAATGTTCATACAAAAGGTCAAAATAAATTAGACTGCAAAAGGAAAAGAAAAACATCATGGAAGAGCCTGCTTGAGGTCGATGCTCATCATAACGTGAGGCCAGTCTGGTTGTTGTGATTGCTTTGCACGCCTATGAATCAAGAGGGCTTTTTTTGAGGGTCTTGATTCACAGTCTGTGCAAGCCGGGTTAATCTGGTTCTTGTTACGAGAAAAGATTAAGCTTTAAGAGAAAGCATAAACAAATTTATTGTTTAAAGCCAACATATTTTCTTCACATTTACTCAACCACCAGAGCGGAAACAAACAAAATGCCAACTAGAGACTTTGCAAACCTGCAGACACCTCTAAAATCAGACTGAAAATAAACTAAGGGACAGTTGGACTAATGGTTAGAGAGTTGGATCTCCCAGCAGGCACACAACGTCATAAGACGTTAATATTAGGTTAGATTTAGGTTGTGATGTTCGGTGACCAAAATTCAATGTCTAGCCAGCATCTAGGGACAACCTTATTTTGATGTCCAATAACGACGTTGATATTTAATTGATTTTAGGTTGTGTTGGAAAGTGACCAAAATCCAACATTGAGCCAACATCTTAAACCAACGTCATATTGACGTCAAATACTGACATTTATTCATCAGGTATGGCAACCAAAATTCAACGTCTGATAGACATCATAGTGGCAACGTAATCCATGGACTGTAAATAACCCATATGCTATGTTATTCACACTGGGAAGTAGTGTTATTATTAACATGGGCAGTTCATTTGATTATTTATTTGATTATTCATGTACAGGTCATGTTTATATTACACATTTTTTATTATTTACATGATTTATTATACCCTCTACAGCATTTTGCGAGCAATAATTGAGTAAACAAAATTGTACACAGATAAATCACTTATCATAAGTATGCAAATATTCCATAAAAATCGTTTTGCTTTAAGTAGATACAGTATAGTATGTTAAAAACAGTACAGAATAAAGTATAGTTCAAATTTCAGTCTACTAGCATGAAGGTTAATATTATTAAACTGGAAACAGAAAGCTGCTTCTACATATAAACATCTAATAAGGGATATAACATAACATTTGGAACTGAAGAAGATCTCCCTCTCCCTAAGACTCTCCCTAAACAGAAATAAGACAAATTCTATTAAATCTAGCGACTTTTGTCGGCACCAATGGTGTAGTGGTTAGTGCGTCGACACATGCACTCCGGTGCTCACGGCGACCCAAGTTCGATTCGGCCTCGCGGTCCTATGCCGATCGTTCCCCTCTCTCTGCTGCCTATGTTTTCCTGTCAATTCTCTCTACTGTCTTATACAATAAAGGTGAAAACCCCAAAAAAATAATTATAAAAAAAAAAAATAAATAAATAAAAATCTAGCAACTTTTCATAGATTATTTTAAATAAGTTTTAGACTAATTTAGATTAAAACTGAAGGTCAGTATTTCTATATTTATTTATTTTATTCTTCACTATATATATAGTGTATATATATATATATATATATATATATATATATATATATATATATATATATATATATATATATATATATATATATATATATATATATATATATATATATACACGTGTGTGTGTGTGTGTGTGTGTGTGTGTGTTTAAATATTTGAAAAATAATCTAGAAAGTCAAAAAAATAAATAAATAGATAGATATAGTACACTATAGTATTTTTTTCCTTCTACGGAAGTTGATAGATGACAGCCAACAGCATTGTTCAAAATATCTTCTTTTGTGTTCAACAGAAGAAAGAAACTTTAAAACCACATGAGGGTGAATATTGTAAATGAAGAAGTCATTTTAACTTTTGGTTTGGGTGAACTATCCCTTACATGGTGACTTCAAAATTCTTATGGATCACAATCACTTTGCGTTTTCGCTATATGTACAACTATTAATTAAATAATAAGTCACCAATCAAGTTCTTAAAATGACAGCAGCTATGAAATAAATAAATTAGATATTCATAAACACTGGAAAATGCTTTTTTACAGTGTTTGTTGAGTAACCAGGCTCCCACCAGCGGTGCCCTGACCTCCTGTGCAGCTAAAGACAGAGAAGTGCTTCAGAAAAGAGAATAAAGTCTTCAGCAAGCACTTCAGGCTCTGTTCCTAGTATTTCTCCTACATAATTCAAAGTCCACAGGGCTGTTGCTCTCCTCTTAGTCTGAAGTTCAAAATGTTTCCTTAACTGTGATATGCAAAACATACAGACCCAGAACAGACAGAGAAAGAGCGACAGAAGATGAGAAGATGTTCCATAAGTCTCAGTCCTCCAGAGCTTCCTGACTTTTGGCTGAAGGTTTTGTCTTGGCCTGCGGAATGATGTCACTTGTGCTTTAAATGAAGTCTGGGGGGAGATAAAGCCCTTTCACGTGCTTGAAGCCAGAGCACTGTCAAAGAGCCAGTCGTTTGGAAAAATGGAAAAATACACATAAAATGGCCTGCGCTGAAAGACTCTATTGCCAGACCTCAGTTTGTCAATGACTGCAGGCAAATGATGTCACTAATTCTCACATATGCTCCCGTCCATGTTTCCCGTGTTTGACCTGCATTTATCTTTAGTATTCGGTCTTAAGTGTTTTTCACGATTTCCTCTTTGACAATTTTCCTTTCTCCTTTCCACTGGAAATAATCCTTCAGAGAAGTGAAAAATATGCTGTCCTGAAAGGTTATTTCAGCCAATGAGTTAATGATGCCATTTTCCTGCAGCTCAAGACAGAAAACAAATGTGATCGGCTGCAAAGATGGCACAAATAACTCGTACTTCATGGGGGTCGTGCGGTAGTAGAGAAACTGCCACTGAGATGAATGGGAACGCTAACGGATAGCTTTGCTTAGGTGTTATAGACCACCTCTGGGAGGAATCTGGCAGTTGTGAAACTTACGGCATGCTTACATGATATATGAAGTTGTTCTATGCTTCTGATCAATAGTTGACCTGGAACAATAGTTGACCAGGAATTTTTGCAAAGACAAATGGAAGAGATCTGACACTTTCTGGAGTTTTCTGGATGTATAGGCAGAAATGTTTCCAAGAATAATAGGCGGAAGGATGTAGAAGCAATTTACACCATTTCACAAAGTAAGGACAATATGTCTCTCATCAATTCCTTCAGCTGTCCTTATAAGGGTAATAAAACTGAATGGAGAGTTTTTAAGTGCAGAGTATCCATATAGACATGAAATATCACTACGTTCTGAGAAGAGTATGTTCGCAGTCTGGAACTTTCCGGTATCTGTAGTTGCTGTCTCTGTTCTTGTTTTGTTTCTCCCTGCATAGGAGGACAGACGGGTCTAAAATCTGTTTTCCACCCTGATGCATTTACAGAGTGTTCTTAAAAGAACACTTCACTCAAAAATGAAAATCTATCATCGTCACTTACACTTATGTTTTTTTTTCCAATCGGGTGTAATGACGTCTGTGGAAAACCAAGGATACACATTTTTAAAGGAATATCCTGAGTACTCTTTTCTGTAAATATATTATTATATTTAATATTTAATTTGATAAACATTTCAGCATGAATTAAAACTTTTTTTTCCGGGTAATGATTATCTCACCAGAATTGGGTCATTTAGACATGGATATTGTACCTGTTAATTTTATTCAAGGAAGAAACTTTTTTTGTAAACTACTGTATATTGGAAATCCTGTTTTTGAAAAAAAAAAAAAAAAAAAATCTTAAAAAAAAATATTTGTTTACAGTAGCATAAAAGTGTTTCATAATAATTATTTTAGGCCTTTTTAGTTATACACTGGCCACTAAAAAAAAAAAAAGTCACACTCTACTATTTTGCTGGACCGCCTTTAGCTTAAAGCACACATTTGCCACGGCATCATTTCAATATGCTTCTGCAATGCCACATTTATTCTCATCCATAAATGCATAAAATTAAAAAACATAAAAAACAGTATGTCTGATAATATTTTTTCTTCTAGAGAAAGTCTTATTTGTTTTATTTCGGCTAGAATAAATTAAATTTTTTTTAAAAACATTTTAAAGTCAAAATTATTAGTTCTTAAATTTTTTTTCCGTTAGTCTATAGAACAAACCATCATTATACAATAACTTGCCTAATTACCCTATCCTACCTAGTTAATCTAATTATAATTCAGATGGGTTAATAATTCTGACTTCAACTGTAACTTTATCCACCTCTCTTCTTGCCCTGATGTGCCCATCACTCTGAAACTCTAAAAAATCTAGCAAATTGAAGCTTTTTTCTGATTAGCCTCACTGATAAGTGGTTTTCTTAAGGCTATAGGGCAGTTTAGTTCCCTTTGCATTTTGCGTGTGAAAATGCTCTTACATACATAGCTATGAGTTCTACTGTTGTTGTTTTACTATTTGATTCCATCAGTGTTTAAGTGATTGCCAATCTCGATCATTTTTTCCAGCTACATTTCTTCCTTAAAGATGATGGTCCCCCCGCTTCCCTTCCAGTTTTTAAAAATGCATTGGACAGTTCTTAACCCCATTTTAGTTGTTTCCGCAATCTCCTTAAATGTTTTCTTAGCTTGATGTATGCCAATAATTTGACACTTCTGAAAGCAGATTAACATCTTTTCCATGACCATAGGATGTGTCTTCTGACATGCTTGTTTAGAAAATGAGAAGCTAGTCTCTGCATCAACTGGGGTTAAATACCTTTTTACCAGCTGAAACCCCAATTTTACCAGCAATTGGGGTTAAATACCTTTTTACCAGCTTTTTACCTATTTGCTTTGTTAAATCCAGGAGGCTTCATTCAATAAGATGCTAAATAAAATGTTGAATTACTTTTTGGGGTGGTGTTCAGATTTTACACACTTATTTTGCAATTTATATGGATTAACCGGTGAATACACAAGCACTTCATTTTGACACATAATAGTATTATATTAAATACATAAAGTAATATATTAAATACATATACATATAATACACTATCAGTGTGCATAAATATGACGAATTAATATTTGGTTGAAATGTTAACACATCAAGCTGAAGAAAGCATTTTGAACCAATCTGTCATTCGATTAACTACATTTACAGAAAGCTGTGCTGAAAGTTCCAGACTCTATGAAAGAAGGACGGATAAAGAAACACCTTGTGTTATGCAAGAAATGAATTGATTTGGAACTAGAACTAATTGAATTAAGATTTAATTTAGAATTTATTAGCAGATTTATTTTTCAGATTCCTTTGGTATTTGTGTCTGTTTATCTATATATTTTACTTGGTCCTCAACAGATTAGCAAAAGACTGTGAAAGAAACAGCATTGCTAAATCTACACAGCGTCCACCTAAATCAGAGCGGTTACACTTAGGTCAACAGAGAGAATTCTTTCCAAAGTCCTCTTGGCTGAGATTTGGGCAGCCTGAGCTTTTGGACAATCTGGAAACTTTAGATTCTTCGTTTAAATGATAGATGTATTTTTCTGACTGGCTATAATCCTGCTTGTTCTTAACAATATTAAGGGCATTATGTAAGGGTAGTATATCACCTATAAACATCCTGGGATTTGACCGTTATTCACTGCACTGCAATGATGTGAGGCCATAAAAACATGTAATTTATATAGAGGTCAATCTTTCTATAGTCAACTTTAAATAATTATTCAATGAATTAACACCTCAATAAGCAATAACATGTATTGTAGACACAAAAGAATAAAATTAGATTGGGTAAATGGGGTGAGGTGCAAAGGTCTGAAATGGCAGCTTACCTTGCAGTACGCAGGTCCCAAAGTTTCAGACCATCTGTTACAGCACTGCTCAGGAAGAGATTGTATGCTTGCACAGCTTGTGTACAGAATGAAGATCCCTGCAATAAAAAATTGAAACAGAATAAATTCACACTAGAAGAAACTGGCACAATAGATTGAATTAAAAGTGACATCAACCCCTTCTGAATGTGTATTGCATGATTTGTTACTATTTTCAGACCAGCGCAACCGTAATTTTTACATTTTGCGTCACATTGTTTGAATAGCAAATCCATTTGCGCCATTTTTTGGACTCATGGGTGTGCTGGTCTAAAATAGAGGTGTGTTAAGGTGCATTGTTGGCGCGTTGCTATTTTGAAGAACTGAAATAAACGTGCCATTGACCAACTAAAAGCAGGTCTAAAGACAAGTGCAGAGCACATTAGTTATGCACTTATGCAGGTTCAAACGCTGAATACACACAGGATGTGCAGCAATACACAAATATCTTTACATATGAAAAAAAATTAAAGGATTAAAATGTAAATTTTTAAAATTATTTTCTACTTAAATATAAAGACCACTGACTCCATGCCTATTTCATGCCTCCATGCCTTTTTTCAGTTCATTCATGACAATTTGCATTTGTATAATGCTATTATTATTAGCAGTATTTATTATATGCATGTTTATATTTGTTTTAACAAAAACAAGTTTAGATTTGTCCACCTGTCGGGTTTTAGAGACGTATGCGTCACTATATGGGGCTTAAGAATAGGACGTGTGTTTGGATATAATTCGTTATTATATATATATTATTTATTAGTTTGCTGGAAATTAGAACTGAATTTAAAAATAGTTTTGAAACAAATCTTTGTTAGAAATGAAATATGTAGGCTAATGAATGTCTTCAGTGGAGTGCGTACAACACTTTATCCACAAAGTAAAGAGTAAAAGTAAAGAGAAAGATAAAGTAAAGAGGCCGAATGGAGGAGGCTCGTTCTTTATCCTCGCGTTCCTGATGGTCTGTTTAACTGTTTTTTTCTTGCTAGTGAAGCTTTCAGTTTTTCCATTTACAAATTCCACCATGTAAATAGTAAATAGTGAATGCACCATGGCGGGACGCAACTGACTCTTAAAGGGAATGTAAGATGAGACTCTGATTGTTTTATGCTCAAAACACACCCATAACTCATTAAGAGAATAGGCACAACTCTGTTAGACCATGCGCCGGGGTGCAAACCGAATTTTTCCATCCTTAAATTGGAAAAGTAGATTTGGACACACCCTTAATGCCATTGCGCCATGCACTTTAGACTTTGCAGCTAAGATAGAGCCCTAAAAGTCAAATGTTTTATATAAAAGCTTCTAAACAGCCTATGTTCAGATGAACATACATTAGACTTTTTCCTTTGTTTTACTTCGGCAATTGAAAGAGAGGCTCAAAGACACTGTAACACACAAGGCATCGTTAAATTTCTAGGAATAATACCTTACTTGATAGAGCGCAACACAAATATAAACAGACTAGTTTTTAATTAAATTTAACTCATACTATCATAAAATACACAGACCACAGACTTATTCACAGACTCATATTTGCCTCTAATAAATGGACAACCCCAAAACTTAAGGGCAAAAATGTAAATTAATTTCAAATAAATAAAAAATTAACCCACTGGTTTGGTTTGTCCATATTTTACCTAAATTTGAGTTATTTGTCCAAATATATAGGCCTACACTCAAAAAAGTTATATCTTGAATCTGATTGGCTGAAAGCCATGCAGTATTCTACTAGTATCAGCACTGATCAAACTTCTTCAACTTGTGTATCACTCCGCCTACTTTTTCCCCTATGCTTTAATAAAAAGTTAGTAAATGATTACAGCTCTAATCAATGTTTGTGTCTAATTGTGTACTTCAGTGTAATAAGTGTGATAATGTACATCTAGCCAGTTGTTTCCTCAAAATACTGTATAACGTTAGGCTGCTGATAAGCATGTCAGGCTTTATTCTAGTAGAGCAACCGGCTGGATGGACATTATCCCTTACTTAATGCATTCTTGCTGAATAAAAGCATTCATAATATAGTTTAAAAATATAATTCTGATCTTAATTGCAAGAAAAATAAGCGTCTGTCATTTATTTAGTCTTAAGCATCTTATTCACATAACATTTTTAAATTCTAAATAAATAAATGATGCAACATCCCTAATCTTCAAATTTAGTTACCGTAGCTGTTGACCAGTCATAGAAAAGAGACACAAATTTGGCCGGGGATTGCAAACAAGCTGCACGTGTGAGCTGAAAGTGTGCAGACTTTCCAGAGCTGCAGTTCATCCCAAAAAAGCCAGAAACGTCCACAGAATGGAAATGTTTGTCATACATTGTGGAAGAATGGTGAAACCCTTTCTTTCTCGTCCTAACACAAATACAGATGGTTTAAAGTGTTCTGCATGGTTACTCGCACACAATTAAGACATTCATCCGAAATATTCTCTATGAATGTGGTTTCAGAAACTGAAACGTGCAGCCCATGGAGGAGGATGTTAAGTAGCTGGGTTTGTAGCTCATTCACAGCTGGCAGAAATTCCCAGTGATCAGCTCTCTTGATCCCTCTAGGCGTCTCTAATGCGTGGGCTTTTTGATGGAGAATCCCACACGCACATAAGAGCAAGGTTGTGTTTTTCTGAGGAGATCAGACTCACACGTACAGCAAACAATGGGTAGCGTGACTGGAGGTTGGTATGCTTGTGTGGAAAGTGGCCGCTAAGGGAATGTGGGAGAGTGGCTAACACATTATACTGCACTGGATAAGTTAATCCAGTTCACTGTCCACCTGTGTACACAACTAATCTCAGCTAACCCTGTCAAACTGGGGAGAAACTGGGCCAGTGAAGATGCGAAACACTTCTCACATGTCATAAAAGAAATGGGAGTAGAATTTGAAAAGGGAAATATGTGCAGAAGTATGCTTGAATCTTTTGATACTCAATAAAAAAATAAATACATAAATTAATTAATTAATATAAATAGATCACATTTACTTCAGCACTATTCTGTCCATATAATTAAATAATGACCAAATGATTGAAAAGTGTGTTTATAGGCCTATAGACTCTATAAGTTTTTGTTGAAGGAACTAAGTGTTATGATCACCAGCGATCTAATGGCTACAGATTGTTGGTAAGCACGCACCTTCACCTGGAATACAATTCTGTCACTTAACGAACTACAAATCCAGTCATGCACTTCGTACACACACCTGTTCCGGTGTTCCGTTGATTACACACGCACGCACGCACGCACGCACGCACACACACACACACACACAGCTGGGAGCTGCTCTACGACTGATTACTAGGACTTTATACAGCACAGATACACACAGACATCAGCGCTGAGTCTTGTTTACTGTTTTATGACATTATGACGCGTTTCCATTGTCTAGCCTTGCCGTGTTTTGACCCATTGCCTTTATTTTATCATTTTGATTCATTGCTGCCTTTACCGAACATTAGCCCGTTCTTTGACCACAACTTTGGATTGCTCTGCATGTACCTGTTTGACACTGTTGACCGTTGCCTGCCTGACCATTTTTGTAATAAACTGCATGTGGATCCTCTACTCTGTTGTCAGCATCCCTCACATTACAATAAGGGTGCATAAAATTACTGTTAAAAATATTAGAACGTTTATGTTCACTCAAAAATTGACATTTGTTGTTTGTTCAAACTAACATAAAATAAGCTAAAACAACACAATTCTTGAGTTTTTTTGGGACAACTTAATTGTTTTAAGTTCAATCCACTTAAATTTGCAAAAACTAACAAGTTAACTTAATTCCTTCATGTTTTCCCAACACAAATTGATTGTGTGAAACCCAGGATTTTTTACAGTGTTGTTCCAAATAATTCTGAAAGGAACACATTGGTTTCCACACAAATATTAAGCAGTACAACTGTATTTGTGAGTTTAGCATTTTATGATATGACCAGAAATATTACTTTAAGCACCAAATAGCCCTTTTAAAACACAAACTAATGCTTCACATTATAATCACGTGCATAATATGTGCAACCCGTAAAAGACATGATATAGGATATTGTAACATCTTCATTTGAAACACGCAATCCCTTTTCTACATCTAAAAAAGTTCTAAAGCCTTATTTTACATGTCTTTTACATGTAATTTTAACATGACATTGCAAATGTAAAACTTGTGTAATTTTTCTGTAAGGGAAGAACATCAGAATATTTTCTGATGGACCATGTGCCAATAAAATGTAAAAACTGCATAATTCAAAAAAAATAAAAAGAAATTAAAAATGAAAGAATAGTTGCACCAAAATTCCAATAGTATCTGGATGCAGCCTTGATGATGCAAGCTGAGAGTGATGCAATGTCAGACACAATGCACTCAATGGAGCTACTGTAGTGACTTCACTGTGAGGGGTATAGGGTGAGGTTAGGTGAGTGCATTAAAAAGCATTTGATACAGCTCAGATTGCACTGCACCAGGTCTGCATCCAGACCCCTCTCCAAAATTCAAGCACTTTAAATTACCACTGTGTATGAATTGTGCTACATAAATAAACCTGCCTTGCAAAATATTAGTTTTTACTGCATTTTAGATTTGCATTTGGGAGTTTGGGAGACTTAAAGCTCAGTTCGGGAAAGAAACCATTAATTTGCCCTGGAGTCTGTACACACTTCTTGTTTTTTCATATATCAAAAAGAGAATTTAAATAAAATCCTGCTTGTCCTCCTCCATATAATGTCAATGAATATTGACCAGACCTAAGCTTCTAGAAAAACACAAAAGCATCACAGAATGGTTCTTTGCGTCACATGCCATATATATAAGTGTTCTGGGCTTTTTCTGGATTACTCCAATTGAACTGCCGTCGGCTAAAGGAGTTTTATGAACTTGCAGTAGTTCACAAAGAGAAATGGACATAATAATGCTTGTTTTTACCAAACTCTATCGTACTGCATGCCCCCCAGAACAGTTGATATGTGGAATGTGTCACATGGAATCATTCAGTTTTTGCATCATTTTAAAAAAATTTGATGCTGCACTATAAAAAAAAAAACAACTTACAAATTGTTAACTCAGCTTAAAATTGGACATATTTTTGAGCCCAGTGTTTACTTTTAAAAACTATTTAACTGCATTTTTAGAACATATGGTTTAATGAAAGTGAAAAATTCAGTTGAGGAGACTTAAAATGTTGATTTCTTCATGTGAGCATTTGGTCACAATTCACTGGCACAATATGAATGAGCGCATTTTATTACATTTCTCCACAAGTGAAGTTTATTTATAAACTAAATTCAAGATGAGCGCGCACTTATGATCACGGCTGGTCCCACATTAGCTAGCACATGATTCACCAATCAGACAATTCCTAAGTCTAAATAACCAGAGTTTCTTATTTCAGTTATCTTTGCCTTGAAGAATCCCCCCTTCCACAGCTTCCCTTTATAGGGCGGCACAGTGGCCCAGTGGTTAGCACTGTTGGCACTGGTTCAAGTCTTTAACAGGCCAGTTGACGTTTCTGTGCAGAGTTTACATGTTCTCCCTGTGCTCGCGTAAGTTTCCTCTCGGTTTCTCTGGTATCCTCCCATAGTCCAAAGACATGCGTCATAAGCGAATTGACCAATCTAAATTGGCACTATAGTTGAGCTCTTAACTAGCAGTATATCATAGCAATTCCCAATTTGTCATTAGCCCTTAATAAGGGGGGAGTCCAGGGCTCTCTCCCGGGACAGCATGACAAACTTATTTTATAATCAATCATCAGCTAAGTGTGAACACTTGAAAAGGGAAACGAAAAGTATAAAGCATTGAAACAACATTAGTGTGAGTAAATAATGACAGATTTTTTTTTATTATTGTGCAAACAAACCTTTTAAAGGTACATTTTCAGGCAGCTGGATTGCACATTGTAAAAAATATTTGTTAATCAACAGTTTCCGTATTTTGTGTTTTTCATTTATTTACAGTTGTGAATTGCATCATGGGATGTTGATCTCTACTCCGTCAACTTTTGATGTTGAAAATTCAACTCTGCAGTTTTAAAAAAGTGACTTTTATTGACATTTTAGTAGTTTGAGACAAGATATTGTTTAAGAAATAATATATAGAAAACTAAGTTTGTAAAATAACAGAAAATGTACTGGCAGCTTATTACCAGGTTGTTGCAGCATAATATACAACACCAACCCAGACAATATATAAAAAATATTCATAAAAGTCACTTTTTCAAACTTTTCAAGGGTAAAAGTTGTTGGAAGAAAGACCAATGTACTATAGACGAATTACCAACCTACAGTATGTCACACATGATGTCACACGGGGTCCCGGTTGCAAAAAGAGACTGGTCGCAATAGCAAACATGTCGTGATGTGCGGTAGGATGCCAAAATCGATGTCTTTGGCTAAAAGGGAGCTGAATGAAGTGACAACCTTACAGTTCTCATTTCATATCAGGCAAGTTCACGCTATGCTAAATCATACACTTTACTCGTTTTTGATTGCAGCAAAACATACGGTTAATTAAACTGCGGACACTAAATGCTAAGAATGAAACGTGAAAGTGTAAGTTCACATACCCTGCCGTACAGATGGAGTTCGCTGTCAGAATGCAGTTTTGCTTGTTGATGATTAATTACTCAGGCCTTGTATAGTCCCGTCTTTTTTCCTTGTCTTTGGCTAGGCAGAACCTCAGTTTTTAGTTTTTGAATCTGGTAATCATAGAACATTATTTCTTGCACATGACAATGCAGAACAACATTGTTGGCACCCAAAGACCTGTAGGCCTTTAACTTCTCTCTTGTAAAATCACTTGGAGTTTCATGAGAGTTGTATTTTTCAAACTGGATGCTTGGCCATTTCGTCTTATCCAATATCCATTCGGAGGGTGCTATCGCAGGTGGACCTGCCAGACGAACGCCGCTCACTTTATCGTTAATTTTGCCGAATAACTGTGCTTATCACTGGGTGACAAGCTGTTATAATACGCTGAAAGCATTATGTAAATATTATATATAATATGTAATCAATATAACGTATTTCTAAGACAACAACAAACTCTGTACTGCATCGGAAGTCATTCCCTCGCTGTAAATGCTAGCGCTCCCTTGTGCTCGCTGCGTGCTTTCTGAATGTTTACAAACATGGTAATTTGTCTATAGTGCAATTCAAAAGCCTAAATAAATAGAAAAAAAAACAATGAATCACAAAATATGGAAAAACTTTCAATTTACAAGGACTTTTTTTACAGTGCAGCGATGGAATACACGTGGCCCAACAAAACTGAACAGATGCAAAGGGACATGCAGTAGAACATCACAGAAGGTATGTGCTCATCCAGCTTCATGGATGGAATGTGCTTACCCAACATCCTCAGCTTAAGTCAGATCCTCCCTTAACTTATTTCACGTTTCCGAACCTAATCTGCAAACCTGGGGGATTTAGATCAAGATACTCAAAGAGATAAATGGGGCACACGAGACCTACAACTTAGGCCCACCTTGGAAAACCTCACACAACTGTGGTTTGGATTATCCCGAATAAAGCGGTGAACTTTTATCCTTCAAAAAAATACATCAGATCTTGCATAACGTTGAGAGAGAGACCTTATATAATGGGAGGGTGGGAGCGCCAAACTGCAGAGAAAAATTGATTTGGAAACTGGATTTGTTAACACAAGCTGAATCCGTTCATTTGCTTTCACTCCCTTCAAGTATATGCCACACATCAAAGTTGAGGTTAAACTTGGATACGCAGAATCATCTACTTCTTCCTGACTCCATTAAGCTCTTGTTCAAAGAAGCCTGAATAAACTAATATATGGGTGAAGACAGCAGTATTAAAAAAAAGACTCTGGGCCCTGTTTTCCCTTCAAAACAGTGATTTCCCAGCAAACAAAACTCATGCAATCAGCTCTATTAACTATAATTATATTTAAGATGCTGGATCAGTCAGTATTTCCTTAGCATTGTTTCTGAAAGTGACTTCATCATGGTTGCCATGGGTATGAGGTTAACCAAAAGCAAAGTGAGTCAGAAGCAAAGCGTCTTAGTTTGGATTTACAACGAACCCAGAGCGCAGTCCAGCCTCACAATAAAAAAAACATAAACAACCCACAAACAACTTAAGTGGTTTGTAATTCCAATTTTAGTGTTGTAACCCAAGGGTCAGCAGCAGTATGGAGTTGTGTGCAGCTTGTTACAGACCACTGAGGTCAGAAAATTTGGAGCGGTCTCTCTGGAGCATGAACGTCATTGCATTGTTTTTAAAAGAGTCAAGACATCCGCAACAAAACAAGTTTTAGAGGGTGAAGTGAACCACCATTACTACCATTCAAAAACATAGTAAAAAGTAATATTGAGAAATATTAAATCAAATAAAATGCCTTCTATGTGACGTTTTTTAAAAAGCTATTTATAAAGCTAAGCACTCATTACACAAGTCTTTAAAGCTACATGATCCTTTAGAAATCATTCTAATGTGCTGATTTATTGGACAATGTGCTGCTTAATGATTTTATTTTAGATTATTTTCTAATACTTTGATGTATAGAAAGTTCAAAAGAAGAATCATTTATGTGAAATAAGCTTCAATTGAAGTATTATAAAAGTCTTTACTGTCAATTTTGATTAATGTAATGCATTACTGATTAATAAAAGTATTAATTTATCCTAAAAAGTGTAGTCCTTTTTCCGTATATTTTAAAACTAACAGTTTAAATAAATATGATTTGCTCATTTTCCAGTAAATACTGCAATGTGAATACATTAAAAAAATCACCTATAACCTTTTTACAGGCATTTTTTATTTCTCTTTGCTATTTGGGCTTATTCGAACCTAATTACAATAAAATTTAAGTATCATCTTTTGATATGATGTACTTTTAGAGAAAAAATATGTCCATATATGTGTTGGGATGTGTTCAAACAGCCACAAAAAAAGAAAGAAACAACATCATATGGCTTATGACCACAATTATAGTAGCCATCCACATCTTTTTCATTTATTTGCTTTCCTGCCTGCTTGTAACGTGGGTTTTTAATTCAAGTCAGCTGATCATTTGTGATTGGATTGAAGAAAACATACAGTTGAAGTCAAATTAATTTGCCCTCCTGTGAATATTTTCCTCTTTTTGCAAATATTTCCCAAATTATGTTCAACAGAGCAAGGACATTTTCACAGTATTTCCTATATTTTTTCTTCTTAAGAATGTCTTATTTGTTTTGTTTTAGCTAGAATAACAGCAGTTTAAATTATTATTATTTTATTTAATCTTTAAGGTCAATATTATTAGCCCCCTTAAGAAATATTTTATTAGATTGTCTACAGAACAAAATTTGTTAAAAGATCTTCATTAAGTTAAACAGAAATTGGGAAAAGAATATACAGGAGGGCTTATAATTCAGTAGGGCTAATACCTCCTACCTGGTTCTGCGAGAGGTGGTGGACAGCTCGACAGTGGGCATCTGTAATCTGTGTGACCAAACTGCCTCGATTCATATCAAAAACCTGGATGGTGCGGTCAGCGCCTGCAGCCAAGACAATATCTGACAAACGGGGGTTAAAGAGATACACTGAACTCACACTTACAGATTGAATCCTGTCACCTTGAACGAAATCCAACATTATTATATAACAGAACAGTTCATGACTTTTATAGCACTACCAAAACGGCAAGAGATTACCCTAGACATTATATATTATACTCCTTATTTTATAATTTAAAGCAGAAAAACTATATCAGATTTACACAGGAAAACTTTATCATTACACAGATTTTTTTCCACTGCACGTGTTGCCAAATTAGGTCCACCACATTATCTTATGTAATGGTAGGCTGAACTAAATGAGTTCAACAAATTGCAAGGTTCAGAACATTTACTGCTTAATTAATTAAATTGAAAATGTAATGTAATGTGTATTTATATAGCTCATTTATTGTGTATGGCCATACACCCAAAGCGCTTCACAATCATGAGTGGGGTCTCTCCACACCACCACCAGTGTGTAGCATCCACTTGGATGATGCGACAGCAGCCACAGGACAACGGCGCCAGTGCGCTCACCACACACCAGCTATTGGTGGAGTGGAGAGACAGTGATAGAGCCAATTCAGTAGATGGGGATTATTAGGAGGCCATGATGGGTAAGTGCCGATTGAGGGACTTTGGCCAGGACACCGGGGTTACACCCCTACTCTTTTACGAGAAGTGCCATGGGATTTTTAATGACCACAGAAAGTCATTAAAAGGGATGAAAACATTAAAAGGGATGAAGACATGGTGTAAATTATTAATATCAATTTCCAGCTTCCTCACACTTGACTGAATTTATGTTTCTCAACAACTTAAAAACCTTTAGATGTAAAATGTTATGCTTAAGGGACAGTATGTAACTTTTGGCGCTGTAATAAATTAATAAATAAAACTTCCATTTCTGTGTGGAGTTTGCATGTTCTCCCCATGTTCGCGCAGGTTTCCCTTCGGGTACCCTGGTTTCCCCCACAGTCCAAAGACATGCGCTATAAGTGAATTGAATAAAATAAATAGGCCGTAATGTATGAGTGTGTGTTTGAACGTGAGAGCGTATGGGTGTTTTCCAGTACTGGGTTGCAGCTGGAAGGGCATCTGCTGCCTAAAACATATGTTGGAATAGTTGGCGGTTCATTCCACTGTGGTAACCTCTGAAATAGAGATTAAGCTGAAGGAAAATAAATGAATGAATGTTTCAAGATAAGACAACGATACAGATGGAAGATGAATTCTTGGTGTACTCGCTCATTCATTTTGAACCAAAAAAGTTCAAATTATTCAGAATAAGTCAATGAGTTATATTTGGAAAAATAAATAGTAAGCAGCGTCCTTCAGGAATATTCCATCCTTCAATAGCTTCAGTAGGCGGTCGCTAAACTGCAAAAAAAACAGTCAGATTATTTGTAGGATACAGGAATAGAAGTCATTGACCACTGATATTGAAGTGATGTCTGTTCCTGACTTCATGCTGAATTTACCAGCCAGTTTGAACTTGCTTCTTTGCTTATACCTGTTATATACAAGAAAAATAAAATAAAATGCAGTTAATCAAAGATTTGAAATCTGCATATATCAGAACTCTATGTGAATAATAACAAAGCATTACAATTGAAACAGTGTGGGCATATACTGTGAAAAAATAGATTTAATCAAATTTGGGATCAGTCCATTTTTAAATACACACACACACACACACGCACGCACGCACACACACACACACACAAAAAGTTGGTCAAACTACTTATTTCAAATGAGCTGAATCAACACAATTCCTGAGGGTTTTTTGAGACAACTTAACTGTTTTATGTTCAATCCACTTATATTTGTAAAAACATTTAAGTTAACTTTATCGATTTGTGTTTAAACAACATGAAGGAATTGTGTGGAACCCTGCATTTTTTTACATTGTAATATGAATTCTTATATTTAGCAATTTTCCATTAAGTTTATCAAATATGGAGGTGGCACAGTGGCTCAGTGGTTAGCACTGTCACAGCAAGATGGTCACTGATTCACATGTCAGTTGGCATTTCTGTGTGGAGTTTGCATGTTCTGCCTGTGTTCGTGTGGGTTTCCTCCGGGTGCTCTGGTTTCTCCCACAGTCTAAAGACATGCGCTATAAGTGAATTGAATAAACTAAATTGGCCGTAGTGTATGAGTGTGTGTGTAAGGGTGTTTCCCAGTACTAGGTTGTGGCTGGAAGGGCATTCGCTGTGTAAAACAAATATTGGATAAGTTGGTGGTTCACTCCACTGTGGCGACCCCTGATAAATAAAGGGACTAAGTCGAAGAAAAATTAATGAATTGAATGAATAATCAAATGTGACAGTGAAAAAATGTAAATATTACACAAGATTTTTAAGTTGTTCTTTTTACTTAACTATTTTCAACTAAACCAATATTTAGTTCAACAAAAATATTAAGCAGCTTTTTTTAACATTAACAATAATAAGACAAGTTTTGTGAACTCCTAATCAGCATATTAGAATGATTTCTGAAAGATCATGTGACATTGAACACGAGAAGAAAGCACAGACTGTTTTTCTGTGTGTAAAGATTTTCCACCACCTTCCATAATGATGAAAAAGATCTTGTTCACATAATTATTCTCTATAAGCGGGATATAAGATTTACCATCCTAAATAGAAAATGATGTGCAATATCTGGCTCATGTCTCCTAAAGTACATCTCTTCCAGGAATTCCCCAACATATAAACACAGAAAGACTAGGTTTCTTTTCAAATTTTTTTTTTTAGAAATTACCCACAGATTCTCCACTGATGAGCACTCACCCCTCAAACACACACATCCATACTATATTTCACCATGACCAAAATAAATACAGAAATTCAATGCTCCTGAACTATGTGGTTGTTACATAAAACAGTGCTGACTAGGATTCTGGAAAATCTGATAGCCTGGCATACTCCTAATTTTTACCAGCTCTTGAACCGAACCAGATCTTCAATCTTAAGGTCACCTGTGTTTATTTTTACTTGCTCACTGTCTGTTAACATCTGTGTGTCCTGTACCTCTTGATGTCATCTTTTGTGTTGTCCAGATGGTAAAGGTACAGCATTAGATTTGATCCCGACGCCAGCAGTAAAAACTTGTCCAGATAATAAAACTGAGCACTTCTGATGGGCTTTGCAAACTGGTCTTCTCTCTGCATAACCATAAAGTTAAACAAACACTGCATAAACAGACAGTCGGTAAGTCACATCAACATTTGCAGTGTATTAATAGCCTTTAAATGAGTGCTAAGTGTATTCATGTCACACTGCATAAAATACAGCACCATATCAGCTTAAAATATCAAGATCTCAGTTATTCTTTGGTTTTACCAAAAATGGAGTGCGAAGAGATAAATGAGGATAGAGGAACACAGGAATGTTATTTCTCTGTCTGGAAAATTTGAGACTAATGAAAGTCAATGCGAGACAATTTGGTGAGAGGAATATGAAGATATAAACGTATGGAGCGCATTAGTTTTCCACCCTCCTTCCACGTTGTAGTGCATGTTAGCCATTGTGTAACATGTGAGCGAGGGCCTTAATGGTGCATTGAATGCACCATTCAACTAGACATAGTTCATAATTAATTTTCATTAATACATGGAAATGAAATATGTTGCGCCTCAAACACTATTGTTTTCTCGTATTCATGTTAATTTCATTTCATGCATTTTTTTAAGTGTAAAATTGAAAAAAACAAAACACTGACTCACATAGGATATGTGACTCACATGATCCACATAGGATAATTATTATGCACATGTTTGATTGGTACAAAGTTTTTTAGTTCAAAGTTATATAAAGTTACATACAGTGCTCAGCATTTTTTTAATAGTAAGCTATATAATACTATATTTGTGCATATTAGATTAGTCAGTACTAAAGCCAAATCTGGAGGTTATCTAACAAAATAACTTACAAGAACGGTCCAAAAACTACTACACCCAAATTTATGTTACAGAAAAATATTAAAAATCAAATTAAAAAAGAGGAAAAATCAAGAGAAGCAAAAAAAATGGAACAATTTGATTAAAATTTTGTAGGTTGTAATTTTTCTTTGCAATATTTTGCTTCAATTTAAATATATTATCTTTCAATTTCTACATATGTTTGGTGACTAAAATATCATTATAATAAATATACAGTATCTGTTTAATAAATCTGTTTTGTTTAAATGCACCAAAATACATTGCCTATATTCACTGAGAAATGGATACAAATATTCATTTACAAAATGGGGTGTACTCAATTATGTTGAGCACTATATATATATATATATATATATATATATATATATATATATATATATATATATATATATATATATATATATATATATATATATATATATATATATATATATATATATATATATATATATGGCGCAGTAGGTAGTGCTGTTGCCTCACAGCAAGAACGTCGCTGGGTCGCAGGTTCGAACCTCGGCTGGGCTGGGTCAGTTGGCGTTTCTGTGTGGAGTTTGCATGTTCTCCCTGGGTTCGCGTGGGTTTCCTCCGGGTGCTCCGGTTTCCCCACAGTCCAAAGACATGCAGTACAGGTGAATTGGGTAAGCTAAATTGTCCATAGTGTATGAGTGTGAATGTGTGTGTGGAAGTTCCCAGAGATGGGTTGCGGCTGGAAGGGCATCCGCTGCGTAAAATCGTGCTGGATAAGTTGGCGGTTCATTCCGCTGTGGCGACCCCGCAAGGGACAAAGCCGACAAGAAAATGAATGAATGAATATATATATATATATATATATATATATATATATATATATACAGTTGAAGTCAGAATTATTAGCCCCCATGGAATTTATTTTTCTTTTTTTAAATATTTCCCAAATGATGTTTAACAGAGCAAGGAAATTTTCACAGTATGTCTGATAATATTTTGTCTACTGCAGAAAGTCTTATTTGTTTTATTTCGCTAGAATAAAAGCAGTTTTTAATTTTTTAAAAAACAATTTAAGGTCAAAACTATTAGCCCCTTTAAGCTATATATATTTTTGATAGTCTCCAGAAAAAAACATCATTATACAATAACTTGTCTAATTACCCTAACCTGCCTAGTTAACCTAATTAACCTAGTTAAGCCTTCAAATGTCCCTTTAAGCTGTATAGAAGTGTCTTGACAAATATCTAGTCAAATATTATTTACTGCAGATTTTTTCAACACATTTCTAAACATAATAGTTTTAATAACTCATCTCTAATAACTGATTTATTTGATCTTTGCCACGATGACAGTAAATAATGTTTTACTAGATGCTTTTCAAGACACTTCTATACAGCTTGAAGTGACATTTAAAGGCTTAACTAGGCTAATTAGGTTAATAAGGCAGGTTAGGGTAGTTAGGCAAGTTATTGTATAATGATAGTTTGTTCTGTAGACTATCAAAAAAAATATATAGCTTAAAGGGGCTAATCATTTTGACCTTAAAATGGTTTTTAAATTTTTTTAAACTGCTTTTATTTTAGTTGAAAATAAAACAAATAAGATTTTCTCCAGCAGAAAAAATATTATCAGACATACTGTGAAAATTTCCTTGCTCTGTTAAACATAATTTGGGAAATATTTAAAAAGGAAAACAAATTCCAAGGGGGGCAATAATTCTGACTTCAACTGTATATATATATATAATTGATGGTTCATTCTGCTGTGATGACCCCTGATAGATCAGGGACTAAGCCGAAGGATAGTGAGTGAGTGTTCATACACTGAATAACATCTGAATTCTCGCATTCATTTTCATTCACTCTATGCTGATGGTATAGTGCACTCGGTTGGCATGCATTTCAAAATGTTCATGACTACGTATTCTGTTATAATCACTACCACACGGGCCGCTGTTTTGGAAATGATTATAAACTGTCTGTTTTGATTATGCTACTTTTGAATTGTTTTTTATGCTACCGGCCAAACCTTGACCCTTTGTCTGCAATGTGCTGGAAACATTGGTCTGCGCTCGCAAAGATACTTGAGCACATTTCTGGTCAAAATATCCAAACTGTATTTATGCACTGCTTTCAACACAAAGTAACAGTGTTTATTATTGCAGACTCAGGATTTTCTCTTTCATATAAATGACACAGACACTGATGCATTGGGTCATATTTGGCTCCAAATACACACACAGATGCACAGGTCTAGAAGGCAGGGTGGGAAGACACCAGAGAGAAACTGTCAGCCAGAATGTGACTGAAGAAAACTGATTTGAATGAACTTTAGTTGTGTTGGGGGTTCTGGGAAAGGGGGAAATTAAGGTTTAGAGAGGTCTGCAAGTGTTTAGAGCACTGATGTGCTGACCGGGGGCCTGCACAGATGCCTTTGACGTTCCAAGAGAGAAAGAAAGCCAAAAGAAACACTTCCCACCGGAGTATGCATTCAAATGCAAATTAATTTCTTGATTCTTACAACTTTTCTTCACATGCTTCGCTCTTTCGTCCACTCTGAGGTGAATTTGACGATAATTACAAGTACTGCAAAAGCTCAGAACTAACATCACTTTTTAAATTGTTCACATCAGTGCAAGGACTGTATTTGGTTGAATTGTTGATACGTTACCATGGTCAAGACAGGTTCAGAAGCACTTGTGCTCCAGATGCAAAGGGTGGGGTCCTCGGAGGTACTCAAAAACCACCGCTTACTGTGACTCCAGCATACAGTGTTCACAGCCTTACTGTGCCCTGCAGAAAACAACAGAGACAGCTGTAGATCAAAATATTGTGTCATATCCTGACTGAGTTCTCTAATTCTGGAAAGTTACATATTATACAATGCCAGTCATTCCATACACAGATTTTTTTTTAAAATAAAACAGTAACCCTGATATTATAAAGAACACAAAAGTCAAATCTGAAAAAAATGTGTTATTCTGAGTTATTGAGAATTTCGACATCAAATTATTCTTGTCTAAATCTTGGCACAAAAAAGATATACGATGACTGAATATCTGTTATTGAATTGAATGAGGTGAATTATGAATGACACGTACTGAACATACACAAATCTTTAGGTTTATTAAATAAACAAATCATAGACCACTTTTATTGGATTTATTAGTAATGTAAGGGTTTCAGTACAGTGTCAATATTATAAAGGTCTAATAAAATTTCTTCCAAATTTAAAATACAAATACAGTCATTTAGAAAATGTTTATTTCTGTAAATAACAATTGCTGAGAATAGCATGTTTAAGTTGGTAAAAATATGGGTTATTACTACAAATATTGATGCGTTAATTGTTCTTAAGTAAAAAAAAGTCATTTTGTGTTGTCTAAAACTGAATACAAACCCTAACATTTTGTTATTTTAAACAAAAAAAAAACTCTAAATGGCAACTTTAAATAAACCCAAAATTATGTTTTACTCATAAACATAATTATAAATTGTAAATCTTGAGAATCTCTCTCTTTCTCTCTCTCTCATATACAGTTGAAGTCAGAATTATTAGCCCCCTTTTAATTTTTTTTTTCTTTTTTAAATATTTCCCAAATTATGTTTAACAGAGCAAAGACATTTTCACAGTATGTCTGATAATATTTTTTTCTTCTGGAGAAAGTCTTATTTGTTTTATTTCAGCTTTAATAAAAGCAGTTTTTAATTTTTTAAAAACCATTTTAGGGTCAAAATATTAGCCCCTTTAAGCTATATTTTTTGATAGTCTGCAGAACAAACCATCGTTATACAATAACTTGCCTAATTACCCTAACCTGCCTAGTTAACCTAATTAACCTAGTTAAGCCTTTAAATGTCACTTTAAGCTGTATAGAAGTGTCTTGAAAAATATCTAGTAAAATATTATTTACTGTCATCAGGGCAAAGATAAAATAAATCAGTTATGAGAAATTAGTTATTAAAACTATTATGTTTAGAAATGTGTTGAAAATTTTTTCTCTCTGTTAAACAGAAATTGGGGAAAAAATAAACAGGGGGCTAATAATTCAGGGGGCTAATAATTCTGACTTCAACTGTATATATACTTTATATATACACACACACAGGGTTGGGGAAAGCTCATTTTGAAAGTAATGCTTTACAATACTGAGTTAGTAGCGTTACTTAGTTACCTTTTGTGGAAAGTAATGTGTAACATTACTTTTGCTTTACTTTTCAGTTACCTTTTCATACCTGCCTGAGGCTTGATCTCTTGGGTATTTTTATATATATATTTTAATAGAGGAGCTCTCCGTTCAACAACACATTTTATAAAATACACCTTCATTTACCTTTGAAAAAAAAACTAATAAAAAAAATTAGAATAATGTTACCTTCTGAGAACTTCCCGATGCTATCCATGCCGTATATACAGATTAATGAAAGTTGAAAGTAATGTGTTTTCTATATTTGTATTTTTGTCTTATTAGTTCAGTAAAATCACTGTCCATTAAGACTACAATCCCCTTTTCTTCCATGTGTTTAAAATAATGAGAAAACTTCCATCACAGTAATGTAAGGCTCTGTCATCTTGGTTTTTGTCTGTTCCCATGGGGAGCTCATTCTCATTGAGTGTGATTCAACGTGATTACACTAATTTTAATTTAGCAAATTATTTGTAAAAAGCGAATTAATTAATTATTCTAAAAAGTAATTCAAGTTACATTTTTAAAACAGTAACTCAAATATCATTACTTATTTTAAAAAGTAATGCGTTACTTTACTCGTTACTTAGAAAAGTATTATTATTATGTAACTCGCATTACTTGTAATGCGTTACCCCGATATATATAAACATAAATCTCTACAACTCAACTGTCAGTTTCAGAAGTCAATGTCAAGTACTGTCAGAATGGTATGTGCAAATTCTAATTCCAATTCCTTTGTGCCACTCTTTCAGGAAATGAAAATAAGAGCAGGAATTTAAGTAAAATAAACAGTACAGATTTGAAGCTCTCCCCCTACCTGTGTAGACATCTGGGTTGCCGGTGAGTGAAGAGTTATACAACAAAACAGATCCATCTCCAAGACCACACACAATCTGCTTTCCATCTCCTAGACACAAAAATAGAATGTTACCAGACAAAATGAAGGCATAATTACTTCAAAAATGACGATCCCGAGGCCAGGGTTTAAAATAACAACTACAGCACTCTTAAAAACAGGCATACAACTTTATTGTGTTTAACTCCAGGAGCCTACATGCTGCTGGTGCTGCAGTATATTGCATCTTTATGTGAGACCACAGGAGAACCAAATAATTAACAGGCAAAGGATCGTTAGTCACTGCTATTAGGTTTTGTTAATCGTGCATAAAGTTGGAAAATAAACGATGTTATGTATTGTTAAACTAATGAAATTACAGCTGGATATTAGGGTGTTAAAGAGCTGTACTTTAGGTAGAAATAAAAATATATGACTGTATAAAAAAGGAAAGAAATAAAGCATTTATACTGTTGGTTTGGAATGCATGATTGTAAAATAAATACTGTCTTGTTTTAGCCACAGAACTTATAGTTTTATTTATCTTCATTTAAAAAATCCATATTAATTCTTATTTTACAAGATCTATCTTTTAGTATATGCCGTTTCAGTGAATAAAACAATACATTAGCACTAGACAATATATCGCCCATCCATTAATCAAAAGAAGCATTATGTTATGTTATTTTTTTGATATCTCATCAATCTTAGGAAATTCGATATCGTAATATCAGAAGATTCAAACAAGAATGTTTTGATGCTACAAAATAACTTCAATACCAAGGTATGTACCAAACCATCACTTTTTTTAACTTTTTTATATTTTTAATGCATGTTTAATACAGTTTGCTTATTTCTGGTTGCCCATACTTCATGCATAGTACTAAACAAAAAAAACAAACATATTTTTAAATCCTAATGTGATCATACCAATACTAACCCGAGTACTGCAGAGCGTTCATTGTGGTTGGACTTGTAGAAACCATCAAATGGGCAAATGACACACTTGGTGCTTCAGAGTGGGATGGATACTCACTTAATAGGCCGTTCCTGTTGAAAAAAAAGCTCATGGATTTATTTATTTTAAAACTCTACAATGGATTTAGAGTACTACTGAATTCTTAAAGCTCTTGAGTAAAGGTTTGTTTGAATACTTACATAGTTGTGCTAGTTTTTGTGATGGAGCTGCTTTTCTTCTTTACGTTGGTCTTTGGTCTAAACATTGTCCTACTATAAAAGAGATATATGTTATAGTTTAGAATAGTTCCAAAAGAGAATAATATACATGCACTGTAGAAAATGATTGTGCCAATTAGGTATGACAACGTAATATTTTGAGTTAAGTTAACTTATCTGGATTGAATGTGTTGACATAACTAAAGTTTTACTTGACTGAACTTATTATACTTATAAAAAAAGTGTGAGCTGAACTCTTATATATTGGTAAACTTAACTTTTTTCAATCATCTGAGCTTTAAATAATACAAATAAGCGCAGAAGAAAACGAATAATTCTGTCAAAAAATACACTGTAAAAATGCAGGGTTCCACACAATTCATTCATGTTGTCCCAACACAAATCGATTAAGTTAACTTAACAGTTTTAACAAATTTATGTTTATTAAACAAAATAAAATTAAGTTGTCCCAATGAAATCTCAAGAATTGTGTTGATTCAGCTTATTTTAGATAAGTAGTTTGAACAAGCAAGAAAAACAACATTTTTTTTGTGTAAATCTACTTTAAAAGAGTATTTATATGCTTTTTGTAATCATACATATGTTTATATACGTTTGAATGTTTTGAACGTGCATTTTATGTTAAATATTTAACAAAAAACAAGTGAATGTACCCACTCAATTTTAGTTTTTAGGTGTTTTTTGTGCATTTGAGAGGGTTTTGGACATTTTGGGCTGGCAATATACAAGTGTATCTGGCAACACTGACCACCATTTTCTCATTGTAATGTTGTGATGTGTGTTTGTCTGAGGTTCTTCTCAGATACCTGTTTCTTTTGTAAAATTTGCATTAAATAAACCATGGTCCAAAAATTGAACATGGTCCATGGTGGCTCAGTGCTTTGAGTTGAGAGCATTTTTACTAAGACAGACCACATAAACTTTAAAGACATCATGAAGATACATCCCCAAGGATGTACATTAACTTCATTGTAAAAAATGTCTAGTAAAAAACTGTAAAAATGCTACATTAAAAACCTGTAACCTGGTTAACAGCAAGTTCCTTTAATATATACATGAAACTGTAAATTACCTTTCCCAGGATTTCCCTACATGCTTTTTTGTTTACATTATTATGGTTCTTTTTATCTTTTTTCTCATAAGTTACGCACATTAGAATTTTATGTTATATCTAATGTTGATAAATAATGTTTATTGGAGTACTTTAATTTACCGTGATGGTGTTTAGTATTTGTGTGACTGTTGAGCAACTTCTATATTAGTATGCTTCATGGCTTATTATCTGACCTTCTCATCCACACATGATTATGGTTGTGTTTTTGTCTGTATTAAGTTATGTTGTGTAGATGTTAGTACTGTACTGTTGGTGTATGACAAGTACTAATTTGCCAACCCTTTGAGGACAACATAAACACACTTCATTGATCATGTATTAAACACATAGACATCAGCATTTTAAAATGATCTATATATTGTATAACTGCAGGTTAACTTGGTTTATATACTGTCCAACCTATACACAACTCCTTAACTTTTCTAACAAATAAACTTTATTTAAACTTACAGTAACAGTTTGATTTTTAACTACCGTATGTTTAATAGTACATTTGCAGCAACCACAGCTGCCTTTTTTACTTTCATTTAAATCATTTGTTTTATAATAATTAGAATTCTCATAATTATGTTATAAATGTACTTTTTTTTTCACAGTGTACATCATTTTAAAACAGAAATGTCTATGACACCCTTTCAGAGATGTGAGTCTGAGCAGGCCTGTAGGTTGCATGGAAACAGAATTAAACAGTGTTTAAATGAATATAATGTTAGTGACCTCAGATTAAACCCCAGAGTTACAGCATGGAACATATTACATGTGAGTGCAATCAGTGTAATTGGTTTTAAGTCACATTTTAAAGCTACCAAAACAGAGCCTGTGTAATATTTTCAATCTAATGAGCTTAGCAATGTATATTAATTTTGTTGCAAATATTACATTTGACATATGTAGCACTGTATAAATATGTATAAAGCTGTCATTACACACTTTGGTGGGAATGGCAGGTAATTTCTACAATTTTCAAAGCCTGAAACCATGTTAACAATGCAGATGTAAACCCGAGACTTGAGGTTTGTTAGACTGTTGACGCTAAAATGCGTTTCTATGTGTGATCTACTGACTTACTGAGGAGCTGTACTGTATCCTGATGACTTCACTTGTGTGTGAAACACTAAAGCCTGATCTTTCACACTCTTCTGACAGTTTACACCTAGAAGACAAAAAGAGAACAGGTCAGTCCCATAATTAAGCTCTGGCTCTATGCATTCATCACAATTGTGTGCAGCTAAAACTATAGTTTGAAATAAGTGTGATAAATTTCATTACAAGCTTGTTCTGCTCACATTTCTTGCTTATTATTTTGTAGGAGCTCCATTATAAGCTTGATACTGTACGGTGTTGGGTAAGTGACTTAAAAAAATAATGAATAATTACATAATTATAAATGTGTTTAAATTACTTTCCAATTACAGTGCCTGAAAACTAACTTAATTAGTCAATATGTAATTTATTTACTTGACAAAATTCTACTTAAAATTGTTATAAATTCCAAAGCATACAGAATACAAATTAAGCTCTTTTAATTCTTTATATTTGATGGACTTTAGGTTTATTAAAAGACACATAAAAAATGTGCATCAAAGCACAAAATGTTTTAAAGTAATAAAGACACAATATTTCATAGATATGATATATTGACATCAAAAACTGACCTACTCAATTCATTGTTTCTTAAGTATGTGTAATCATCTGACAATTCTAATCTTCTTTATTTGAATAATCAAGTTATTATGCAAATACAGTATGTTCGTATAAGCAAAAATATATATTTATATAAATATAAAATATTTGTATTGTAACAATAATATATACACTAGCTGAAGTCTTGTCGCCTATCCAAGTTTTAGGAACAACAAATAATAAGTTGACTTCTAGTTGATCATTTGGTATCAGAAGGGGCCTATATGAAAGGCAAAAGCCTCTAGATTACGCTTATTTTACCAAAATGAAATATGATCATGCCTTGATTTTTAATTATTTAATTAGGAAAGTAAGGTCTGACTTTGCTTAGGCAAAAGTCTTGTCACTTAACAGAAATAATGTACAGTACAGAATATAAAGTCATGATGCAGGGGAAAAATAATTAATATTGTGTATGACTCCCATGAGCTTGGAGGACTGCATCCATAGATCTCTGCAATGGCTCAAATAACTTATTAATAAAGTCATCTGGAATGGCAAAGAAAGCGTTCTTGCAGGTCTCCCAGAGTTCATCAAGATTCTTTGGATTCATCCTCAATGCCTCCTCCATCTTAGCCCAGACATGCTCAATAATGCTCATGTCTGGTGACTGGGCTGGCCCATCCAGGAAAATCTTGACCTTCTTTGCTTTCAAGAACTTTGATGCGGAGGCTAAAATATGAAAAGAAGTGCTATCCTACTGAAGAATTTGCCCTCTCCTGTGGTTTGTAATGTAATGGGCAGCACAAATGTCTTGATACCTCAGGCTGTCGACATTGCCATCCACTCTGCAGATCTCCCGCATGCCCCCATACTGAATGTAACCCCAAACCATGATTTTCCCTTCAGCAAACTTGACTGATTTCTGTGAGAATCTTGAGTCCATGTGGGTTCCAATAGGTTTTCTGCAGTATTTGTGATGATGGGGATGCAGTTAAACAGATGATTTATCAGAAAAATCTGCCTTCTTTCACTTTTCCAAATAACCAACTAGAAGTCAAGTTATTTTTTGTTGCTCTTACAACTGGTATCAATCACAAGACATTTGTCAGGTAGTGTATATGCACACACACACATATATATATATATATATATATATATATATATATATATATATATATATATATATATATATATACATATACATATTTACACACACAAATACTCTGCTTCTCTGAACAGATTTATACAGAAATGTTGAATTTATGCATAGTATTTTGTTCGGTGGCAAAGTAATTTAATAACAGTAACTAGTTACTTGGTAACTACTTACACCCAACACTGCTGCAAAGTCTGCTAGAATCAGCTTCCAGAAATGATCAGATGTGCTCCAACATTAGGCACATTCAAATCAAGACTTAAAACACATCTGTTTAGCTGTGCATTTACTGAATAAGCATTGTACTACGTCCAACAGATCACACTATTTTTGTCTGTCATTCTTTTCTTTTTTTCATTCCTTTCAAACCTGTTTTAACAAATTTTTCATCTGTTTTTAATTATTTTTATTCTTATTTTAAATGTTTTATTTTTTATACTTGTTGTAATGCATGTTTCTTTTTTTTTTTTTTTGTTTATAACCATTGTGTATAAAATGTGCTATATAAATAAACTTGCCTTGCTCTGTCTAGAATCAGGTGGTTATTACTCCAAAATATGATTAGGTTTCATCAACCACAAAATCAATAATAATTTAATAATACTAATTTATTTTAAAAAATCCCATTGCAGTAAAAAGATGTTAAATGATACAATATGATCACAACATGAAGAACTGACATTTCTCCTTTCCTACAGTGAGTTAATGCTTTCCAGCTCCATTAAAAAGGAATGCACACTTTTCCAAAAGCGGTTCCCCTGTCAAACACAGACTAAATGTATATTCTGAGAAACTGGCTAAAGAAATGCAACTACTAAAGAAGAGGGTGTCCAGTCTTGCCCCTGTAATGAACTGTGCACCAACCTGCTCCAACACACTTTTCTGGAAATTTTTTGTAACTTTAAAAAACTGAATTAGCTGGTTTTCATTTTGGATTGGAGCCAAATTGTACTATCCTGTCTTTAAGACTTTACATAGCTGAAGATTAAAAGCAGTAAAATGTGCTATTATTTTATATGTTTTGAGATTTAAACTTAATTGTCTCTTTTGATGATGCTGTTTTCTTAGGAAACATCTTCAAACAACTTAAACCACTTAAAAATGAAAAATAACAGACTTGCAGCAGGACCGGGCCAAGTAACCTATTGTGAGAGCAGAATTATATTGAGCGCGATCATTATTCTAATGACTTTAACAATCCCGAAACAAAATAGTGCTAATACAACTCAAATGATTATATGCAAAAAATAGCTTTTTGGACAATATATAAAAAGTTCTGTCAGTAAGAAACCATGTACAGCGTACATTCATAGATCATACTTATTACTGTGGTATTGTAAATGATTTCGGTTTACATTGGCAAATAGTACTGAAACAGCGTACTCAAGTGAGGTAGCGGTTTCGGGTCATTGTCAACAAACCACATCCTGACATAACCCATTCTTCAAGACCACGTTATACTGTTCTGAGATCAGCCTTCAAGTTGTCAGACCTTCAATCACATAGACCTTAAAATGCTGGATACCGACTACCAGTGCACGTCAAAGCCCCGAAGTATGAAGAAAATGAGTTGTCCTAGTTATAGTATTGACTTAGGCCCCAGCAAAAGCTATGGAATAAAATTGAAACCTCTGAGGATGTGTAACTCTAGTACGGAAGAGAAATAATGCCCAGTTGGAGATGGAAGAAGAGCCTCCCTTATGGGAGAGAAAAAGAGAGATGATGATGACGGATTGCTTTTACATCCCTGAGACATGGGACAAAACAAAAATCTGTATATGCAGTTAAAACACACAAAAGTGTCTGCAAGGAAGTAAAAGTAAAAGAAAGTAAAGAAGGGTATTTTATAATTCATTCTATTTCATTTTATTTTGAGAAATTATTTGAGGGAGGGGCGACACGGTGGGTCAGTGGTTAGCACTATCACCTAACAGCAAGAATGTCGCTGGTTCGAGTCCCGGCTTGGTCAGTTGACATTTCTGTTCAAAGACAAACTAAACTAAATTGACTGTAGTGTATGTGTGTGTGTGTGTGTGTGTGTGTGTGTGTGTGTGTGTGAATGCAAGAGTGTATGGGTGTTTCCTATTACTGGGTTGCGGCTGGAAGGGCATCCGATGCGTAAAACATATGCCGGAATAGTTAGTGGTTCATTCCACTGTGATGACCTCAATTAATGAATAAGTATTTGAGGGAGTGTATAATATATGTAGGTCATGTTCTTTTGCCATCTTGCTATACTGCAAAGTACAGGTAAATCTATTACTGTGCATACATAAATGCTCAAAAGGTTGGAGGTGGTGAGATTTACGTCATTTTTTCCAAAAAAATAAATAAAATGAGTATGAAAGCATGTAATTCCTGTTTCCATCTTTTAGTGTGATGTGAACTGAATTGGCCTTAAAGGCCATGAAACCTCCCTCTTTCGGTTCAAGTCTACCTCAGAATTTTTTAAAAAAAATATTTCATAATGGATATGGTGCAAGAAGAGGGACGAGTGGGCTTGGCCTACAGAGCAGGGGAAAGAAAGGGGTCTGAATGCAGACACAGTGGATAGCAGTGCAGCAGGTCTCTTGCCCTGTCTATTCCAACTATTAACCCTGCCGGTAATCTGGAGGATTTTAAACATAGGCGAACAGCAGCACGGATATAGGCGATGTGTCTGAATGGTAACAAACTCAACTGAGAAAAGACAAAGTCCGCCATTCTCCAATTCTCGTACAGCTCACTAGACAAAAATGCTTGCTAGAAACCAACAGCTTTGCTGTATCGGCCCTGACAGCATCGTGGGGAAAAACATGCAAAAAATCTTGTGAATCATGAAAACAAACACATAACGTTACAACCCTTCATGAACGGCTAAATACTGCTTGCCATACTACACGAACGTGGTCTCACCCATTCATTGGGTCTCACAGCTTGGCAGGTATTGCCTTTGTGCTTGAAAATGCTCTCATGAAAAATTAAGTAGCAGGGTCTTCTCATAGGATAAGAAAACTCAGCTCTGAATAATAATGAAAAACAAATGCGTCATAACTCCACTAGCAGTTTTGTTGTTTCGTGCTACATCACCGATTTTGATCCTGCCCCAAAAATTATTTTAAACCCGGAAGATGAAATTAGCTGCCAAAAGCTCAAAATTATCCAGGTTTGCCCACAATTAAAGCTAAGAGGTGCTAACGTTGTCTTAACTGATGCTCAACACACACAAATCTGATAAAATTTTTAAAAAGTACTCGAGGAGGTCTTAAACCTTTAAGGGTTGTAGTGCACAAGGAAGCACCATTTATAACTATATAACTGCAGATTAACTATATTTATATAAAACTGTTAAATGCTATTATTTACTAGTTAATTAGTTAAAGTTATTAGTAATTAATAAAATTATGGTAACTAATACCCTTGACTTTTTCCTATTTGATTGTAATGCAATAATATGTAATAATGTAAAGCTGCTTTGAAACAACAATTATTGTAAAAAGCGCTACACAAATAAACTTGAATTGAATTTTGATGCGCAATACAACACTTGTGTCCTTCCTCTAAACATACAGTATAAAAACAGCATCAGCTAACATGTGTATTCTGTGCCAAGTCTATGGATTAAAATTCATAATGTTGACTTCAGCAAACAAATAATCAGTTCAAGGCACTCGAAAGAAATGTGAAAAAAGTTACAAATGCTTAATTAGGTTGACAATATACCGGCGCAACTGGAGTTCAGTTAATCAATCAATATGTCACATGACACAATCATCTGATTAGCGATATATTGATGGATTAAATGAACTCCAGTTGTGCATGTATATTTTCACCCTGATGAAGGCATGTTAGCCGCAACACGTCAGTGCACATGTGTTAAAGGGATAGTTTACCCCAAAATTTTAATTTACTCACTATTCACTCACCCTTAAGTGGTTCTAAACCATTTCTTTAATCTGCTGAACAAAAAAGACGATATTCTGAAGAACGCGGAAAACCGGTAATCATTAACTTCCATAGTAGGAAAAACAAATACTATGGAAGTCAGTGGTCACAAGTTTCAGGTTTTTTCTGTTCAACAGATGAAAGAAAGACAAACAGGTTTGGAACAAGCGAAGAATGAGTAAATGATGACTGAATTATCAGTTTTGGGTACACTATCCCTTTAATGCCATGTTAATAAAGGTTTTTTCACTAGTTTTCACAATTTTTTTTTATTTGTCTTGAACTGATGATTTGTTTGCTAATTTAAAATAATCTAAAATCTAATCCGAAGAGCACTGATACATGGTTTACCCCTTTAGCTTCTTCTATATGTCTTTTACAGTTATTTTTGCAATTTGCATCCTAAAAGTTTTAACAGCAGGAGGCTGTAAATTAATTTTGTCTGTTCATTCTATTTAAAAGTTTACAAACACATCTTATTTATTGGTAGATTTTAGTTTTTAGAATAATATGCTGTGATAAACCATGCAAATTAAAACCAAACTCGTGTGTTAAGGTAAAAAACCGTACATTTTGATTTAATACCGATATTTTTTATGGGGTCTGTGGCTCGTCTTTTCTTTCTGTGGTTATCAAAACTCTGTATCTCTGTGACCTCAGACACCAGATGTCATCAGACTGTTTTATGAAGACTGACAGTTTTACTGGATGGTTTCCTTTCCATGTATTTCGAAAGTATTTCGAATCAACCCAAAAAAATCTTAAACTGCAGTATATTAAAAATGCTGCTGGGACTAATGACAAAGTGTACAGACCCTTTCCAGTTCAGAAAGATTAACATCTTGGACGGTAATGAGTTAGCATCTTAAATTATCTTGAATTAACATAAGGGGGTGTCAATGATACTGAAATGCTTGTTAATCCAAAGATGGTGGTTTATGTATTTGGCAACAAAATGCCTGTGTGTGTGTTTTGTGTGGTTTTGTGAACTCCAACCTCCTTTTCTTTGAGGTTTTGGGCCCTGTTTTGCCAGCTCAGCATTCAGAGGGGATGTAGTCATCAGAGGAGAGCTGAAAATGGTGAATATAATGGAGGAAAATGTCAGAAAAATAAAGAGTTGGGGAAAGAACAACATAAATAGACGTCTGTTACTGAAAATAATAAAATATAGCATTTTCCATTGTGGTAACTGACTCATCAATATTTAGAAGCTTACAATAGGTCTACTGAAGATAATTCTGGCAAACAACAAAATCAACCAAAGAGTGAATTATTCTCTATAAAATGATATCCTGCCTAAATATCCTTCATCTCAGCACCACCTGACCAGGATCAAGTGCTTCTCAGAGGCTGAAAGATGAGTGTGGTTACCTGGGCATGACTGAAAGTTGCTCTTCCACAGAGAAGCTCTTTGCCATCCTTGAGCAGAGTTCGTCCAGTCTGACACCATTAACCACTAAAAGAACGACTGAAGTCTCAAACAGTGAGGACACCAGACAACACATCTGACCAGAGAGAGAGAGGATGAGAGAGTCATCATGTTATACTGTGCCTCACACACACACTACTTTCCTACCAGAATGGAAACCGCAGCCAAACCTCGTAAAAGCTTTACATCTTAAATAATCCTGGCTTTTTGAAACCGTAAACTGCTAATTGCAGGGCTGTAAAAATACCGAAGGTGCAATACATGTTAATCTAGAGCTGTTGGGATTGTTAAAAAAGGAGCTTTTATAAAGGAGATCATAATAGTTTGTTTATTGGATGTTTATTGGTAATAAAAAACATTATACAACATTCAGAAATTCAATCAATCAAATTTATGTGCATACACAATATTTGTATTGTGAATTTGACTTACGCTGCCATCAAGTCCTTCAGAGATCACCCATGAGCCTGCTATGGAAATGCTCAGGTCACCTGCAAGGACAAAAATTGTTACTAAACACTTTCAAAATTTAAGTTTTGAAGTCTTGAATGACTACCATATTTATATCACTGTATTATATAATACAGTGATTACTTTCTGCTTCTGGATACTGTTTGACTCCCCAGATAATCATAAATCTTTGTTTATTTGCATCTTTTTTCTGTTGTATTTAACTATGCTTGTCATTTTAAAATTATATTTTATGCAGATACGCTCCCCAATAATTTTAGTCTTTACAAGCTATTTAAGTCATCTGGTGAAATTGCATTTATATTGCAATATATATTACAGTGAATGAAAATATTGCAATGTCACTTTTTTTCCAGTATCGTGCAGGCCTAGATTTTAAAAATTTAGGTGGATTAAACCTTAAAACAATTAAGTTGTCTCAAAAAACCCTCAATAATTGTGTTGTTTCAGCTCATTTTTAATAAGTAGTTTGAACAAAGAGCAAGCATAATTTTTGGAATGTAGACAAAAGTGAACTAAATTGGTTTATCATATATTAAAAATGTGTATATCTGAAAACTAAACGTTTTTAACACTCAGACACTTAAGCATTAATACTGACATTGTATTTTCCAACAGAAAATAATTTCTGCAAAGCCACTCATGATGTTTGTGCTCATTTTTGAAGTTGCAAGATTTTGCCAAAATTATCGTTAACAGTACAATTCATATGCACTGATTTTCTGAAACTTTTTAAAGTTACATAAAGTAAAACAAAGCAAAAAAGTATTTTTTTTTCAGTCTACACTGAATGTGGTCTGTTGTACAATACACTACACTCAAAAAAGTTTTTTTTTTTACTTGTTCAAACTACTTAATTAAAATGAGCTGAAACAACACAATTCTTGAGATTTAATTGGGACAACTTAATTTTCTTATGTTCAATCAGAGAACATAAGAACACATAAATTTGTTAAAAGTGTTAAGTTAACTTAATCAATTTGTGTTGGGACAACATGAATAAATTGTGTGGAACCCTGCATTTTTTTTACAGTGTAGGCTACACACTCCTTTATTTGCATTATATTTTTGCTATTTAAATTAATTCTAAACAGAAACTGAGAAAAAAAATACAACAGGTCAAATATCTGCCTGAAATATAGCTAAATTCCAAACTAAAATATGTTTTAAGATATAAACAGCAAGTCATGTGGTGTTTAAAGTGTCCTAATATTGTATTGAAATCCCCAAACATGTTTAAAAGCCTCTAAGATCTGAAAACATTGTAATTTTGTCAGAATCCACATTTAATATTAGTAATTTTTATTGATTTTGATATGATTTGTTTGAATCAATTCAGAGGTTAGGGTCTGTAAAAATGCCTCCATTTCATAAGTCAACTTTGCTCTGATTTGTCAGTTGGCCAAGTCTGTTTTGATTGGTCTTTCCGTATCTATTCCGTGTCTGAAACAGAACAACCATTTAAAAGTGTTCCTATGTATATATGTCAAGGGCAGGCAGGGATTATGCAAATGCTTTACTTAGATTGCATTGGCATAGATTGGTGGCTGGCAAAAGATAAAATAAATATAAAATATAATATATCGTTAAGGGGATTCAAACTCGAATCTTTGAGAGACAATACCTTAATTTATCATGCACCTTTTGGATCAACATCTTTACAGACTGTTTACATTGAAGAACAGCTATTACAAACTGCAAATAATTTTTTGTTGTTGTTGAAAACCCATATGACTTGCTATTTAAGTGAAAACGTATGATGCCTTTGAGTGGAAGAAAGCTGAGAAGCTCTGAAGTATCCAGGTCAAGCAGACAGAGCCCATCTGAACTTCCGATCCACACATAACTTCCTCTACGGAAAAAGAACAAAGACGAGACTGTTTGCCAAAAGACACTACAAAAGAACTAAGGCCTGGTTAATGTCACAGAGTGCAACAGAAAAAAAAGAAAAGGAAAAAGATCTGTATTGTACAAGGAATTTAGGCCCGCAATGCCACAGAGTCTCTAGCACAGAGAACATTTATGAAAGCCTGTCATATTAAATTGAGTCTACAGTTGGAGAATCTATGATTAGAGACCTGAACTTGCTGCAATAAAAGCTTGATTTAGGTCAGGCTTATTGCAGTCAAACCATAATATTGCAGGGGTCAAGGGTCACATCTACTGTCCGGTATACTAGAGTTTTTGGGCTAACATGCTGATTCGGGAAAGTTTAAAAAAATAAATTCATATTTTTGCAAGATAGATTACAAATTTCAGCTTATAATGACATGATTTTCTTGACATGCGAAAGCTTGCAGGTTAAACTCTGACATCAGGGATGAAACGCATTACATAACCTACAAGGTCAACAGCTGCAGTGATGTGACAACCCTCTTGGACAGCATGAAACCATAAATAGGGGTAAAATGACTTCCTAATTGGAAATTTCCTGCTATGACCATAGAAAAATCTGTTTCAATGAGTTTTTATGCCAATGAAGACAGGTGTAGCATGTTCTGTATCACTGCTATATACACAGCACAACATTACTACTACAGTAACAACTCATATACAGTATAATGTTAACATTTGTAACTGTACTTATGAATACAATTTGATTACATTTTGAAAAGCAATGAAAAACAGCCAAACTACAAGCTATAAAAAAACTTTGTAATAATGTATCATTTAATTAACAAAATATAACATTAAAATAAATAATGAAACATTTTATTAAGATATACAATCACTCATTAGTCTAAGGCAGAGATGTAAAAACTAGGGCTCGAAGGCCAAAGTTGTCCATGGTAACCTTTGATTTGGCCCACCATCCCATCTGAGAAGAGAGGGAGAATGATGGGGATGGTTCAGAGATTGGCATTTCAAATTTAATGTAAACTTTTGTTTGTTTGTTTTATTGTTAAAAGTTACCTGAAATTAAATGTTTCAATTAATATTGTTATTTAATTAGATTTAGTTCAGATGTACATACTGTCACCTGATGGATAAAGGACAATGCAGCGACTTGAGCAAATCAAGGCAAATTCTGCTTGATTAGTGGATTCAGCATTGAACTCAACTGTTCACTGTTCAAATGTTTTTATTGCAAAAAAGTGATACTGCATTAGTTAATACCATTTGAAGCAATGTTTATTTATTTATTTTTTTAATATCAGGAAATAAATTAGGAAATTACCCATAGCACCTTTAAAGTAATATACAGTAGTTTGGTATATTTATCTTCGGCTCACGGCTCATAATGATACTTGGTTTTTGGCCCTTTATACGAAAAAGTTTGGGCACCCCTGGTGTAAGGGAAATGAACATCTGAAATACTATAAAAAATAATATAAAAATAAAGTAATATAAAAACCAAAATACATTAAAATATAATAATGTTATACAAAATTAATAAAGGGCGACGCGGTGGCGCAGTAGCTAGTGCTGTCGCCTCACAGCAAGAAGGTCGCTGGTTCGAGCCTTGGCTGGGCCAGTTGGCATTTCTGTGTGGAGTTTAAATGGTCTCCCCGCGTTTGCGTGGGTTTCCTCTGGGTGCTCTGGTTTTCCCCACAGTCCAAAGACATGTGGTTCAGGCGAATTATGTAAGCTTAAATTGTCTGTAGTGTATGTGTGTGAATGAAAGTGTGTGAGTGTTTTTCCAGTGATGGGAAGGGCATCCGCTGCGTAAAACATGTGCTAGATAAGTTGGCGATTCATTCCGCTGTGGCGACCTCAGATTAATAAAGGGACTAGGCCGAAAAGAAAATGAATGAATGAAAAATGCTAAAAAATTCGATTAAATGACTCAAATAAATATATAACATTAAAGTAAACAACAAAACTAAACAGAGTGAAATGGATTTTGATTTTGAAAATATTCATATAAAATAATAAATAAATATTAATTTAATTCATTCATTTAATTACAGTTTAATACAAACTGATTAATAAAAAATGTAATAAAGCAAACAAATGTCTACATTTCAATAACTTACATTTTCATTCATGAGGTCAATGACATCAAAAAAAAAGTTGAAAACCTAGACTGATGCCTGGTGACAAGTGTGTAGTGAAAATTTGATCTTGTGACAGCCCTACTACAAAACATACAGTACCAGTACATCATTTCTCAAGAGCTCAACCAGATAAAGGTGAACAACAAAACAGTACCTCTGCTGCAAGCTAGCGTAGTTAATCTTTGGTGTCTGTGCCCAGATTCTCAGTACAGGCTTTGCTGTCTCAACTGCTCCTCTCTCATCACTCCGAGCCGTTCCTAGAAAAGTACACAGATGAAGCTTATGAAGATCTTTTTCACTTCAAACAGGTGTATTGTTTTCACAGTGAGGTAGGCATGTGAAAACAGTAGTCATACGCAATCTGAAATGTGGCTTATTGTTTTACTAACCATCTGTTCTACTTTGAGGTGGGCTGATCTTCCTGAGGTTTCTCTCATGCTTTTGTTCAAGTTTTGAAAGGTCCATTTTTGTCACCAAGCGGCATTTGTGGTCCACAGGGAGAGTGTAGCACCAAAGCTTGAATCACAATGAAAATTCAGTTGGCACAGGTATATATGGATTATATAGGTCAAAGTGTGTGTGTTTGTGTGTGACTGACCTGTCCATCACCAGATCCTGTGATAAACTGACCGTTTTGCTCCATGAAGGACAGACTTAACAGTGGATATGCTATGGAATAAAAATGTAAGCATCTTCAATTTCTTTACATTTACAGGCTATAATGTGTGAAGAAACTCATTTTCTGTTCTGCAAGTATGGCGCTAGATATTACACACTCACCTGACAGGACAGCAGATTCAAACAGGATATCACCCTTTCTCACATCCCATATCTGATGTATATAAAAAAGTATTAATAATATAGATAAATATTCATTCATTTTCTTTTCGGCTTAGTCCCTTTATTAATCTGGGGTCGCCACATCGGAATGAACCGCCAACTTATACAGCATATGTTTTACACAGCGGATGCCCTTCCAACATCCATATACACTCATTCACAAACATACACAACGAACAATTTAGCTTATTCAATTTACCTACAGTGTATACCACTTTTTGGACTTGTGGGGGAAACCAGAGCACCCAGAGGAAACCCACGCCAACACGGGGAGAACATGCAAACTCCACACAGAAATGCCAACTGACCCAGCCGGGCCTCGAACCAGCAACCTTCTTGCTGTGAGGCAATTGTGCTACCCACTGCGCCACCATGCTGCCCCTTATACATAAATATATATAAAAAATTAAGAGACCATCTGAAAATTCTAAGTTTTGCTAGTTTGGTTTATTCATTCATTTTCTTTTCAGTTTAGTCCCTTTATTCAGGGGTCGCCACAGCGGATTCAACCGCCAACTTATCCAGCATATGTACACTACGGACAATTTTGTAGATTACCAAATTCACCTATAGTGCATTTCTTTGAACTGTGGGGGAAACCGGAGCACCCGGAGGAAACCCACACGAACGCAGGGAGAACAAACTCCACACAGAAACGCCAACTGACCCAGCCGAGGCTCGAACCAGCGACCTTCTTGCTGTGAGGCGACAGCACTACCTACTGCGCCACTGCGTTGCCATGTATTATAATAATAATTTAAAATACTTTAAATTTAAAGACACCGGATTTTAAATCCATTTTTAAATCAAATATAGACTGTCTGCTGTCCCTGTGCATGTCATATCTGCACCTTAAATGTTCTGTCCTCTGAAATTGAGATGAGAAGATTAACGTCCCATGGACAAAACTCTGATGCTGTCACAGGACCAAGATGAGCTTTCAGCACTCCAAGTACTTCCTCTTTCTATTGGAAACACACACACAGAGGGTTTGTTTTACTTAATGTGACATGTTTACAGTTTCATCATTTAAAAAGTATTTTACTACAGTACATAATGCAAAGAAAAGCATATACAGTATTTAGGTCTGGCTTAATCAGTTTTTGAATGTGATACTGCAATTTATTTCTAACATACAAAACAGAAGCCGACTATTCAGAATTGTTTTGTACATTAATTTACTGCTGGTTTCAATGTTATCTCTAATATTTATGGCCTGGCCAGACAGAATGTTCTGCATGCAGACTTTGTTCAGCATTTCATCTGGAGATGGGTCAGCAATGACATTTGCTTCCTTTTTACGGTTTCAGCACAACTGCTTTTGTTTTTAGAATTCGGTGAACAAAAATAGCGTATCTCATTTCATACCTCAGCATTCAGTAGAACCACCCTGGAGCCAGAGCACGCTGCCACTTTCGCACTCATTGGACACAGCGACAGATAAACCACCCTCCCGAGCAACATGCCAACAACCCTACCTGAGGCAATTCCACCTGGAACACAGATGTCATGTTTGGGAGACGAGACCAAGAAAGTGTGACTGACAGAGAATAATGACTGCGTTCAGAGTAAAGCATTCTTGAGTGGCGCCGTTTTATATATCTGGATGAATTTAACCTCAGCCTTTTTCAATCTGTTTTTGAATCTAGGACATTGGGAGCTTATTACCTTCTTTGATTTGTCTGTAACAGCGATTGATGTCCCAGACAATAACATAATCTTCAGAAGCACTGCAGAGGATGAGACGATCTCTTACTGTCCCAAACACCATGGCAGACACATCTCCATGGTGGCCGGTCAGTTTCAAGGAAGGCTGTAGAAAATGTTAAAATAACTTTTTAATTCCTATTATGTGATTTATTGTGGAAATAAATATATACACAAGCCACTTTATTAGGTACACTTGTTCATTGACACAAATATCTAGTCAATATACAAATAAAATATTCAGAATAGGAAAGAAAAGTGATTTAAATCATAAAGGCATCTCTTAAAGGGATAGTTCACACAAATATGAAACTTTAATTTAATCAAGGGGTTGGAAACATTTATGAATTTCTCTCTTGTGTTAAAAACAAAATAAGATAATCTGAAGAGTATTGGGAAAATTCATTGACATTCATAGCAGAAAAAAAACTAAGTCAACATTTTAGCTTTCTTCAGTATATCTATAGACGAAATTAGATCTGAAAAAATATGTTTTACCTGTTTATTTAATATTCATTCATTCATTCATTTTCTTGTCGGCTTAGTCCCTTTATTAATCTGGGGTCGCCACACCGGAATCAACCGCCAACTTATCCAGCACGATTTTACGCAGCGGATGCCCTTCCAGCCGCAACCCATCTCTGGGAAACATCCACACACTCATTCACATACATACACTACGGACAATTTAGCCTACCCAATTCACCTGTATCACATGTCTTTGGACTGTGGGGGAAACCGGAGCACCCGGAGGAAACCCACGTGAACGCAGGGAGAACATGCAAACTCCACACAGAAACGCCAACTGACCCAGCCCAGCCGAGGTTCGAACCTGCGACCCAGCGACGTTCTTGCTGTGAGGCAACAGCACTACCTACTGCGCCACTGCGTCGCCTTTATTTAATATAATTAAATAAATAAATGATTTTAAAATATAGCTTATAAAAAAATAATTTTCCAAGGCAAAGGTTATAGCGTGAGAAATATCTGCCTTGTAAATAATTAAATATATGCCTTAAAGCATCTATTGGGATGTGGTGAAATCTGCAGCAAATGTGTGACGCTATCCTGTTAATATCAAAATCTCAGAGAACTGTTTCCAGCAACAGATTTTTGAATACATGCCATGGTGAATTAAAGCAATAGTGGAGGAAAAATGTGACAAATCCAGTAAACTCAAGGTTTCTAATGAAGTGACTGGTGAGAGTAGATGTACTGTTAGTGCACAATAACCTCCAGGTTGTTGTTTTTGTTTTCATAAATCCTTATATTCTTGTCCTTCCATGGGATGGCACAATGAGAGGGACAGCACGCCAGCTGAAGATGGGAAATCGGCTTACTGCAGGTTACAGAGAACCTTTCAATAAAATACTGCTCTGAGGTCACATCAGCCATGGTGTCTCCAACATTCCCCTGTAACAGACAATGATAAAGTCTGGCTGAGAAACAGTGTTTAGATGTTTTGCAAAGCAGAATGGCATTTAACTAGGAACATTTCATGAATTCCATACACTATAGTGTCCCGTGAGATTTTCGTAATGAATTAGTGGATCAGAATGTTGATAAACTACACCATCAAATGATTTGATAATTATTATTCTAATAATCTTTCATTTTCATTTCAGCTTAGTACCTTTATTAATCTGGGATCGCCACAGCGGAATGAATCGCCAACTTATCCAGCATTTGTTTTACACAGCGGATGCCCTTACAGCTGCAACCCATCACTGGGAAACATCCATACACACTTATTCACACACATACACTACGGACAACTTAGCTTACCCACTTCACCTATACCACATGTTTTTGGACTTGTGGGGGAAACCGGAGCACCCAGAGAAAACCCACGCAAACACAGGGAGAACATTTAAACTCCACACAGAAATGCCAACTGACCCAGCCGAGGCTCGAACCAGCGATTTTCTTGCTGTGAGGCAATTTGTGCTACTTACTGTGCCACCATGATGCCTCTAATATTCATAATTATTCTAAATTATTCTACCATGAAAAGAGGGCATTGTTAAACATATCAATCGCCCCCTTTAAAACTGAGGTTTGGTTTTGGACCACCATCTTGGATATCATAATTTTGACTGAAATCAATGTAACGCACTGTATTGTAATTATTTACTATTAAATACTGAAAATGGCACTGCCAAAAGCAGGCCTACTGGTACCCCAAGTTTTCATAAACAAGTTGAATATCTCATATTTAAACTTACAAAATTAAAAACTCAGTTTTATATTTTTGGACATACAATAATAATAATAAAACCTTGGAGCAACCTTGGAGTACCATGTACACAAACAAAAATGATCCAATGATAAAGCTATCATTTATTTGTTTAAAGTTGATCTTAAGCATTATATCGAAACCCTAAAAGACATTAAAAATAAAAAAGCTATAAGGATGTATGCAATTTTGAAAAAAATTCTTATGCAAATTTCTTGTAATTTATATATCCGCTGTAATTTTATTTAGTTTTTTATTCTCTATTGGTTTGTTCTTTTGATGTAAAAATGCTTTTTTTCGTATGTTATTGTTCTTGTTATGCAATAATAATAATAATAAAGTTTCCTTAAACACACACACACACACACACACACACACACACACACACACACAAACAAACAAACAAACAAACAAACAAACAAACAAACAAACAAACAAGTTGCGACCTCAAAATAGCATCACTGGGAAAAAATGTGGAAAGGTGAGTGTGTTTTCAAAAAACATGTTTGAAATAAATGTAGCAAACTATCATTTCTGTTAGCTAGCACCTCGGACAGGTGGTTTTCTGAAGATTAACGTTAGACAGTTGTTGTTGTTTTTTTTACCATTAGTCGAAAATTAAATGCTTTTTTACTTTTGTAAAACGTGCAAAAAACATCAGCAGCAAAACTAAATTCATTCATTCCGTTTATCATCACTCACCTGAAAGTAAAACGCTCATACAATAGTTGCGTCTGTCACGCTCCGTCGCTGTTGCTTTGGAAACGGGACCTTCTTGGTATGGCACACCAGGAGGGACAATTAATTTGCATTGTCGGATTGCTAGTTTCTTTATTTAAATATTTTATTTATTTGTAAATGCATTGCATGATAGAAATGTTGTGTCTATGGATTATTACAAACTGTTATTCAATATCCACAATAACAATTGTACTATTAATACATCTAATACAGAACCAGTAACTGGCTATTTGCCTGAATTGCTTTAATTTGCTATATCGTTATCTTTTGTAGTGCAGCCGGTCTCTTACCTCGGATTTATTATTTAAACAAGCTGTCCAAACAAACACCAACCTTTAGGAAACACTGTATTAGGTCCAAAAGCCAGGCAATTAATCTTTTATACAACAGTGCCCTCTGGTGGTAAACTGCAGGTAGACGGTATAAATGTAGTTAGTAAAGTATTTATAATCATAACAAACAGTTTAGGAAAAATATATAAAATTAAAGGAAACAGCAGGTAACCAGACGTCGAAGATGAACAGATTGTTTTAGTCAAATAAAATATAAAACAACGATATTCAATATAGAAAACAACGTTTTATATGTCATGCAAATTAATTCTTTCACTGTGTTTTGTACAAATTGACAATCCTAAAACAATTCACACAATTACTCCTCACGGAAAAATAAACCGCACCAAATAAGTGTGTTTAATCCTATCTGGTTGTTACAAATGCTGAATGATTTCACCAAACAAAACGAGCTACGAGTCCACGCCCACATCCGTTCTTCGCCAATAGATCTTAGACAAACACACCGAGCTATCCAATCATCAAAGCGTTATCAACATATGCATCATCTAGGTCACGCCTCTTATAGTCATCGTCCAATCAAAATGTCGCCTTCAGTCTGTCAATCAACTCTGCCAGCCCAGTTTCTCTGACGGAACGGAAGCCGAGATGGGCCAAACCAGCCCATCCGGATAACAGAGACAAACTTGGCAGCGAGCGGATGAACTGGTCGGATCTTTGTTCTTCACAGGCAGACTATCAACCTCTTTATACTTTAGCGTATCGTCAGTTATATGTCTCGCGTTTATATTTAGATTATATAAAGCACCGCTTCCCTCGGCAAGCAGCTTCAGCACAGTCATATAACGTTACTTTTTGAGCTAGCATATTTTCCTCAGTGTTTTTAGTTCATTCTTCCCCCCACCGACGAGGTTTTATTGGACCAAGATAGGCGGCGCGGGCACCAAGATGTCGAACCGGATGGTGTGCAGAGAAGCGAGCCACGCCGGCAGCTGGTACACGGCCTCAGGTAGAGCCAGAGACCCGAGAGCGGCCCGGGCCTGAGGTCCGGTGTCCTGCTTACTGTGTGAGAGAGCCTGGAAGTGTGTCAATACCTAGTGAACTGCCTGCTCAGACAGCAATTTTGACTGCTCCTATGATGACTATGATGCTGCCTACGTAGATAGCTCAGTTGGGTTTTAGTCACAGCCCTTTAGATCAGCTGGGAATTATTAAATAGGTGTTGCTAAAATTGTTTAAAGACCGCAGGGTGCGTTGCATAACGTGTAGCTTTTTTTCTGAAATGACAGTCGTTCGTTTTATAATTGTGTTTAAAATGTAAAACTGAATGATAGTAGCTTAATTTTGCTATAGTATCACTTTAAAAGGATTTCACTTTGCTCAGCAATTAGTCCAAATCTGCAATCTCTAATGGGTGTTGGTCATAAAAGGTCGTTTATTTTATCCCATGTGATTCTTTTATAAAGTACTTTAAATGTTGGAAATTAATTCGAATTGAAGTGAAACCACTTTTACTTTAATATTAATGCTACTAACGTTATCTAAGTCGTCAAGACTCATTCAATCATATTTGCCTTATTTATTTATTTTGTGTCTAGTATATACGTGCATTTTTTTTCTGTGTTAATCAGCAGATGAGAACAAAAACAGGCCAGCAGTTAGCGGGTTAGCCTGTATCCAGTGTGTGTGTGTGTGTGTGTGTGTGTGTGTGTGTGTGTGTGTTTGTGTATTTTCGTACGCAAGACAACTACACAAACTAATACCACAGATTAATATACCATCTACGCTAACTTCACCCAGCCCAGCTTTGCTGGATCAGTAAATCCATACTGATGAACTTCTGTCGCTATTCATAAGGTTGGATTTACCCTGCTAACGGCTAAAGCTATTTGATGAAGTATCTATGACAGCTGTATATGACAGCTGTGTTTTTTAAATAAATAAAATACCGTTTTTGCATGCTGGCATCATTTATTATTGTGTTTAATGTTATATCATTCGGCATTTATTTGGCCAGTTCCATTCCAGTAAAAACAAGAGAGCACAGTCACCACATGAAAGTCTGTAGAGGGCCGGTGATGTATTTTTCTCTCATGCAGTAACAAAGGATGCATGACAAAAGCCTAGTGCTGCACACACACTAGATCACATGTGTTTACACCAGTCTGCTAGGCTTTACATGATGACCTGCATGCTGACACTGGGATTAGAGATCTTGTTTTGTCTAAAACACCCATTTTTGGATATTTTGCATTGTGTATTTTACATGGTCTATTTTAATAAATATAATACAATATGTAAAAGATAATGAAATTTACTTAGAGTACTATGCCATACGTAAGTATAAATATCCTCAGGCTGTTATGTCTTAATTTTTAAGATCCAGATTGAAACCTAACTGGATAATAATGGAAATAAAGTGATTCTATTAAATTCTGTTTAAGGATCACAATGCAGTGTTGGGATTGTAAATAAGTTATTCCACAAAATATTGATTTCAAGACTCTTCTGTAGTTAAAACATTAGATTTGCACCATATAAAATGAGCATAAACATGGCATACATTTGCTATTTTGACCTATTTTCTTTTTATGCAAGAAGCATATTATAAGTAGAATTATTTACTCAATAATCATATATTAGTAATAATATAATAATAATTCATAAATCCAGAAAAACTGAAAATGAAGTGGTCTGTTATTCTTTTCCATACTTATTTGTCTGTTTTCTTAATGTGTGCACAAATAAAGAATAAATAGTCTCTTTGGTTGTCATTTAATTTGTTTTAGATAAAAAAAGCCACCCAACTCTAGATATTAGTATCCAAATCAGCCATTAAAAATCCATATCCGTCCAACACTAAAATCAACGTCTTTTCACATTCATCAATATTCAGACTTTGCTGCTCTTGAGAATATCATTAGTGATGTAACCGTATGATTCATTGCAGTTTAGAAATTTGATTAACAATTACAATTTGACCAAATTGCCTGCATTCTTGATCCCTTTTAAAGAATCAGCTGAAGTACATCTGTTGACTGGTTCTCAAAACTGTTATCTTGTCCTGTCTGACACTGATAAGAAAGTCATTAGAGCAGGCACAATGGCTCTGCATGAGGCTGAAATATTGCAGAAATCAACATTCAGAACAGCCGTTTCACCTATTGAGGCATTATTTGTTTGATTGATTTATAATTGTATGAGCAATCCTCATATGAATGCTCGATTATACTGTTATACATTTTTGTGGCGTAGTGTGTGTATTGAGGAGATACTATTTGTAAATTTTTTTACATTTACAATAAAAGAACATTTAAGGTATTGTTCACCTACAGATTAAAATTACTTCATTTATTCTACTACATGTGGTTTTAAACCTTTATGCAAGGTATCTGCCGGGTCTTAAAAGGTCATAAAATATCTTAAGTCTCAAAAGCTAAATTTTAGGCCTTAAAAGTCTTAAATCTACTGAAATATTGTGTTGTAGGTAGGCATGGGCCGGTATAAGTTTCTAATGGTATGATAACCTTGAATAAAAATTTCACAGTATTATGTTTACTGCTGTAAAATAATTCATTTTTAAATGTCCCACTTTACACAATACGTTACATTTGAGAAAACATTTATAATATTTTGGAACAGTAAACATGTCTGGCTACATAATTAAAATAAACCAGTTACTTCTACTACCTTCATTAGCTTCAAAAACAGATTTCCTTACAACACCTAAAAAAACGATTAAAAAAAATCTTTACATATGCCTTAGAAACGGTATAGCTAAATATTTTTGCTGTTTTATATCCTTTACTTTTCCAAACCATGGTAAACCTTGAAATCGGTTCTCATCCCATGCCTAGTTGTAAGTCTTAAATCTTTTTTTAACAGGTCTTAATTTTCCCTTGTTCATGTATAGCTACCCAATCTGGCCATACAATCACCAACAATCCCAATCTAACTTTTTACTTAAAAATAGCATTTACTTTCCTTACAGTAACATTTGTTTAAAAGTTCTCCATTTATTTACTGTTGAGGATACCGACCTGACCTATATTTTTGTTATAAAATTATTATTATTATTATTGTATTATTAAATTATAATAATTTTTTGATAGGGCAAGTGAAAATCTTTTCCAACTGGGATATTTGGAAAAAGAAAAACCTTAGCATTTACCCCTGTATAAGTCTGAAATTTCATTCATAATGGTCTTAAAAAGTCTTAAATTTAACCTGGTGAAACCTGCAGAAACCCTGTTTATGGGTATCTTTTTTCTGTTGAACACAAAAAAGAAATTTTGAAGAATGCCAGTTGCTGGGACCCATCGACCTCTATAGAAATAACTATGCAAGTTGATGAGCCGCATCAAACCGTTCAACAAAAAAAAAAAAGAAATTCAAATAGGTTGATAATAATAACTAAATGGTAGATTTTTTTTAAAGCCTGAATGAACACTTATTTTTATGACTAATAATTAAAATTATGCACACAAACCCCAATTGTCCTAAATCTTTCAGTTTTGACTTTAACATGGTCTTGACATATTTTGTCAAAGTAGCCCTTAAAATATCAGTTGAAGGTTATAAAGACAGACTACAAATACTTCAATTGACTGAATAAAACATTTCTACATAGTCAGTATGACTGTATAAACTAAATTTATAAGACAATAAATAATCTTCCCAGCTTTAGTGTAAAAAATATTCTCCATGTTTACTAATGGCATTTTCCCTCTCTCCTTATATTTAGGATCCCAGCTTAGCGCACAACTTGAGGGCTGGTTATCTCAAGCACAATCTATAGCGGGTCCAGCCAGAGCCATAATAGCACCGTAAGTGGAATGGAACCAGAAAACCACTTTCACTTGTATTTCTGATGTCTCAAAGGACTGTATTTTGCAGGCACGCCGGCTACACCTACTGCGGTGCGTGTGCCGCTCACGCCTACAAGCAGGTGGACCCCTCCATCACGTAAGCAATTTTTAAAAAATTTTCTCTTGACGTAGCCGTAATATTGAGTTTGCCATGGGGAGAGAGGGTAACCGCAGTGCTGCTCTCTCATTCATCAGTCGGAGGGTGTTCATTCTCGGCCCCTCTCACCACGTGCCGCTGTCTCGCTGTGCCCTCTCCCCCGCCGAGGTCTACAGAACGCCACTGTACGACCTGAGGATCGACCAGAAGGGTAAGGAGTCTCATTTCTAGGCCTGTCACAAAAGTCAATACATCGACTTATCGCGCAGCACATGGACATGACCTCAATCATTTTTGGTGATGCAATATATATCGTCCATATTTAAAAAAACTATTCTTGCAATATTTAAGCTGATTGCACAACAGCTCTATCTCTATTGGAAGTGTCCATATCAGTATGGTTTGAAAACACTATAGCATTTACTATAAATTACTTTAGTATATTTTTATGTGGGTGTCCGACAACTGAAAATAGATCTGGTAGCAGATAACGCAGCCTCTGTTACTTTTTACCTTGCACTTTTTTTTGTTAACATTTATTATTATTATTATTTATTTAGGATATGCGTTTTCACATTCTGATTCCAATGCCTAATTGTTACACTGTTAAAATGACTGTAATTAAATGAAATATTCTTAAGAATAAAATATTATGTCATCTTTGGAAAAGTGTACTTGCATTGTGATGATATTATTTTGTCATTCTGGCTAGGGCTGCGCGATTAATCGGAAAAAGATTGTGATCTCGATTCAACCCCACACACCATCTTATTCTAGGATTTATACGATTCATCCTATTACATCTTCAAGTTCAGGAGAGAAGCATAAAGGCGGTTCACATTGTTTTATATAGGTTGCTCCGCAATGTGGACACCTCTATATGGCGTTAAAAGTGTCACATTCTGTAATTATATGGTATAATTCACCCAAAAATGTTATTTCTGTCTTAATGTAATGACGTATTCGTGGCCACGAAATCACACGTGAGCAGAGTGAGAGCTGTATGTTTACCACAGAGGGATTGCTTGGGAGCCACGCGGGAAGTATGATTTGCATGTGTGGTATTTTTGACGGCAGCCATGACATGAGTGCACTCGCCAGTGAAAGTGAAACCGAAAGCAAGCACACCATTTAAGTGATCATATCGCATTAGTTATGATTACAACAAGCTTTTGATATATTTTTTCTTTCATTCGCTAAAAATAGCGAAATGTTCATTAAGAGTTACATTTTTCGCTGGAGGAAACAGCTGTGCTGATGAGGTGAACGGCGAGAAAACCCGACTGCTCCTCCGTGACATTGAGATACAGGTGATACAAGGTTATCTATATCAAAGAACTGCAAATAAGCAGATATTATACCAATTTATCGATAAACACACACCTCGTTCTCTCTGTCCATGGCTGTGGTTTGCTGATCAAATGAAAAACAAAAGACGTGGAGGAGCCGAATTCTGCCGAATTCTGAGTAGCTACAGCCCCCCTAAAATAGGCCTAGCAACGCCCATGGTTGTGCATAAGAATAAACATTTAACAGTGTCAATATAACTACTATAGTTTATATAATGTTCAATATACTGCAGGAGGGAATCTGATAGACAAATATCCCATTTTACTACTGAAAAAAAAGGTCTAATAATCTTGATGACAGATTGCAAGCATATGTCTCAAACATAATAATTCAACTTTAGAATTATGAATAGTTGTATTCTGATGTAATCACTTCACTCTGCATTAACGACCAGGACAATTTTAAAGTCTATTCAAATCCACCGTTCCAAGTCTATGAAAAATTTTGCATTTTAACCAATAGTTGACCTACAAGTAGGCCTAATATTATTATTGTTTAAATATTACCACATGCTTGAGAAATAACAATAATAATAGCCTACGCATTAATCTTTATTTTACATTTACAGAATCGTGAGAAAATCGTGATCTTTATTTTAAGCAAAAAAACTGTGATTCTCATTTTAGCCAGAATCGTGCAGCCCCAATTACAGGGTTCATACGGTTCTGGAAAAGTCATGGAATTTTGACAAGGCATTTTCCAGGCCTGGAAAAGTTTTGGAAAAACAAACAAACCCAACATATTTTGGAAAAATCATGGAAATGAATTTGTTTAATAAAAATCTGTCTACTTGAATATGTTTGAGGTGACAATATTGGGTAAATTTTAAATATAATTGTGCTGTTCATCTCTTCACGCGTCGATCTCTGTGTGGGGTAAAAAAGCAACTAGCTGTTTCAACTTTGGCTCTCTTTCACTCGCATTCGTCGAAATTCAAGCTACATTTTTGAGTGTGGTGTCCAGAAACCATCTCTAACTACAGGGCTAAGATACTGCGGGTGCTAAAAGCTAATTTGATTTCGTACTCTTTTAAGTCTTTTGAAAACACTCAAGTCAACATTTCTAAAATATTTTCACACAGACAGCAAGATACTTTCTAAAACTATTTTACAGATTTAAAAAAAACTACACATATTATCACATATTTTTTGATATGCTGTAATAAATTTGAACGTGCATTTTTTTCGCTTAGTGTACGGAGACATTACATGAAACAAGTTTTGGAAAAGTCATGGAAAATTCCTGGAACTTTAGCAGTAAAAATGTATATGAACCCTGTAATTAAAATGACAATGATATAGTTTATCGCAATATATTTTGGTGCAATGTATCGTACAACACAAAATAGATATCGTGACAGGCCTACTCATTTCCTCCCTGCTCACTCTCAAACCAAAACCTTGGCAGAATTAAATGCTGACTGAATAACAATGCACAGAAAAGGTGTCACCCAGATTGTTTTTAACTTCAGGCTCCTTTGCTTTCAAACTGTGCTTTGGAGAGATCACATTTTGTTATTAGCTTTCCCATAGCCGTTGTGGTGATAGACGTGCAATATAAAACGATGAGAGATAATTATTAGACGATGCTTCGTATTAAGGAGGCTTTGTGTTATTATGATTGTCATTGCAACATCTCAGTGCAATAAACAAAGGCTTTGAATTTCTTCACATCTCTTCTCTGTTTGGCAGTTTACGCTGATCTGTGGAAAACGGGCATGTTTGAGAGGATGAGTCTGCAGACAGATGAAGATGAACACAGCATTGAGATGCACCTGCCTTATACCGCTAAAGCCATGGAGAGGTAACTAACAACCAGATGACATCATACCCCTAAGACATCTAATATGTGGATGACTTTTGTATTTGAGTTTTTTTAGATGCAACCATGATCCTTGGCAATTCATGAAATGTAGGTCAAGAACTAATGTCACTTTTTTTTTTTATGTGACTTTATTTTATAGATTTTAGGAATCACCAAGAACAATGGTATAAGTTACTGGAGAATTATATAACATAAACCGTCTTTTGAGAATAATGTGAAATTTTTCAAATATTATCGCAATATTTCCTGCCTTTTTTCTTTTAAGTTGGTTGGAATAAAAGCAGTTTTCCTTTTAAGAAATTATTAGTTTTTGATTTGCTACAGAACAAAGCACTTTTTTTCAATGACTTGCCTAGTTAACCTAGTTAAGCCTTTAATGTCCTCTTAATACTAGTATCTTAATACTAGTATCTTGTAAAATAGTATGTACTATCATCATGACAAAGGCAATAGAAATTATTTATTAGAAATTAGCTTTGAAAACTATTATTTTTTTAAAATGTTGTAAAATATATCTTCATTAAATAGCACTTGGGACATATTTGAAACATTAATAATTTTGGCTTCAACTTGATATAGTTCAGAGACATAAAGAAATGCTTTTATTCTGCAAAAATTAAATCTTTTTTTGCACTTTACACAATAATTATTGTTTCAAAGCAGTTTTACAATCAATTGCAATCAAAAACAAAAAAGTTAAGGTTATTAGTTACTATAACTTTATTAGTTACTAATAACTTTAACTAGTAATTAATAGCTTTAACAGTTAAAGTTATTATATAAAAACATGGTTACCCTGCAGTTATATAGTATAAAATCAGAATCAGAAAGAGCTTTATTGCCAGGTATGTTCACACATACGAGGAATTTGTTTTCATGACAGAGCTTCTACAGTGCAACAGAATTACAGAGACAGGACTAAAAAAACAGATAATAAATATATATGTGATGTCTATGTGTAGGTCATACCTGCCAACACCGTATTTCAGACCCATCTCTCGCCACCCTCCCGTTTTGTTATTTCTCCCGAAAAACTCCCGTAATTTAAACAACCCCCCCACCCCTGCCTCAGCTTTATGGTACAGTCTGTAACACCCCTGGGTCGCCGGCTTTGTTATAGTATCCGATTGCAGTGGCTGCCCGAAACCCGGTGCATAATAGTTACTTACCTGGTTCTCAGCTGTGCTATTCTGACACCCCCACCTCCCCCAGGCCTCAGCTTTTTGGGACAGTCTGTAACACCCCGTGTCGCCTACTTTGTTATAGTATCCGATCGTAGCGGCTGCCCGAAACCCGGTGCATAGTAGTTACTTACCCGGTTCTCAGCTGTGTTATTCAGACACCTAACCCTCGACACCAAGCCCCCTCCCACGTAGTTTACAGATGAAGTTGTATAATAAAATGAAGTGACACAGGAAAAAAGTATTGAACACATGAAGAAAGGGAGGTTTAGAAAGGCAGTGAAAGCCCAGAGAGCAGCTGAACTCTCTCAGTAGTTATTCAGCAACTTTCTGCCCTTTGTCATTGTTAGCTGCTTCAGTCCTACAGCTATATTAACAGATGATGAAGCTGAAACCAGAGTGGACATTTCAGCAAGACAGTCACAAAACACAGCCAAGAAAACTCTCAAATGTTTTCAGAGAAAGAAAATCAAGCTCTAGAACGGCCCAGCCAATTTACTTGACTTGAATCCAATATAAAATATAAAATAAAGATCAGATTTGATAGACGAGACCCACAGAGCCATCAAGATTTTTACAATCTGTTGAAGTCTGTGAAAAACTCACATCTGAGCAATTCATGTGGCTTTATTCTACATATCAGAAGCGTCTTTAAGCTGCCATCACCCAAAAAAAGCCTTTTATATAAAGTATTAAATACGTTTCAGTAGTTCAGAACTTTCTCCTTGTGTCATTCCATAGTTCTTACACATAACCAATTTTTCAGTTTTTTTTTAATCTTTGTATTGTTTGGGTTTTTACCAAAATCTGGCTCAATTCCATGTTAACCGCTCCTTTAGAATATTTTTTCCAGAAGAAACCTAACGTATTGAATACTTTTTTCCCCACTGTATGTGTAGGTATATGTCAAATTAGAGAGTATTGATGTGACACTGAAGACTGCCGAAAATTCAGCATCACAACAACAGTGCTATTTTAAATTATTTTATAACAAGGAGACAATCATTTTAAATATTAACTGTATTCTACACTATTACAGCTACTTGTTACTGTATTTATAATAGTAACTACAACCTTTTTGAGAACAAGACTTCTTTAAAAATGACTACTGTATAGGAATATTAGTGTTGCTGAAAGAAGTCTCATCTTCTGCTCTGCTTTGGCATTATTATATCAAAATATGTTTTTGCGGTACTTAAGTTCTGACTGGTAACCTCTACCTGGACCTACATGTAGGACAGACAAAAATGTAAATGTAAAGAGAGGGAAGAATAATCTATCAAGGTTTCACCTCATCTCTATGCAGAGGCCATGAGCAGCATTATTGACCCATAGTCCCGCTTTAATGCTCATTCATCTCTGTCAGATCCACTAATTATGTTGTCAGGATCTGTTTACCTAGTGCAGTGCATCTAATTAGTTTGCTGTGATGTGATGGATGTTCAGTTTTTTTTTTTTTTTTTTTTTTAACGCAAGAGCCACTAACTGCTTCTATTATTCCATTAAAACATTACTGTATATGGGCATAGAGAAGTAAACATTTACTCAGAATATTTGATTAGACATTTGGATTTTTTTTTATCCCAAGCAGAGCAATTAGTTGCCGAGCAACTGTAATATTTTTAAAGGTTTCAAGCAATTTCTCTTCACTAATCTCTCATACCTCTGCAATTTAGGGAATTGAAAGCCCTTACAGAGCTATTGATGTGAAATGGTCACAGCGTTTTAACGAGTGATGCAAAACGCATTGACAAAAGAATATTTATGAACGTGCAAATGTCAAATCTCCATCTGGGAGCAGACAAATGATTCTGTTCTGGTCTTTTGTTTCTCAAAAACAGCCATAAAGATGAGTTCAGCATCGTCCCTGTGCTGGTTGGAGCTCTGAGTGAATCTAAAGAGCAAGAATATGGCAAGCTGCTAAGCAAATACCTGGCTGACCCCTCCAATCTCTTCATCATTTCCTCTGACTTCTGCCATTGGGGTGTGTGTCCACTTGCATGCATTAAGTTTTCAGCTGTAAAAAAAAAAGTAGTAAAATGATCAGTCTCATTTATAGTTTGTAATTTCCTGTTCTTAACAAGAGAAGTACTGATGACAAGATGCTGACATCTCGTCAGCGGTAAATCTACTAAGGTTTGTACAGACTGGTCTTGATGTTCTGGTACTAGTCAGTGCTCTGGGTATGTTATTATTAAGAAATGCATTCAAAATTAAAATAGAAAAAGTATTTAAAAAAAAAAATCCAATAGAGCAATCCCAGCGTTATGGATGTGACATTTGCAGTAAAAACTCAAAACATAAATTCAATGTTAACATTATATAGAGACATCTGTTTATATTTTTCCAAAACAACTAAACACATGTTATGGGATCAGAAAAATATCAATCCGTAAACATATTTTAGATTTTAAATGAGAAAAATAAAACATGCGTTATGGATGTGACCAAAAAAGTCTGGGAGTTTACAGTGTACGACATACCTTGTAGAAATTCTGTGAATTAAACCACACAACCCAAAAGAAACAATGCTAATCAAAAGGATGAGTTCTCGCTACAGAACAAAAAATACTGGTTTTATTTTATTTTACATCTTTGCATCTATGAGGAAAAAGCTTCATTATGGATGTGACATCTCTTTGTTATGGATGTGAAATTAGCACTTGTGTGACTTTGGTAAATCAAATATAATTGTTTGAAAACATTGACAGAGGCATTTCTGAGTATTTTTAGAGTACTGTAAAATACAAGCCTACTTGAAAAACTTAGATAGGGTTTCACTATTTTGGTGAAAACTTAATTTTTTTCATGGCAAGGTTGACATTTGCATGGAATTGCTCAATAATAATTATGAGTATATATAAGAGAAATGGGTACAAGACAAATACTTTTAATTTAGCTTTGTGTGTGTGTGTGCATTCTCAAGTTCAGTGAATTTATTTTAGTGATTTATTTAGTGACTGTCATTTTTATTTAGAATCTCAATAATTAATAATTTATTGTAACTGTAATATACAAAAAAAACACTAGCATATTTGAATCCTCAAGTGCATTCCTAAAATATAAATTGTCATTTTAAATCTTTATACTTTGAAACTACCATTTGCAACAATGGAGTTTTGATAATTTAAAATCACAAAAAATATATTTCCGCTTATACATTTACATATTTTACTCAGAATCAGAATATATTTCAGAAGTCAGAATAAGTTTAATTTTGACAAATATATCTATAACCAAGGCTTGACATTAACACCCGCCAACCCGCCAAATGCGGGTAGATTTCAGCTGTGGCAGGTTGGACAGACACTCTCACTAGCCACTTTGGCTGGTTGAAAATATTTTTTAAATTGTAGTTTTCTTAAAAGCAATGTTCGACAATAAAGATCGCCTAATATTCGTGCAAATGTGATCTTAGAATTGAGTAGCAGCAGGACTGACAAAAGTAGTTGTGTTCACTCGAACAAAAAAAAAGCAGGTGATTACCAAATGAAAGGATGATGTGATGCAGGTGATGTGATGCATGCTACTGTTAAAAAGCGTGCGCACTCCCGTTTACTTGCGCGAAGGAACCGTGCCTAGAAGCAGCCCAACTGGTGCGTTCGGTTCTCTTTGGAATAGGCTGGGCAAAAAGTGATGATCGTGCACCCACAGTCCTGCTGCTTTAAAGAGCTCAAGATTAAAAAAATATATATATCCTTTTGTAAGCAGCAGCAGACTCTGCTTTTGCTTTAATTATTATTTGAACAGATTAGTAACAGGCCTAACATTACCGTGTGCACCTGATCATCCTTTCATGATCACACACTGTATGTTTTTTTTACCTGCTTTCTTTTGCCTACAGGTATTTTCATTAATATTGTTTAATTATCTTTTTTTTTTTTTTTTTACAATAGCATTGCTTTAATATGAGATTAACTCTGCATTTATGGGTAGTTGGTGACATGGGACCTTTAGTCAGGACAGATACATTTAGTAAATCTTTAATGTTGAGCCCTGAAAAGTTATGTGAAATAAAAACTAATTGCAATGCGACACAACCCATTAGCTCATGCACATTGAGCAAGCTAATACACAACACACACAAAAAGTGAAATGAATGAGGAGGGGCATGTGGACATAACACAAAATCTAAATCAAGTAGTTTTAGCACAAAGTCAAAATTATGCATACAAAATATATTTTCCCAACAATAAAGATGTGGCTAGTGAAAAAGGCAAGTGGCTAGTTATGTTGGAAATCTACTAGCCACAATGGCTAGTGATCACCCTGTCTATAACCCCTATATTTGTCACACATATACAGGGTTATAGGTATCTTTATCAAAAGTCATTCTGACTTCTGAAATATATTTATCTTACAATATATGGTGGCTCAGTGGTTAATACTGTCACCTCACAGCAAGAAGGTCACTGGTATGAGTCCCGGGTGGGCCAGTTCTGTGTGGAGTTTGCATGTTCTCCCCATGTTCGTGTGGGTTTCCTCCGGATGCTCCAGTTTCCCCCACAGTCCAAAAACATGTGGTAAAAGTGAATTGGATGATCTAAATTGCCCGCTTTGTGTGTGTGTGTGTGTGTGTGTGTGTGTGTGTGTGTGTCTGTGTGTGTGTGTGTGTGTGTGAATGCGAGAGTGTATGGGTGTTTCCCAGTACTAGGTTGCAGCTGGAAGGGCATCCACTGCGTAAAACATAGGCGACCCCTGATAAACAAGGGACTAAGACAAGGCAAAATAAATGAATTGAATGACACTAAAATAAAACCTCACCCTTTTATTCAATATTCTGCTTCAGCTGGAAATCCGTCACAATATTTAACTAATATTTGTAGTAACATCCTTCCTGTTCGTCTGGACTTTAATGATCTGATGCTCTTACAATCATGCAAAAAATTCAACTAAAGATGAAAAAAAAACCATATAATAAGCAACACCGTGGACATCTGAGATGCATGGTGTGCTCATTTGCACGAGGTGAAATTCCTGCAAGCCATTTAAAATGAAGTGTCTCAAATGAATGATAACGAAGGCAGCATGAATCTGGTAATAAAGATATGCTCATTTTCATCTCTCACCCACAACATCTCAGCAGCACAGACTCTCAAGCCTCTCAATCACTTACATGAAGCATGAGAAACACTGCCTAAATAGCCAGCTGACTTCTGTAGCATAATTAATGCTGTATATTTGTATTTGTGCTTTTTTTTTGCTAGTTAAATTATCAGTGATTATATTTTGCTTCATCTGTTCTGCAGGTCAGCGTTTCCGTTACACCTACTACGATGAAAGCCAAGGAGAGATTTACAGATCTATCGAGCACCTTGATAAAATGGTAAACTTTGTGCCCTTTGCTTCTGGTTAACTCACTTAATGTCTGATATATGAGGTTTAAATGCAAGCAGTCCATTCTGGTTTGGGATACACTGTGTGCTTAATCCTATTGGTGTTTCTAGGGGAAAAAAAGGTGAGGAATTTTTCTCCAAGCTAAAGAGTCATTGTTATGGTTACTCTGACGTAGAAGTCGGTGATTCAAAGACAGATTTTAATACTTTCCACCCATGACAGTCTATCAAATAGCAGATGTTCTTAGCAACCCAAGCCTAATTAAAGGCTTACCAACTGGGCAAAGCCCTTTTGCCTCTGTAGGGTCATTTATTGGACAAGGATTGTGTTTGATCTGCAGCTCCTTCTAGGAAATAGGCATTCATTATTGTGTACCTGAAAATCCATCTTGCTTTTGGAGAGTTAAATAGTTTATATCTAGCAATTAAACTACACCAGATGTTTTAATGCTGGATTTCATCATCAGAGAGCCATAACCAAAACAAAAATGAAATGTTTAATATTATTAACTGCTTTAATGACAATGACTTGTTGATGTAGAAATGTAAGAAATGTATGGGTCAAATATGAAAAAGTTTTCAAGAATCATTACAATGAGTTTTGACAATATAAATAATTTATTACAAATAGTTGTAAACGTGAGCACAATACACCTGTCCTTTACTCTCTTCACTGGCTCCATGCTAAATTACAATTGATTTTAGTAGTTGACAATTACTGTGGTTTGTTTTTAAACCAGTTAATGGTCTTGCGCCTTCATATTTATGTGAGATTTTAAGGGTTCGTAAACCTAACAGGGCCCTATCGGCAGGCCAGTTGTTGCTTGAGGCCCCCTGATCCAGGTATAAACACTAGCGTGATCGTTCTTTTGCAGTGGCAGGTCCAAAACTGTAGAATACTCTCCCTGTAGAACTTCACATCATCACGAATGTGGCACTATTTAAAGCAAAACTTAAAACCCTTTTATTTAGAATTGCTTTTGATATTCAGTAGTGCAAAATGCTGTTTTATTGTTTTATTGACAATCTTGTTTAGATTGTGTTCTTACGATCTTATGTTTTATATATATATATATATATATATATACATATATATATATATATATATATATATATATATATATATATATATATATATATATATATATAGTATATATATATATATATATAGTATATATATATATAGTTATAAAATACTGTATGTATGTACAGTATAAGATACAAATTATATATACATTTAAATATCTATGTGACAAAGTTTTGTATAGTTTTGTTTTCATGTACAGTTGAAGTCAGAATTATTAACCCCCCTTTGAATTTTTTTTTCTTCTTTAAATATTTCCCAAATGATGTTTAACAGAGCAAGGAAATTCACAGTATCACAGTATGTCTGATAATATTTTTTCTTTTGGAGAAAGTCTTATTTGTTTTATTTCGGTTAGAATAACAATAACTTGCCTAGTTACCCTAACCAGCCTAGTTAACGTAATTAACTTAGTTAAGCCTTTAAATGTCACTTTAAGCTGTATAGAAGTGTCTTGAAAAATATCTAGTAAAAAATTATGTACTATCATCATGGCAAAGATAAAATAAATCAGTTATTAGAAATTAGTTATTAAAACTATTATGTTTAGAAATGTGTTGAAAATCTTCTCTCCGTTAAACAGAAATTGGGGAAAAAAATAAACGGGGGCTAATAATTCTGACTTGTATGTGTTTGTATCACATATACATAATAAATATATAAAATACATAAACACACGTAATGCCAAATTTTAATTTTAGTTTTGGATATGATTAATCATTACCTGGCACTAATATAAATCATCTTTGAAACCAAAATGGGACCCATGTGCATTAATGCGTTTTCTTTGTTTTTATATTTTTTTTCAGGGAATGGGAATTATAGAACAATTGGACCCCATCTCCTTTAGCAATTACTTGAAGAAATATCATAATACAATTTGTGGTCGCCATCCCATCGGCGTTCTTCTAAATGTAAGTACCTAATGAATGATTCATCCGAATGGCTCCGTGAATTTCCCCCGGGACATTTTATTTAGCAAACCATTGTTGACTCAGTAAAGCAGAAGCAGAATAATGCAAATAATGGCTAGCCCGTAAGCGTGGTAATTAGTCAAGCACTTAACCGGTGCGGAGCTTTTATTAATGTCATCTTTTTCCCCCCAACTAATGTCTTTCATTATCAAGCTTTTAAGATTTACTATTGTCTGTGGTCTAAAAGCATCTCTTCATTGCTGATTCTCAGGCCGTGGCGGAACTGAAAAAGAACGGCATAGACATGAACTTCTCTTTCCTAAACTATGCGCAGTCAAGCCAGTGCCGAAACTGGTCGGACAGCTCTGTGAGTTACGCTGCTGGAGCTCTCATCGTTCATTGAGGTGAACTGTCCCTGGAGCCTCCTAGAAGATTCTTTCCCACCTATCCCCCACATCCTTTCCCTGCCTCTTCTATAGGAAGGACATGCGAAGTTCGTCGCAGCTGGGAATCCTCAAACATACCCCCAATTCAGATGTAATGTTAGATACTAACCTCCTCTTCCTACAGCTTTTCCTACAGAGGCAACTCGGATGATGCTATAGCTTGAAGTATAGCTGCAGTTTTTTTGGGGGTGTTGCAAGGTCAGATTTTTTTGGTTGTTTCATTTTTTTGGATCGTTTAGTTGGGGGTTGTGAGGCAGAATTCGCTTTCGACCCATGAAGGACTTTAGGTGTCCGATGAGCCCTTGTATAATTGAAAAGCAAGACACACTTAAGGTTTAAATAAAGAAATAAAACCATTGGCATTGCACTCTTTTCGCAAGTCTACATATATAATGTTTCACGTAATGATTTGGGGAAAAAAAGGAAGTTGACTGATTGTAACATGCCCATGTACACCCTGAGAATTGTAGTAATAGCTACTGCAATGGTCCTGTTGTAGTTTTTTTTAAAGGGCTACACGATACCCACTAACCCTCCACTGTACTGGATATACCAAAAAATAGCTTTTCTTTCATCTAATCTTTTCTTGTAGTCGAATTAAAGTCTTTTTTCTGATTCTTATATTTTGTTCTGTTCATTTTATTTCATTACTATTATTTAGCTTTAATACGCGTTTGACATGTAATCTCCAAATGTGTGGAAGTATTTAGTAGTGTTTGAAGTCTAAAGGAAGTGTTTTAATTTAGCGCAGTTCAGGTGGACCCCTTTCAGACGGCTATGGAGGATGAAACTTGCAAAGACAATGAATAAATATGCATGTAAAAAAAATAAATGAATAAATAAATCCATAAATGCTTGCATAAAAAATTAAGAATAAATAAATAAATACGCAAATACAGTGCTCAGCGTATATGAGTACACCCCATTTTGAAAATGAATATTTTGATCCATTTCTCAGTGAATATAGGCAATGTATTTTGGTGCATTTAAACCAAACATCTTTAGAAATAGAAAGATAATATAATTAAATTCAAGCAAAATATTGAATAAATTACAAACTACAAAATTTTATACATTTTTTTGTGTCTCTTGAATTTTGCTCTTTTAAAAATGTTTATTTAATATTTTTCTATGACATAAATTTGGGTGTAGTAATTTTGGACTGCTATTATAAATAATTTGGTTAGATTAGCACCAGATTTTACCATGGTACTGACTAATCTAATGTATATATATATATATATATATATATATATAAAATCCATGAATGCCTGTATAAATAAATATATATATAATTAATAGTGCTGGCAGATAAATAGTGAAATAAATTGCATGAATGTTGGGTGAATAAAAATATGCTAAACTGAAAGTCCCCACCCCACCCCCCACCCCCCTTTCAAGCGTTTATTGATTTTTGAATGTAGTTCCGAGTTTACTTTTCCTCAGCTCAACATGCTAATGAGAAGGTGTATGTCAATCCTCAGAAGACGGTCTTTATGCCCACAGTGGTTGATCTATAGAAAAATCTTGTGTTTGGATTTAATTTCATTTTCCTTCGGCTTAGTCCCTTTATTCATCAGAGGTCACCACAGCGGAATGAACCGCCAACTTATCCAGCATATGTTTTTTACACAGCAGATGCCCTTCCAGCTGCAACCTAGTACTGGGAAACATCCATACACACTCATTCACACACATACACTACGGCCAATTTAGTTTAATCAATTCACCTATACCACATGTTTTTGGACTGTGGGGGGAAACCGGAGCACCCTGGAGGAAACCCACACCAACATGGGGAGAACATGCAAACTCCACACAGAAATGCCAACTGACCCAGCTGAGGCTTGAACCAGCGACCCTCTTGGTGTGAGCCACTGTGTTGCCCATTGCCTTCGAATTATTTTATTTTTTATTCATTTATTTTTTTAACTGCCTTCTATGATTGACAGACACCCTCTCATTAGCATGTTGAGCTGAAGAAAAAGTAAACATGAAACTGTTCAAAAATGAATAAAAGTTTAAAATGGGGTAGAAAATCAAATTTCAGTTTAGCATTTTCTCATTCCCCCTACATTCGTGTAATTAATTAAATTATTTATCTGCCTGTGCTAATTATTATTTTTATATTTATTTATACAAGAATTTGTGGACTTTATATGTATTTATTTGCATTGTTTTATTTTTTTCGAAGGAATTTGTGTATTTATTTATTCATTCATTCATTTTTTTTATTTGCATATTTATTTATATTGTTTTTTGCAGGTTTTGTCCTCCATAGACAGCTTGCCCCATCAACCTTAAATGGTAGGGGGATTATTTAATTGTATTTTGTTTTGGTTATTCCTATTTCACGCAAGTTAGCAGCCATGTTTAACTAATAGTGATGCACACCCGTATCGAGGAACGATTTTTTTTTTGAAAGGCATAGGCGTTACCTTTTTATTCCATCAACCTCAAACCTCCCAAAGAGCACAATGCAGCAAGTCCTTTTCTTTTTCTTTTTTCCTGTGTAACCATCAGAAGGAAAACAGAAATGCTCCTTTTCAACCTCACCAAGGTTTGAAAGCCTCAAACCAGATCTTCAAACAGAAATCAAAGCATGTCGTACCATGCAGATGTGCCTTGGGTCAGTGTTAAATGATTTATTTTTCATCCTGTGTTATCCACTCTCCATTCAAAAAAAAAAAAAGACTTGATTTTAGTCTGTCTCGAATCGGTTTTCACTGTTTTTAAAGTAGGGGGAAGAGATCGGCTTCACCCAGCACAACACCTGTTCTTGTACTGTTAGAGTTTTTGTTATGTTAGTACCGTTTATAATTATTCAAAACTATTAAAATAGCAGTTCACGCGTTGTCAAACCAATGTCGGAGTTAATTGAAGCACTCCACATGGGAGTCGTTTTTTGAATCTCAGGTTACATTGAAGCATTACAGAATTCTCGCCAGATATGACAAAGGGTCATGGCTAATGTTGCAAAGAAACAATAAAGTGTAATAATGACAAAAAGTTAATATGCTGTGGTGTTCCTTTTACTCGTCTTAAGTGTTTTGCAATTTCTTTCTGTGTTTGTGACATGTTTATGAGCAAGTTTGTTATTGAAGTGGCCCACATTCATTTAATTGTGCTTCTCTCCCAAGTTGTCGTTTCTCTGCCGCTACGTTTTGTTTTTAATTGAAAGTTAGCCGAATCATTGATGTGTGAGTTTAAACCGCATTCTAATCCATGTTAAGTGAAACAATTTAAATGTGTATGTTTAAATGATTTGTATGCAGTAAAAGCAATCCTTAACATGCTTCGGTCATTATCGGTTATGTATGTGATTGGAATTGTGCAGTTGTAAATTATATAGAATTATTGAGTACTGATATTTGTACTGAAAGTTTTTACTGTAAAAAGGACTTAGTTAGGGGAGAGCGGGGACGAAGGAAAAGTAACAAAGCAATTTTATAACATCACATTGGGCATGCAACCCTTGGTGTAGCTGCCAAATATCAGCTGATTTTGGGACCATGTCCCATGGTTCGGTCCGAATTTCAGTTTTTAAGTGCAAAAAAGTAAATTATTGTAGTGGTTCTTTTTTCCTTACTACAAGTTGTGTTTCTCTTTTCATGCATCACACAAATGACCAATCTAAAGGTTATTTAGTGCTATAGCACATCCTTAAGAGTTTTTCAGTTTAAAAGTAAATCAGTTTAAATAGGCAAGAGTTTCTGTGGGGACGAAAGTAACACTGTTATTTATGTCCCACTGCTAATAGACAAACCTTATTTTTCACTTCCACGTTAGAGTTTTCAGTGTTTTGACTCATATGTTTTATTAAATTATTGCACATTTCCAATAATAATAAAAAATATTATATATATAAATAATAAAAATTGTTGAAAATGTTAACATATTGCAGTGTTGGATTGCTTTTGAAACACTTGATGAAAATGAAATTTTTATTTTCAATTTTTCATTTTTTTTGCAAAAATAAAGGACAGAATATGTTTGCAGTGAACATTTACAAGGTCATAGTCAGATGTATTTAAAATAAACAAGATTAAGCCAGTAAATCTAGTAAATATTGTGTTACTTTTGACCCTCACGTGTTAATTTTGTCCCTGCTGACGGAGTCAAAAGTTAACAATGCACAATTTAAAGTGGAATTATTTTAAAGTTGTTCTCATTTTTTCAAAATACCACCTGATATTGATAGACCACACTTATGAGTTAGTAACCAGAGCAAAAATATATTTCTGTCTAAAAGGTTTTCCTTTAAATGAAAAATGGTACATTCATCCCCGCTCTCCCCTACTTAAAAAAGAGGGTAAACAATTGGCTTAAATGCAACAAGTTGACTTAACTTTAAAAACCCATTGTGACTTTGAACTCTTAGGTAAATTGAATATACCTTTACTTTTTTTTTAATGGAAACAGATTTACTCACTTTAAGCAAAGTCAACTAATTGCTTTAAAAGTAGGCCTGTCACGATTAGGATTTTTTAAATAATACTTTATAAAGCAGAAACTTGAAGAACAGTAAGTACATGACATGCAAACTGAATAGTATAATCTGCTGGTTTTGAACATAGACTAATAACGAAATAGTTATGTAAACAAACAAAACATTACCCTTATCCCAACCCATATTTGACCCCCCCCCCCCCCCCCCCCCCCCCAAAAAAAATAAATAAATAAATAAATAAATAAATAATTAGATAAATGATTTAATAAAAATATAAAATATTTAAATAAATAAAAAATAATGCTAAATACTAAAAAAAGAAGAAAAGAAGATAAAAAAAAATGGTGGGTGGGGATGGGGGTTACATCTACAAAGAAGATTAGGTCTCGACAAAAGAACTCACAGGGTTCCACATTTTATAAAATAAACTGACAGAGACCCTAATGGAGTATTTGTGATAAAGAATTTTTGTTGTGGGATATATTGTCACAGAAATTGTTTATGCCCTGATTATATAATTATAATACAACAGCATAGTAATGTAAATGGCCATAAACACTTTCAAAAAACAAAGGCTTTCCATTATTAAGGTTATTTAGATTGTGTAATTTGATGTTAAAAAGGTAAGAGTATGTTAAAAAGGTTAATGTTAAAATGTTAATACACACTTAAATGTCTTATTAATATCCAATTATAAACCTTGACACTGGTGAGGTAGAATGTAAATGTAATGGTAAAATGGCTTTAACGATATTTGTGAATTTGTAAATATTTATTCCATTATTCATTTTCTTTTAGGCTTAGTCTCTTTATTAATCTGGGGTTGCCACAGCGGAATGAACCGGCAACTTCTCCAGCATATGTTTTACGCAGTGGATGCCCTTCCAGCCGCAACCCATCACTGGGAAAGTAAATATTTATTGTAACAGCAAAAGTTATTGAGGTCATGTCCAAGTATTGTACGATAAGTCGATATATTGATTATTGTTACAGGCCTAGTTAAAAGCTTAAGGATTACTCACTTTTTAAGGTAAACATTTACAGTGTTCTTTGTGTTCGATAAACACCTATACCAAACAAACAGTGTTGTTTTAACTACCACACATGCATATATGAAACTTCTAGTTTTATATGTCTTGATATTAATCGATAATGAATGGTTTTGGTTGACACGTGGATAAAACTAAAGTGTAGGCATTATATAGCATGCAAATCTCAACTAATAAACGCAAGGAGCTTTGTGTTGAATAAAAACATTTAAAATTCTGTCCATGTTAAGAAGACAATATGAGAATAAGAATTAAGAGAATGCAGTTTTTATGCACTTTAGTTTGTATAGGCATATCGGTTCAAACAGTGAGCAAATATGATAATTTCTTCCTCTTTAATGCAAGTTACAGCACAAAATAAACATGAATGAATTCTCACACCCTAATCACTTTCCAACAATCTTGGTTTCATCTGCATAAAGATGTAAAACCAGTCACCTCAGTCAAGTCATTCAGTATCCACCTTCAGAAAACTTTAAATATTGACATTATATTCGCCTAAATTACTTAACTTGGTTATGAAATCCAGTGTTTATATAAAAAAAAACGGAACTGAAATGCTATATTTAAAAATTATATAATGAAGATTTAGATGTTATTTTAAATGCTGATTATTATTCATTCATTCATTCATTTTCTTTTCGGCTTAGTCCCTTTATTAATCAGGGGTCACAACAGCGAAATGAACCGCCAACATATCCAGCACATGTTTTATGCAACGGATGTCCTTCCAGCTGCAACCCATCACTGGGAAGCTGATTATTATATGTAGAATAAAATAGATTGGGTTCTGTTGTTAAATGCAGAAGTAGTATACAAGCATTAGGGCTCCCTGTGTAGTTTGAGATGTTGTTTTTTATCTCTAAGAAAATTGTAATGATTATTGAATTCACTTAAATAGTAGTTATTAATAAATTATGTTTGGAAAGTGGGCTTGACAAACCTGTAGGAGAGACGCTATTTTCCTCTCCATATGCAGCAGACACCTTCTTGCAAACACTTCACATTTCTGGGAAATCATTGTGCAATTCTGAGTGTGCTTCGCTCTGGTAAGTGGGCATGACAAACCACCTGTACTGTAGAAAATGCCCTCTTTCCATATGCACCAGACACTTTTCTACAAGCACACTGTTATGTGGACTCAATAAAAAAAAAAAAAAAGCTAAATTAACTTATAGACTTGTCATGGCATCTACAGTCGAAACCAGAATATTACATACACTCTAAAAAAGGAACATAACCATTTTCTAAAATTTTTTAAAAAAATGTCTGATGGTAAATCATACTAAACGTTTAGTATTTTAGGTCCGTTAGGATTACCTAAATCATTTACATTTGCTAAATGCCAGAATAATGAGAGATTTTTTTTTTTGAGAATTTTTATTTATTTCTAGACAGTCAAAAGTTTACATACATTTCCTTGGTATTTTTTTAGCTTTGCTTTTAAACTGTATAACTTTGGTCAAATGTTTTGGGTATCCTTCCACAAGCTTCTCAAAATAGTTTGCAGGAATTTTGGCCCATATCTCCTGATAGAATTGGTGTAACTGAGTCCGATTTGTAGGCTGTCTTGCTCGCACAAGCTTTTTTAACTCTGCCCACAAATATTCTGTAGGATTTAGTTCAGGGCTTTGTGATGGCCACTCCAAAAGATTCACTCTGTTGTCCTTAAAGCACATTTTAACTAATTTGGCAGTATGCTTAAGGTCATGGTCTGTTTGGAAGACCCATTTGTGGCCAAGTTTTAATTTCCTGGCTGATGTCTTGAGATGTTGCTTCACTATTTCTACATAATGTTCTTTCTTCATGATGCCATCTATGCTGTGAAGTGGACCAGTCCCTCCTGCAGCAAAACAGCCCCAGAACAAATGCTGCCACCCCCATACTTCAAAGTTGGGATGGTGTTCCTAGGCTTGTAAGCTTTCCCCTTTGTCCTCCAAATGTAACACTGGTCATTATGGCCAAACAGTTCAATCTTAGTTCCATCAGACCACAGGACATGTCTCCAAAAATTATTCTTTTTCCCAGTGTAATTTAGCAAATTGTAATCCGGCTTTTTTTTTTGTTGATTCTGGCTTGTTGATTTTCCCATGTTGTCACACAAGGAAGCAGTGTGTTTGAGGTTTTCCTTAAATACTATTCTACAGTTGTGCCTCCAATTAACTCAAATGTTGTCAATTAGCCAATCAGAAACTTCCAAAACCTTGACACCATCATCTGAGCTTTTTCAGAGGCATAATAATCTTATTGTATGTAAACTTGACTTTCAAGAAAAGTTAGGACAATTTCTCAAAAAATATCTCTCTCATTATGCTGCTATTAAGCATAACAGAAACAAATTTGATAATCCTAACTTACCTAAAAGAGAAAAAGTTTAGTCACATTAACATCTCACTTTTTTTTAAATGGTTGTGTGCTTTTTTTATAGTGTATGTAAACTTCTGGTTTCAACTATATTACTGCTTTTATCTGTATTTGTAAGTTTGTATTTAAATGTAATGTAAATATTTATACAAACTTATCTTAAATTAATCTAAAATAAATAAATTCATATCTAAATTATATTTAATTTATATTACATAAATTATTTTATATAAAACATACTTAAATTATATAAAATTACAAAAATTATACTACTGTTATGCAATGATTGTTTGCAATATTACATTTTTGTTCTGTATTTTTATAATTTTGTATTATGTATTAAAACCTTTTTTTTTTTTAAATCTTATCAAGCCCAAATGTTTAAAGTGCTCATGAATGACAAGTCTTATTCAATCGCTCTTGCAAGCAAAGTCTTATATTGAAAACAGATTAGTCAGGCACTTTTCTGCCAACCTCACGCAATCGTCACATTATCGTGCATGTTTTTTAAATAAGAAGAGCACACGCAGGGCTGTGCATCTGCACGGCAGGCCAGTTTACCTTTTAATTCTGGGTTCTATTCAGCTGAATTCCTGCAGGAATGAGAATTTCCTGTTTATTTTCCATTGATTTCTGTAGATAGCTGGGGCCATAAAACAATCTTAAGCTCTTTAAGTAATTGAGGTGATAGATTTGGACCGAGTAAATAAAAACTACTTTACAAGCAATTATAGACAATCCTAAGGATACATTTTCGTAGCACAAACTGTGGTCAAATAAACATTAATAGATAGTGGTAAACGCCTTGGAAAAGTTTGACATTTGAATAAATAGCTTGTTTTTATTGCCAGAATTGGAAGTAAAACTCTTTCAATTGTGTTTTTAAACTTCTTGCATTGGTTTAGAGTTTAAATTCTAATGAATTTTCTTTGAAAACTGATTTGTTTTAAATTAGAATTCATTTTTTGTGAAGTCATTCACAAGGGAACACGAGATGGTGGTTCCCAATAATTGGAGCAGCTCAACAAATATATCACTTCATCAATCAGTTCTCAGTTTAGCAGTGTTAACATTTCAAATGAGTCGTTTCAGGGTGCACCGAACTCATTCGGGACGTATAGAATTAGTTTTGAACACAGGTGTCAGCTGTGTGACCGCAAGTTTCTAATATGACTTCAGTGTTGCTCTCCGCCTTACACTACAGTGTGTTCTCATACAAAATAAAAAGCTTGTTCTGAATTGAGGTTTTACTTTATATAAGGTGGCCTTAACTACTATGTACTTGCATCAAAAAAGAAATACAATGTACTTACCGTGTTCATAATGTATTACAGAAAACAGATGTTGCTGCCTACATTTTTTTTGTTTTCAAATTAAATATTCTAAACAAAAATATCAAATTAAACCTGATTAACTTATTGGAATAAGTTAAAGTAGCATAAAAACATTTGTTGTCATGACTTTTTTTTCATATCATTATTACAGTGTAAGGTTAAAGTGGGTTAAAGGGTCTTGAAACCCCCCTCTTTCAGTTCAAGTCTATCTCAGAATTTTTTCAAAAAATGCTCCGAGATGTGCATGGAGCGCTGCAAGCAGAGGGACGAGTGGGCGTGGCTGGCAGAGCAGGGGGAAAAAAGAGAAGCGAACAACTGTTGTCAGTTGGCTCACAAAATAAGACACAAACCATGAGGAGACCTATGATTTTATAGTTTACAAAGTTAAAATGCAAAGAAATAAACAGTAATTTAATGCCCTGCTGCATGTGTTATTCGTAATTTCATATTTATATAACCACTGTTTGTTCTATCATCATAGAGATAATAGTGTTAAATAAACACTATAAATAAGGAGGACTTCTCTCCTCCTCAATCCCCGGGTCTGAATGCAGACACAGTGGAAAGCAGTTCAGGAGGTCTCTTGCCCTGTCTATTCCAACCATTAACTCTGCCGGTAATCTGGAGGATTTTAAACATAGGCGAACAGCAGCACAGATGTAGGCAATGTGTCTGAATGGTAACGAACTTAACTGATAAAAGACAGTCCTCCATTCTCCAATTCTTTGACAAAAATGCTTGCTGCACACAAACAGCTTTGCTGTATTGGCCCTGACAGAATCGTGGGGAAAAACATGCAATAAACCCCGTGGATCATGCAAACAAACACATACGACCCGTGCCATGTGTAGACATGGTCTCACCTAGTCATTGGGTCTCACAGCTTGGCAGGTCTGTCTTCGGAAAGCACATGCTCTCATGAATAATTAAGTAGCAAGGTCTTCTCATAGGATAAGAAAACTCCGCTATGAATAATAATGAGAAACCGTCGCATCATCACTCCACTAGCAAATTCGCGCTACGTCACTCATTTTGATCCCGCCCCCAAAATTATTTTAAACCCGGAAGATGAAATTAGCTGACAAAATTTCAAAATTATCCAGTTTTCCCCACAATTAAAGCTTACGAGTGCAAATGTTGTCTTTAATGATGCCCAACACAAACAAATCTGTTAAAAATTTCAAAAAAGTACTCCAGGGTGTCTTGAAACTTTAAGGTGTAAGGGATGGTCAAGATTGTAATTAAAAATGTAATTACAGATGGTTACATGCAGATATTTAATCAGTCACGATTAGGCCCACATGGAATCTGCATGTGCAGAAATCCACAGATTTTTAGCCCATCATTGAGTCTATTTATTTACTTGTGTAGCCTATATGTGTGCAAATTTATATTTTTAAATTCATTTCAGTAATATTATTGACAAATATGAAAGTGTTCATTTGATTTATTCACAATACAGTTTCTAAAGTAATATTTTATGTCTTTTAGTAGATATATTATATGATAGACTTGCTTTGTTTATCAAATAAGTGGATCTAGTTAAATTTGCATTGTAAACAATAAATAAAAGTTAAAAAGGTATTATTTTTTATTTCATATATTAAGTTTTTAGTTATGATACTGCATAAATCCACAGATTCTTTTGCAAAATTGTGCACAGACATAGCAACAAATGTCTGCAGAACTATACATGTAGGTACAATGTAAAAACATGCATTTACAGAATAAGTACATTGAGAAATGATTAGTATAAGTACATATTAGTTAAGGCCGCCTCATATAAAGAGAAACCAAAATTGAATACGTTTAAAATTCCTAAAAAAATATGTTTCTTTTTTTATCCTTGTTTTTTTTTTCTGTCAAGCAGGTAAACATGTTTGCATCAATGCACATCAATCAAAATGAAGTAATTGAAGTAATGGCTATTTCAAGATTCATTTATCAGCGGTCAGGCTGTAAAATGTATTTTTTTAAGTGTTTCCTTGGAAACGTAACGTGAAGGATTTGGCTTTGCCGTGCACCCTGTTGTTTTAAGTGACTTTTATGGAGTGGCTGGTTTATGCTGGGGACATAAACACTGAAAGGTTATTGGTAATATGGATTAATGGTGCGAGGGGAAATACTCAGGCATGTTTCCTGCTGTTTGATGTAGTTCTTTACATACACCGCATCCACGCGTACACTGTTCTCAGCGGGTACTTTCTTAATTACAGGAAATAACCTGTTGCGAGCCATAGAAGAAACCGCATGCTTTTCTGCAAACCAATTGATTTCATCATACTGTACATTAATTGCCTTGAGGGAAGTACGATCTGAAACTATTTGCCCACAATTTTGGAAACAGTCTGAACTTGATTGTGTAATGATTATGTCCAAATATTTAGAGTAATGTTGCGTAAAAATGTATAGCCTGAGTCACCATTTGAGGTAATCAATAGTGACGTAGAACAACATTTATTAAGTCAAGTCGAGGTTTTTTGTTTACTTTATTATTGACTTTATTGTTTATGTTACAAAATAGATATTTTTATTTTAAATAAACACAGTTGTTTTTTTTAAACTTTCTCATTAGAGTGTCCAAAAAACGTATCATGGGCTCCATAAGAAAAAATATTAAACAGTACAACTGTTTTCAATTGTCAGAACAAGAAATGTTGATCACTAGCCAACAATTTATGAAGGATCACGTAACGCTGAAAACATAACAGCAATAAATTTAATTAAATAAGTAACTGTTTGGAGTTATTCATATCATTAAACATTATAGTACTTATACAATATACATTTTAGTAGTATTTAAATTAATTAGTATATTATAAAAGATACAATATACATTAGAGTTGTCACGATACTATACCAGCTTAAGTATCACGATACCAAGTAATATTGCGATACTGTAATTCATAACTCAAATTATAAAGAAATATTGTCAGAAATACTATATTTTACATGTTATAAAAGGCCTACTTGAATGTAATTCATAATTCCCTTAAGGCCAAAAAGTATTATTTGCACGTCACTTCACCTAAGATTTATTCATTCTTTTTGTTTATTTTGTAGATAACTGACCAACAAAAAATACAATAAAATAAAGACACAAATTATACCAAATTAAACTTGTTATAAAAAGAGCATTTTTCCAAAAGAAATTAGGCTATATGAAGTGGGCAAAAATTGCTTCAATGTTTCCTGTTGCTATTTTGGAGTGTTGATCTATTGTTTTTTTTTTTCAGTCTTATCAGGTAACAATCTAAGTAATTAAAAATTTTACTTTGTGAATCGTTCTTTTTGAGAGAGGGTCTCTTAATGAATTGAATTGTCTCTTCTATTAAAATAAAATGGTCTATTGTTGCACAAACGTGTGAGCATTAGAGTGATTTTTCCACATCCAACATTATCTATTGTAGATAAACCATTAATGACGATACTACCGTTTACGAACTATAGCGGCACCGGAAGTATTTTTTGGACATAGTATCGCAATACTACCATAGTACCGGTAAACCGCACAACCCTAATATACATAAAATTATTTATGTACAGTTGAAGTCAGAATTATTAGCCCCCCTTTGATTTCTTTTCTTCTTTTTTAAATATTTCCCAAATGATGTTTAACAGAACAAGGAGACTTTCACAGTATGTCTGAAAATATTTTTTCTTCTGGAGAAAGTCTTATTTGTTTTATTTTGGCTAGAATAAAAGCAGTTTTTAGATTTTTATGAACAATTTTAAGGTCAAAATTGTTAGCCCCTTTAAGCTCTTTTTTTTTCTGACTGTCTTTAGAGCAAACCATCATTATACAATAACTTGCCTATTTACCCAAACCTGCCTAGTTAACCTAATTAACCTAGTTAAGCCTTTAAATGTCACTTTAAGCTGTATAGAAGTGTCTTGAAAAATATCTAATCAAATATTATGTACTGTCATCATGGCAAAGATCAAATAAATCAGATATTAGAAATTAGTTATTAAAACTATTATGTTTAGAAATGTGTTGAAAAAATCTTCTCTCCGTTAAACAAAAATTGGGGAAAAAATAAACAGGGGGCTAATAATTCAGAGGGGCTAATAATTCTGACTTCAACTGTATATGTACAGCACTTACTATAAGGTTAGGGTTTAGTTTATTTTTATTGCATGCAATCATGTATAATTTATTGTTATTACCAAACCACACTCAAAGAATTACTTTAGCTGTTTATTCAAACTACTTATTTAAAATAAGCCAAATCAACACAAATCTTGAGTTTTTTTTAAGACAACTTAATTTTTCTTATGGTCAATCCACTTAAATTTGTAAAAACTAATAAGTTCCATTAATTCCTTCATGTTGTCCCAACACAAATAATTTGGAACCTAGCATTTTTTACAGGGGCCAATATTTATAGAGGATATTATCAAATATTTAATATTAATAAATCTTTCTGGATAGCTGTGTTAGTTGTTTTAATACTGATCTTTCTAATACAAGCAAAGAGAAATTAAGGAAATCTATTTGGGAATGAACATGCGTAATACTAATTAATTAATGTAAAAGTTATTTCAAACTTGACTAGAATTTAAAATAAAATAAAAAGTGTGTCCATATATATACACAGTTGACGTCAGAATTATTAGCCTCCCGTTTTAATTTTTTTCTCTTTTTTAAATATTTCCCAAATGTTGTTTAACAGAGCAAGGACATTTTCACAGTATGTCTGATAATATTTTTTCTTCTGGAGAAAGTCTTATTTGTTTAATTTCAGCTAGAAAAAAAGCAGTTTTTAATAAAAAAAAAACATTTTAAGGTCAAAATTAATAGCCCCTTTAAGCTATATATTTGTTCAATAGTCTATAAAACAAACCATCATTATACAGTAACTTGCCTAATTAACCTATCCTGCCTAGTTAACCTAGTTAAGCCTTTAAATGTCACTTTAAGAATAGAAGAAAGTATAGAAGTGTCTTGAAAAATATCTAGTCAAATATTATTTACTGTCATCATGGCAAAGATAAAATAAATCACATATTAGAAATGAGTTATTAAAACTATTATGTTTAGAAATGTGTAGAAAACTCTCCGTTAAACAAAAAATGGGGGAAAAAAATAAACAGGGGGGCTAATAATTCAGGGGGTTTAATAATTCTGACTTCAACTATATCTAACATAATATTTGTATGTATTTACATTATAAACGTAAAGTTCCTTGCATATATGAGACACGCTTTTACAGTCAGAGAGGAGATGTTCTTTTGATAAGTATTGATACGTCAGCAAAAACAAGAACACACAAACATAACGCCCAGAAATGTGTCGATACTCAAAAGAATGAGCTCTTTCTCCAAGCCTTTCATGCTTTGACTTGAAACAGGTTGATTAAGGACAGATAGTGGATAATTACAAATGAGAATCCAATACCTCTGTTGAATCTTTTGGAGCATAAATATATATGATCGTGCCTTCAGCAGGTAACAACCTCCATCCTGCTGATGACAAAAACATCAGTCTATCCTCTCCGACGTGCACAAAAAAACAGACATGCTTTTGTTTTTAGACCATTCTGTGAACAGAAAACTGATGCCCCCCACATCCCCCTCCCACCCCCATCAACTAGTGCATTTCTGGAAAAATCTCCCTCAAAATGTCAAAAAAAAAAGGAAATGTCTTTGAAAAAGGCATTCTCACATTTCAGCATGCTGTAGCACGGTCAGGACTCCACTCTCGCCTTGCTTTTTTTTGGGGAGGAGCTGCTTTTAGACGCTGTGTTTGCGCAAATCTGCTGAGGGGTTAAGAGGGGAGATACAGCATTAGGCTCATACCTGGTTTGGAAACGGACGGATACTCGACCTCCAATGCAGTGTCAGGAGCTCCTCGTGCGGGGCCTGAGTTTAGGGATGATCCTGGGTGGGGTAATGCACTTTATTTGTCTCATGAAGTCTCACGCTGCCTATGGCCGCTACGTGGACACCTCGGGCAGCTCCATGATGGTGCCCGCAAGGCTAGCGTGGTTCCTCCAGGAGATTCCAGCTTTACTGGTGCCCTTGCTTTTGATGATGACCACCGATGGAAACCACGGCACTGGGAAACACCTGATGCTCTGGACCTTCTGCCTGCACTACTTCCAAAGGTAATCTGGAAAAAAAATGGGGTAGAGACAGTTTTTACTCAGAATCTGCTGGGAAATTTTCACAATCACTAAGAAATGGCAAGTAATGCTTAAATGTGAAATTAGGAGGTAGAACTAGATTTTTCAATATTATTTAAATCTTTTTTTATTGGAAAATCAAACCGTGTGCCTGATGGAGAAACCATTGGCGCGGATGATGAAAAGCTATAAACTGTTAGGGTGATCATGTTTCTAAAATGGAAACTGGAGACGTTTCCAAGTTCAACTGTCGAATCATTGAAATCACACTTGCTGTCTGTAATTAATCAATTTTTTGTATGTATTTTAATTGTTGTGGGTCCCACGGTAAGAGAATTATTATTATTATAAATAATAATGGTAATGTTTGCCAACTGGTTTAATACAATTCACCAATATTGCACTATAAATGATATTTAATAGAAAACAGACTGTTGCGGCAAAATTAAAAGTGGTTAAATGTAAAAACAAAACTATTTCCTTTTGTATTTTATCCTGTAATAATAACTTTTTTGAACTTTTTACATATTATTTTATGTTTGTACTTTTGGAACTGAATATTTACTACCCCAAAACTGGATTATTAGTTTGCATTTTAGGCTAATTTTGAATCCAATAGTTTGAATCCAAAAGTCAGAATTATTAGCCCGCCTTTCAATTTTTTTTCTTTTTTAAATATTTCCCAAATTATATTGAACAGAGCAAATAATTTTTCACCGCATGTCTGATAATATTTTTTCTTCTGGAGAAAGTCTTATTTGTTTTATTTTGGTTAGAATAAAAGCAGTTAAAATTTTTTTTAAACTATTTTAAGGTCAAAATTATTAACCCCATTAAGCTATTTTTTCGATAGTCTACAGAACAAACCATCATTATACAGTAACTTGCCTTATTACCCTAACCTAATTAACCTAGTTAAGCCTTTAAATGTCACTTTAAGCTGTATAGAAGTGTCTTGAAAAATATCTAGTCAAATATTATTTACTATCATCATGGCAAAGATAAAATAAATCAGTTATTAGAAATGAGTTATTAAAACTATTATGTTTAGAAATGTGTTGAAAAAATCTTCTCTCCGTTAAACAGAAATTGGGGAAAAAAATAAATAGGGGGGGCTAATGATTCTGACTTTAACTGTATATGCTTTTCTGCATATGTAATGAATATGTAACCCCTGTTAAACACTGCTGTTTTAATTTTAATTCATGTTAGGCTACGTGACTACCCTAACAGAAATAATATTGCCTCTTTTGATATATTTGATGATAATACTGCTCTGCTCTAGTCCAGGTTCAGTTCTTCATGGCTAAAGAAGCTGCGAATGATTTCAGGGATGTCCAAACATAGTCCTGGAGGGCCGGTGTCCTGTAAGGTTTAAATCCAACCCCAATTAGACACATCTGAACGAGCTAATCAAGCTCTTTCTAAGTATACTAGAAACATGTTGGCATGTAGGAGCTAAACTATGCAGGACACCCTCAGGACCGAGTTTGGACACCCCTAATAGATGGCAGCACCCTCTGTTGGTGATAATATTCAAAAGATTGCTCAACCAACGAACCATTTTGATCAGGTCTTTTTAATTTTAAATTTATTTATTGGTGTGCTGTAAAACGTGACTGAATACAGCTCCAATTTTAAAAGAACACACACATAAAAAAAACTTCTGATCAATATACTATATTTAAGATCTTGTATGTGTTATTGTTTTTATTGGCAATGGTTTGCTTCCTCCAAAACACATGAACTGGCACAGGCAGTTGCAGACCTGAGACCAGACGTTGAAGGAGATTACTTTACTGTATGTCTCATTTACCAGTGAGAAAATATTATACTGTACTTCTAAAAGCATAATAGTACAGTGGAAACATAATAAGGCTGTGTGTCCACAAAGAAGTTTAATCCACCAGCATGACGACGCACTGTTTACACACCGTTTTAAAAAAAATGCACTGTCAGATGGAGAATAGTCAACTCTGAGTTAAATGCAGCATTGCAGAAAAAGTGTGTTTTCTACAGGTGGTTTGTCAAGCCCACTCATCTGTTCGAGACACACTCAGATTTGAGCTGTCATGTAATGAGAAGGGGTCAGGTGCTTGCGGAGGAGATGGGATTTTAGTTGTCGTATGAATGATATTACACTGTAAAAAATATTGCTGCCTTTAGTCGAATCAAATGAATGTTTTTAGTCATCTCAACTTATAGTTGAAGTCAGAATTATTAGCCCCCCTTAGATTTTTTTTTTCTTTTTTTAAATATTTCCCAAATGATGTTTAACAGAGCAAATAATTTTCACAGTATGTCTGATAATATTTTGCTTCTGGAGAAAGTCTTATTTGTTTTATTTCGGCTAGAATAAAAGCATTTATTTAATTTTTTAAACACCATTTTAAGGACGAAATTATTAGCCACTTTAAGCTATTTTGTTTTCTGATAGTCTACAGAGCAAACCATCGTTATACAATAACTTACCTAATTACCCTAACCTGCCTAGTAAGCTTAATTAACCTAGTTAAGCCTTTAAATGTCACTTTAAGCTGTATAGAAGAAGTGTCTTGAAAAATATCTAGTTAAATATTATTTACTGTCATCATGGCAAAGATAAAATTAATCAGTTATTAGAAATGAGTTATTAAAACTATTATGTTTAGAAATGTGTTGAAAAAATCTTCTCTCCGTTAAACAGAAATTGGGGGAAAAAATAAACAGGGGGGCCAATAATTCTGACTTCAACTGTACATCAATCAAACTGACAAAAAATATTAAGTTGAAATTTTGATAACTTAAAATTTTGGTTGAAACCTTATTAACTTAAAGTAACTTTAGCAGTTCACTAGTAGCTTAATGTACAACCCCAAATAAGAAAAAGTTGGGACAGTATGGAAAACACAAATGAAAAAGAAAGAGGATTCAGGTACTTGACTGGCTTGCCTGCAGTCCTGACCTGTCTCCAATAGAGAATGTGTGGCACATTTTGAAGCACAAAATGCGAAAATGAAGACCTTGTTTTGTTGTTCATCTTAAGACTTGTTTTTAGGAAGAATGGGACAAAACTACACCTGAAACACTTTGTCACTTGGTGTCTTCAGTCCCTAAACATATTTTAAGTGTTGTGAAAAGGAATGGCAACATTACGAAGTGGTAAATGCTTTACAGTTCCAACTTTTGAAATGTGTAGCAAGAAACAAATTAGAATATATGTTCATTTTGAAAAAACAAACAAACAAACAAAAAAAAAAACAATAAAAATTGTGAGGAACACATTAAATAATGTTTGTTGTATTGTCTGCAATGAAATACAAGTCAGTTAAAAAGTAAATTTAGAAATCACTACTTTCTTTTTTTATTTGCGTTTTCCATACTGTCCCAACTTTTTCTGATTTGGGGTTGTAGCTTATTAGCTTAATGAGCGCTATTGAGATGTGAAAAGACTTTCATCACCTACCCTGCCTTAAAGAGATGATGAGTGAACAGGACTTTTTCAGAAAATATAGGTCAGTTTTTTCCTAGGAATTTATTATTATGAGAAGATTTACCAGTAATTTGTGAACACTGTGTGAAGGCAGAACAAAATTACCAATATGAGCATGTACAAGGTTAGAACACACTGATATACGAGTAACTCTGTGTGAGTCATAAGATTCTGATCCAGAGGATGCATTTATGTGCTGTTGGATGTGCAAATGTCCAACAGAGTAACATGTGTAAACAGCAGTTTTTTTAGCAGCATGTAGCTTCCTTTAGATGCTAGCATTTGAAGTTGCCTAATAAGATGTCTCTGAGCCCAATGCAGCTGCATGAATGTGAACATTTGACACAAAAATTATGGGTCCTACTTTATGTAAAGGCTTAACTACTATGCACTTACATAAAAAAAAAATAAGTACAGTGTATTTATTGTGTTTATATTGTTTTGCATATGAATTATATGGGTATGGTCAGGGACATGTTTAGTGGTATGGGTAGGTTTAAGAGGGAGGGGATGGGTCAACACTAACTTTAACTTTTGACATTAATTACAAACGTAATTACATGGATATCATTTTTAAAAGATAAGTACATTCTAAAAACATGTATGTACAGTACATATTAAGTGCATTGTGCCAAATGATTATTTTAAAAATCAGTGCATAGTAATTAAGTCCACTTAATATAAAGTCGGACCAAATTAGGTTTTCATTTTTCAGCAAACGTTGACCATGTGTACCCTTTAGGAAGGTGTAGCCATTTAGACGTCATTTCTGGTTAATGGGCTTCTCAGATTTAGTGGTGTTTTGAAACTCTTAATGGTGCTTTAAATATTTTTGTATGTACCGGCAAAGTGGTTCTGTAATTTTACAGCAATTTACTGTGTAAAAGAGGGCCAATTTTGTTATGCAAAAGGAATTCACTTTTACAGTCATGTCTAAATAGTCTGCAATATACACTGTAATCCAACTAGCATCACTTTATTTTAATGACTTCTTTTGTCGATTTGATATCATTATCATTAGATGCTTTTTAAAGTGTTGTCTTCTCACTGCCGTTTTTGTTTTGCTTGTTAATTTGTTAATAACCTTGGAGATTGTCAGGATTGTGGATGGCACTGGGATGTTTGTTAACAGTATATGACTACAAGAACACTTCTGGGCTGTATTCCAGAAAGCAAGGTTAATTTAACATCTGCTAAACCCTGAACTCTGGGTTGTTTAAATCTAAACCTGCTTACTCGAGGTCCAATACAAAACTGCTTCTGGGAATAAGTTCAGTCATCTCAGAGTATGTTAACCCCGAACACAAAATACATTCTCTACAGAACACCGAAACCGCAAGTCCCCATGGAAACAGATGTCAGAAAGCAGTATGCCACACCTCTTCTTCAATTTAATAATTGGTTACATTCTTAAAGTTTATTGCCTCTATTGGTAGTTGTACATTATTTTATAATATTGATCTTAATTCTTTAAACTTTGTTTTATTGTGAACACTAATTATAAACTTTGCAAGATGAAAATTACATTAACAATTTACATAACAATTAACATTAAATTAATTGGAATGTTAATAATTCTTGCAAGATATTTTAAGTTTATTTTTTATTTTTTGTTGGTTGGTTTTGCTTGAACATTTCTTATAGGTGATAAATATTTCTAGAATAAAATGACATAAGTGATACTTTTTATTGAAAGCATCCTGTTATAATAATGAAATATAGTGCATATCCAACTCTAAAACTAAGTTAAACATAACCTACTCCAGAGCAAAACGTTAAAACCACAAAACCTGGCATCCCATATAAAATACATACTTTTTTTTTTTTATGAAAATGACTAACTAAAACTGTATTGGGATCATGTAGCCCTTTGAAGCTGCACAGATTCTGCAGTTTGAGAGTTCATACCACTGAGCACCACAGAAGTCCACTGTATGAACATACAGTATACTTAAACTTATGTCGGATAATCTGCTTTCTGGAATCTGCTTCCCCTGATCAAATAGCACAAAATATCTTTGCCTTGAGCATATTAAGGTATTGAATTATACTCAGTCTTTCATACCTATGGCACAACTGCGAGCACAAGCAATGCATTTCTGGCTTCAGTTCAGTACTTCACTTAAAGGATTAGTTCACTTCAAGAATAATAATAAACAGAAATCCTCATAATTTACTCACCCATTAAAAGTGACCTTGAAATTTTTTACTTTCTTCAGTGAAAAATAAATTATTATATATGTGTGTATATATATATATATATATATATATATATATATATATATATATATATATATATATATATATATATATATATATATATATATATATATATATATATATATATATATATATATATATTTTTTTTTTTTTTTTTTTTTTTTTTTAAGAGTTTTTTCTTTATCTCTGGTGCTTGGTGTTTTGGACTTTCAAACAGCTGTTTCTATGGAGCCTCAAAGGGCTACGTGATCCCAATAGAGGAATAAGAGTCTGTCTTAGTCATTTTCTAAATAAATAAATAAATACCTAAATAAAAAAAACTGTATGTACTTTTTAACCACAAAATGCTCATCTGGGATGCAAGGTTTTGGGATTACATTATTTTTCTTAATTTCTTTTTTCCTTAAAGAAAATGACTAATCTTTTTTTCCCTCTGGGATCTTGCAAGGCCCTTTGATGCTACACTGAAATGGCAATTTGGAAGCTGGAATATCCACAGACATCCACTATTTGTAAAAAATAAAATAAAATCTGCAGTCTTTTTGTCAAAAAAAAAAAGTTATTTCAAAGAATGGAATTAACATCTTGACAAGGGGTTGAGATTTTCATTCTGAAAGTGAACCAATCAATTAATGACCACTGGTAAATTATCAATAAAGGTTTCTGTATTCTACATAAAGCCCATTTAATTTAACAATGTTAATAAAAGATTGCTAGGGTAACACTTTAAAATAATGGTCCATTAGTTAATGTTAGATTTACTAACATGAACAAACTATTAGTAATACATTTATTACAGTATTTATTTATGTTTTTTTAAACATTAATTAATGTTATTTAAGTTCATATTAACTCACAATGCATTAACTAATGTTAACAAGCTTTACAAACTTTAGATTTTAATAATGCATTAGCAAATGATGAACTATGATAAATAAAAGCTTTGCAAGATTATTCATCATACCTAACTAATGTTAGTAAATGGGACATTCTACCAAAAACATATTATCTGTCCCTGAAATAAAAACATAAATACAGTGAATAAAAAGTATTTCATCCCAAAAATGTCTAAAATGTACTCATGGTTGATTACCATCAAGGAATATGTCATTCAATTGGTTCTCAGATTTTTGTTCTTTATTAAAACAATTCAAAAATGTACTGTACATACTCTGTCATTGTCCTTGTTCTCAGCCCAATTGAACCTACAGCTTTAATAGTTTTCTTATGCTAAAAACTGTTACTTAGGAAAAAAAAACCTTCATAAATAGCAAAGTTTAAGTTGTTATCATTCACATCAATTGATTAAAAACATGAAATTATAAATAAATTCTACAAATAAATACACCAAAAATCTAATAAAAATAAATCCCCATGTTTCAGTCAGTCCTTTCACCTTTGCATTAAATTTAACATAGAATGCGTGGATTACACGTTTAAGGCTATGACTCGGAAGTGACATCATTGACATCTATGATTAAAATGTACACTCTCCGAAAAAAAAAATGGTACAATGTTGTACCAAAAAAGGTACAAACCCTTGTCACTGGGGCAGTACCTTTTTATGGAACAGAATTGTACCTTAAGACAAAGAAACAAATTTGTACCATTGCAGTTTGTAAGGACATGATTTGTACCATGGGAAACCAAAATGTATCTTTGGTTTTTTAAACCTGCGGATACAATATTGTATACAATAAGGTACAAATCTGATCCATGAAGGTACCACTACAATGACAAGACATGTTTTTAAAAAAGTTTCTTTGTGTGTGTGTTTGTAAATGCACCTTTTCCATTTACAATAAAGAATAAAAATTACTTAAACATTAATCAAAAGATCTATTTTTTACTAAACATTTCACAACTCTTTTCACAAAAATGTTACAGAAATACATTCTCCCATGTACAATATCAAACTTTTTTTCTCCAATGTTCACACAATACCTTTGTATTCACTTAGAAGTTCATTTAATTTACTTAAATTTAAAATAGAAATAGAATTATGCAAAAGTATTGTAATGAGATATGCACAATGTTTGATTAGTTTTACAATACTTAAATGTCTGCATGAACACTTTGCATATGCAGGACTTTTGCCAGCTCACGTGCGTAGTGGAAAGCAAGTGCCAAAAAGTGCGGATATCAATAATTAAACTGTATTTATCGGAAAATGCTTGCCAAATGTTTATTAAAATGCCTTAAATGTTTAATTTACAATACCTATAGTTTTGTTCTACCAGTTGTTTTATTATAGAACTTAATAATTATTGTTTATGAGTTTCTTTAAACATGCTTTTAAATGATGGTTCGTGTTTTAATATGGAAATTATTCATAAAAGCCTTTCCAGTCATATTTATTTTCATAGATATTGTAGTAAAGAAGGAGTTGTCCAACTCTTATGTACCTTTTTATGAGAACAATTGTGTACCTTCATTTTATTTGTACCATAAAAGATACAGAACAGTATCATACGAGGTCTTTTCTGTCCCATATAAGGTACAACTTTTACAAAGGTACAAAACTGCTTCTTAAGGAACATTATTTGTCCCAACATGTACCTTTTTTTTCTGAGAGTGTATGATTTTATGCTTGTTTTTGTATGTTTTTTTTTTTTTGGAGGGCGACAAGCTTAAAGGCCAGGCCCTGTCACATTTTTTATAAGTGAAAATGTACATTTCTGAATGTCCCAAATACATTAATGGACCATTCTTCTAAAGTGTTACCATTGCTAGTTTAAAAAGCTGATATGCTAGAGTGTATGACTGTGTGTGGATCATGACAACTTTAAAATTACATTGGCATGCCATTAAATCATTATTTTGCTGCTTGTTCAAACTACTTGTTTAAAATTAGTTAAAAAAAAAACACAATTATTTTGTGCGTTTTAAGATAACGTAATTGTTTTACGTTCAATCCACTTAAAATTTGTAATTCATTAGTGTTGTGACAACATAAAGTAATTGTGCAGATCCAAGAATTTTTACAGTGCATTTTTGCTAGTAATTTGTTTATTTAACTTGCAGTGAACCCAAATCCAGTCACGCCATTTCACAAACCTGGATGTGCTATCTAGCTCACCCAGAACAAATGAGGAAAAAAATACCCTTAATCCAAAGACAAAAGGGAGCACGCTAGGCGGAATGTTCTAGATTCCTGCTCCTTTCGACAATCATGTTCTGTTCACAACAAATCAAGCCTGCAGAAATGTAACAGCAGAAATAATTTGTGTAATTACACTTAACTGCCCCCGAAATAAAGTGTGAATAAAGTGAGAAATGCCTGAATAATTTAACAGAAACATGATCTGGACAAAACACAACAGGTTTGTGAGATGGTGTTATGATCTGGTACCACAAATTTACTAAAGTACTGTAATGCACTGTGGACAGATGACCAAAAGATTGAATTTAATATGTATGTACTTTTCTGGTTTGCAGGAGCTGTATCTACTCTCTGCTGACCAAAGGACGGCCGTATCCATTTAACATCATGTTAACAGGGGTGGTGGTTTGCTCTATTAACGGCTTCCTGCAGGCACACTATTTGCTCCACTGTGCTACATTTCACAACACATGGTTTTCTGATGCCTGTTTACTGACTGGTAAAACTTGTTTACTGAAATAATTAATTTAGTACTGGGCGGTTGTGCAATAATCAGAATTGAATTGAGAGCCAAAACTGTGGCATTAGGTGATGGAAAATTATTAGTTACCATTTTAATTAAGAAAGTGGAATTAAATCAAGGGTACATTCAAAGAAATTGAGTTTACACTACAGTGCCCTTGTTACATTGTAATTGCTCAGTTAATTACTAAGTAAGATTAATTAGCAACGCTTATTTACATAATGTTGGAATTGTTGCATTATGATTTGGTTTAAGGTTATTGTGTGTAATAACCTAGGTGTGTAATAACCTGTAATAACTAATTCACTAATTAATTAATTAACTAATTAAATTCACATATAAATAAAATACTAGAGTAATTTTTAGTAAATAATGTAATGTTTTTGATAGACAGCATGGTGGGTCAGTGGTTAGTACTGTCGCCTCACAGCAAGAAGGTCGCTGGTTTGAGTCAGTTGGGCCAGTTGGCATTTCTGTGTGGAATTTGCATGTTCTCCACGTGTTTGCGTGGGTTTCCTCCGGATGCTCCGGTTTCCCCCACAGTCCGAAGACATGTGCTATAAGTGAATTGGATGAACTAAAGTGTGTGTGTGTGAATGCGAGAGTGTATGGATATTTCCCAGAACTGCATTGCGGCTGGAAGGGCATCCGCTGCGTTAAACATATGCTGGAATAGTTGGTGGTTCATTCCTAAGACTAAGCCAAAGGAAAATGAATGAATGAATGAATGTAATGTTTTTGATTCATACTATAGTAAAGTACTTGAATTGATCTGTTGTGGTAATGCTAGTTATGTGGTAATGTATAGTCATGGTAACAGAATAACTATAGTAATATAAACAAATCATCCAATACTGTAAAACCCAATATACCAGAGTTTACTGTAGTAAAAACAAAAGTACACTACAGTATTTATTACAATTTATCAGTCCACTATAGTTAATACTAGAGTATGCTGTGGCATTCATTAACAAAGACTTGTGATTACTGTAATATATACAGCATAAAACACTTTACTATAGTATGGTTCAAAACCACAATGTTATTAACTATAAATTACTACACTACCTGACAAAAGTCTTGTCATAGATTCCAGTTGAAGAGCAACAAATAATATCTTGACTTCTAGTTGAACATTTGGAAAAGTGGCAGAAGATAGATTTTTCCAATAAATCATCTGTTGAACTGCATCCCAATCATCACAAATACTGCAGAAGACCTACTGGAACCCACATAAAGCCAAGATTCTCACAGAAATCAGTCAAGTTGGTGAAGGAAAAATCATGGTTTGGGGTTACATTCAGTATGAGGGTGTGCAAGAGATCTGCAGAAGTGGATGGCAACATCAACAGCCTGAGGTATTTGTGCTGCCTATTACATTACAAACCACAGGAGAGGGCAAATTCTTTAGCAGGATAGCGCTCCTTTTTTATACTGAAGCCTCCAGTTCCTGAAAGCAAAGAAGGTCAAGGTGCTCCAGGATTGGCCAGCCCAGTCACCAGACATGAACATTATTGAGCATGTCTGGGGTAAGATGAAGGAGGAGGCATTGAAGATTAATCCAAAGAATCTTGATGAACTCTGGGAGTCCTGCAAGAATGCTTTCTTTGCCATTCCAGATGACTTTATTAATAAGTTATTTGAGTCATTGCAGAGATCTATGGATGCAGTCCTCCAAGCTCATGAGAGTCATAAACAATATTATTTTTTTTTCCACTTCACCATGACTTTATCTTCTATATTGTACATTATTTCTGTTAAGTGACAAGACTTTTGTCTAGGCAAAGTCAGACCTTCCTGTCCTAATTAAATAATTAAAAATCAAGGCATGATCATATTTTATTTTAGTAAAATAAACGTAATCTAAAGGCCTTTGCCTTTCATATAAGCCACTTCTGATACCAAATGATCACCTAGAACTATTCATGTGAGTTTTAATAGGTGTTTTACACAATTTTTAAATGATTCATTGCATAGTTTAATGGGTTTTGGTTAAAAGAAATCACTGTAAATTGAAAGAAAAATGAAAACATTTTTGAATATACACTTTTCTATGAATTTAATTGTACAGTATACGTGTAATAACAGCACTATTAAATAACATGCAAATAACTTACACTCTAAGTAAAAATGTTTTAAATTTTAATGATAAACTATGGGCAAAAGGCCAGCCAGGCTGTTAAAGTGCCTGTTAAAGTGATAAAAAGTTTGTGACGTGGCACATGTATATGATAATTATTTTAAACTGTATCTTTGCTTCTAGGTCTGATCATATTTTTCCTAGGAATGGGAATCAATATCCACAGCGACCACATTCTTCGAAGCCTGAGAAATCCTGGAGAAATATCCTATAAAATCCCGAGAGGTACAAATACATCGGGTTCTTTGTAATGTTAGCAACACTCTTCATTTACTGTCTCTATCTCAGTCACTGTAAGCAAACCGCAATTAGTGTCAGCGAATAAATGCTGAGCTGATTTATGTGTTTGTTTAAACTATAGGCGGCATGTTCGAGTACGTGTCTGGAGCAAATTTTTTGGGGGAGATCGTGGAGTGGCTGGGATACGCTGTTGCTACATGGTCTTTACCAACGTTCGCTTTTGCTTTTTTCACAATCTGCTTCATCGGCCCCAGAGCCTATCATCATCACAAGTAAACTGAAATTCAACAATTACTCAGAAATATACAAACTGCACTACTCTGACATGCTTTCATTTGGAATTTCGATTGATTCAGTAAATTGATTTTCGACAGTACAATGCCGTGATGCTCTGAAATAAATGTTAGAAGTGGTTTCTCTAATCTCTTCCAGGTTTTATAATGAGAAGTTCAAAGATTTCCCCAGATCAAGAAGATCTCTCATTCCCTTCATCTTCTGAGGAGCCACGACGGATAAAATGAATTCATCTTCTCAACTGCTGCAATGAAGAGCTGTTCTTGGGATTGTTTTCATTACCTGATTTACCATACATTATGTGGGAAATTTTGCCACATGTAGGAAACTATCTAAAATGTATAACTCGAATATGTAATGGTTTTTATTACCATGATAAAGGATAAATCATATAACAGAATGTTTTTATTGCTTGTAGTTGCAGTTGTTAGTGTGAAACTGTGTCATTTTTAGCGATAATTGTAAGTGGGTTGATTTCCCTAAAGAGTGTAAATAAATACTGACTCTGTGATGCTACAGTATTAAAACCTAAGCTTCTTAACCAGCTCGTTTGAAAATCAGTAATTACATTTTGTTGAACAATGAGGGATATTGATGGTGTCTGGTAATTCTGAACACAATTTTGCAAGTCGGTGATGCTAATTTCACTTTATGTTTGAAGTAAGAAGAATTGAATGGAACAATTTAACTATGTGTGTTTTAGAAATGTTGTTAATCCTCAGAAGGATTTAATAAGACAATCATTTTTAATCAAGAAGTTAAAAGGAGGATGTAAAGAGAAGGATGTGGCTTTTAGGCTTTTAGATCAAAAATATCAAATTGTTCAACATATGAATCATTCATTCATTTTCTTGTCGGCTTAGTCCCTTTATTAATCTGGGGTCGCCACAGCGGAACGAACCGCCAACTTATCCAGCACATTTTTACACAGCGGATGGCCTTCCAGCCGCAACGAGATATATCCAGCTGCAGGCCCGCAGAACCGCACACGTTTCAGGCACACACAATCTAGGCAAACCATATATGGTAACTAACTAACTCCTTAGGAGCACTATCGCCACCTAGTGTATTTCACAAATATTGCGATCGAGACCGTCCGTGCTGCGATTGGCATTCATTAGACCGTGAACAGTTTATGGTTTCCCATTTCAGTCATTATTTCTTTATTATACCGTAACGATCACTTTAACATCTCTGCAGTTTCTGAACTCAAATTATGTAAATAAAAATAATTGGTTAAACACTTATGACTTTATTCACATATCCACATACTCAAAGAAAACATAACAGACCGTCTAATTGTAGGATTAAGTGTATAATTCAGGATCTTAATGTTGTCATACTTGGTTAAAATCGTTTTGTTGTAAAATATAAAAAACAAACAATAATGTGTCACATTAAAATGAATTATTATAGATAATAATTAAAAATTTATATAGTTATAAACTGATTTAAACTACTATTTTTACTAAACTGTAGCAACTGTTAGTAATTTATATATATATATATATATATATATATATATATTCATTCATTTTCTTTTCGGCTAAGTCCCTTAATTAATCTGGGGTCGCCACAGCGGAATGAACCGCCAACTTATCCAGCATATGTTTTACACAGGGGATGTCCTTCCAGCTGCAACCCATCACTGGGAAACACACACACACACACACACACACACACACACACACACACACACACACACACACACACACACACACACATATATATATTATTAACAGTTATTTTTTGTATTGTTAAATTTGTTGCAGCTATAATTACCACAAATTACCTGTACTTTATGGTTTAAAAACAATATATTACTTACTATAAATTAGATATTAGTATAATATATTATATAGTATTTAATGTGGGAAATCATTAATAAAAAAGTTTTTAGAAATTTAAGCAAATAAATACTATTAAATCGCTTGAGTAAAATATAGTGTTCACATTTATTAAATGTAAAAAGATTTTTATTACATATAAAGATATCGTGTGTGCTGGATTGTGTGTGCCTGCGTGTGTGGTTCTGCGGTTCTGCAGCTGGATATTATTGGCCGCAACCCATCTCTGGGAAACCTCCACACACTCATTCACATTCATACACGGTCAATTTAGCTTACCCAATTCACCTGTACCGCATGTCTTTGGACTGTGGGGGAAACCGGAGCACCCGGAGGAAACCCACGCGAACGCAGGGAGAACATGCAAACTCGACACAGAAACGCCGACTGACCCAGCCGAGGTTCGAACCTGACCCAGCTCGAACCTACGACCCAGCGACGTTCTTGCTGTGAGGCGAGCCACTGCGTCGCCCAAAATATGAATCAGTTATGGGTATTTGTATAAAATATCTGGTGTAATCAGTGGCGTAGCGCAAAATGCGGGGGCCCCCCCGCAGCGATTAGTGACGGGGCCCCCTGGTGAAGACCGGGGGGGGGGGGTTGTGTTGGCGCGAGTGTTATACACAGCGGATGCCCTTCCAGCTGCAACCCATCACTGGGAAACATCCATACATTCTCATTCACACACATACATACGGACAATATAGCCTACCCAATTCACTTACACACATGTTTTTGGATTTGTGGGGGAAACCGGAGCACCCGGAGGAAACCCACGCCAACACAGGGAGAACATGCAAGCTCTACACAGAAACTCTAACTGACCCAGCCGGGGCTCACATATAGCAACCTTCTTGCTGTGAGGCGAACGTGCTACCCACTGCGCCACCATGCAGCCCATACTCAAAATAATCTTCCTCAATTTATTTGACAAGGAACTTTGTATTGTAGTGGATAACACATTTCTAACATTCTAGTACATCAAGGCACATTTTTACACCTGTAAACTTTAAAGTCAATTTTTTTGCCCTCCCATTAATTTAAAATAATGTTTTCCAAGTGATCTTTAACAAGCCAAGGACATTTTCACAGTATTTCCTGTAAAAAAAGAAGCAATAATAATAAATAATAAGTCTTTTTCTTATAGATTATTTCTTAAATAAAAGCAGTTTCTTATTTTTAAAAATACATTTTAAGGTCAGTATTATTAGCCTCCTTAAGAAATATTTACTGTATATTTTTGATTGTCTACACAACAAACCAGTTATACTATAACTTGACTAAATATTTTAGCTGTCCTAGTTAACATAACCTAGAGAAGTCTTTAAATTACACTTTAATCTGTATACAACTATCTTGCAAAATAACTAGTAAAATATTATGCACTGACTGTCACCATGGGAAAGATAAAAAATGTAGTTATTAGAAATTAGCAGAGGTGTAAAGAGTACCTGAAAACCATACTTGAGTAAAAGTACAGATACTTACTGTAAAAATTACTCCATTACAAGTTACAAGTCACCAATTCAAATAAGACTTGAGTAAAAGTATTAAAGTATCCGATTTTAAAAGAACTTAAGTATTTTACTCATACTGAATGTAGGCTCAAAGAGCACCAAGAAAGGTTTGATTTTCCTAATATATAAATTAAATTTAACACCTTAATGTTTCAAAATGGCAGAACAAAATATATTTAAAAAATAGAACAAAAAGTCTCAGTCACACTCAAATGTTCAAAAAAGCCACAAACAATTTATCAACAAAAAAAAAAAAAAGTAGTAAAACGTAGTAAAAAAAATCAGAGCTGACTTTGATGTGATTCATCTCTCAGTATCAGAGGGGGGCAATATTTTTTATTTTGAGTAGTTTTGTAAACAGTATGTTTTGAGCAGTAATTTAATGCTGGGCGTGTCATCGTGATTGACAGCTGTGATTGACAGTTTCTCAAAGCAGACGCCGGAGCTTCGGCAGGAGACTGAAGTGTTATTATTCCATTTCTGTGTTATTTTACCATGATAAAATGAGTTGCTCAGCAGTAAACTAGAGTTTCTGACATACAGGATCTGGTGAAACACTGTTTATTCGTTAGGGTCAGGGGGCTTTATCAGTTATTTGATACACGCCTAACCACCCAGATAGCAAAATACACTCGGGCCAGTTCCGGCTACACTCTCGCCTGCCGGAGACTTACCCCTCGGCCCGACTCCGTCTGCTGTACCTACTCGCGCACATTACTCGCGGGCCGATCCGGCTCGGATGCGGCAGCGTCGGCTCGCTAACGGCCGCCGCATCTGGCCCGATTGACTCGGGCAGTGTGTCCATAGGCATCCAGTCAGATCCGGCGGCCGTTAGCGAGCCGACGCTGCCGCATCCGAGCCGGATCGGCCCGCGAGTAATGTGCGCTGCGGCCTGGAGCTGGCGCGATTAAATCTTCATTATACAAACCGCACCTTTGTTAACGTTATTACAACCATTTGTGTTGATAAAACAGCAAACCAGGCTCCTATGTAAACGCAAAGTGTACATTAGCGAGCCTTTGTTATAGTGCAGACACCGGCGGTCAAGTGAGCAGTTCGGGGGGCGTGGTTGATTTGATGTACAAGCGTTTGGTTGGAAGCTTGATTCCGCAGCTCCTCCTCTGGCTCCATCAGGCAGTCCTTCTGCGCATGCCCAGGCCCCAATTTCAGCAGTCTTCTGCCACAGTTTGTGTCCGTCACGAGGCGTTTTTTCCTTCACAGCGTTTAATGGAAAATGGCGCTGTCGCGTCGTCCATATTTTATACAGTCATTGGCACAATTACAATGTAACGAGTAACGGTAAGCATCTGTTCAAATGTAGTGGAGTAAAAAGTACATATATTCAATCAAAAATGTAGTCAAGTAAAGAGTAAAAGTTGCTTATATTTTTGATACTCAGTACAAGTACAAAGTAGCCAAAAAAATACTTAAGTAAAGTAACGAAGTCCATTTACTCAAGTACTTTACACCACTGGAAATTAGTTAGTTAAACTATTAAGTTTAAAAAACCGTGTTGTAAAAAATCATGTGTTGAAGACTCGTATGTCAGTACTGACATTAAATAAATGAAGGCAAAACTAAACGAGTAGAATATTAATTTCAACGTGACTGAAAACTAAATTTGATCAATGTGTTATCTGTTCTCCGGTACTTGCCGACTGTAAATTCAAGACTGCATTTCCTAACGTAAAACTATATACACTCAGCTTCTGATTAATAATATGCAGACTCTGCAGAGCCGAGGACTTCCTCTATTAAAAGGTTTAAAACGTCTAATATAATCAACAGTGGACATTTTGTTTCACAACATGAACATGACTGTTGAAGTTGAATCTTTTTATTACCCGTGTTAATTTGGGGGTGAACTTCTGAACGCGGGGAACTATTGCGCACAGAGGGAGCGCGCGTGAAGGCAAAGAGAAGGAGTGCACGTGAGAGCGAATGCGCGCGACACCTAGAGCGCACGAAAGAAGCTCCAGTCATTTCTCCGCAGTTTGCCGCCAATGGCTGATATCCGTGACGTTTTGACCATCTTTTACAGTCTATGGTTTTGAAACAAAAATATCTCGCGGGGCCCCTTATCACGCGGGCCCCCCCCCCCCCGCGGTGCGTGCCCTGCGGGCCCGTCCGCTACGCCACTGGGTGTAATACTGTAAACATTTTTAAAGGTTACATGAGGAAGCAACAGGGGATAAAGGCCAGCATATACGCTACAGTATAGCAAATAGTGTAAGCAAGCTGTGGAATCGGAAAAAGCTAAAACATTTGGTAAAGAAAAATACATAAATTATTTTAAAGACAAGTATTTACGGTACCTCACTCCTCCTCAGTCGTTAATTATGGACATTGAGGCAGATTAATGTACCTTCAGACCTCATAGAATTTGCCAACTTCGATTAAACCATGTTTACAACGAAAACGAATCGCTCAGTTGATTTGAATCAGTTGAATCGTTTCAGTAAAATGAACGAGTGATTTCCTTGAATCTGAAGAGGCATAAAGCGAGTCGACTCACTGGCTGAGTGAACTAAGAACTCTCAAACATGTAGGCTAGTGAATCGTTCAATGAGCTGTTACCGTATAAGGACAAATTGACTCGAACCAAATCTTTAATTGCTGAGCTACTCTTCATCACAAGGTAGACAGTAGGAATCATTAATAAGTGGGTGTATTATGGAAGACTCAGATTCATAGAACTGTACTGGAGAACAGTTATATCCAAATCATATGCATTATAAGTTTGTAGACGTTATACATTAAATACCTTTAAATATAAATTTGTAGTACTGCTTCAATGAACTTGAACAAGTATATTAAAAATCATTCATTTTTACTAGTTTTATTAGTATATATTTTTTCAAAATGTGCTTTAAATACTTAAAAATTTGTTAAATCTTTGTAGACTAGAAATATATGTACTATATCATTTATTTAAAAAATGCAGGCAATACGTTATAGATTAACTTTATTTAAAAAATATTATATTAATCTTATTTTTTTATTCAACTATAGGGGTGCGGCCTGGTAGGGGGCCCTACAGGACATTGTGCTCAGGGGCCTCTGAATTCTTAATCCGGGCCTGGATGAGCCAGATACATTTGCTGATTAACTACTGGATATTAAAATACAATATAGATATGAAATGAAAACTATATCTTTTGTGAAGAATAACTAGGAAACATGCTCATTCTTTCTTACAACGTATAATTTTGTTTAAAATAGAAACTTGTGTGGGAATTAAGCTGATGTTTTCACCCTCATACTGCAATAATTTCATCAACTCTACCTGGAGATAAGTGCTTGCTCAAACGCACAATGACAGTGGCTAAGGCCCCGTTTACACTAATGCGTTTTCGTTTTGAAACGGCGTTTTAGATCAAAAACGATCCGCAGACTTCAAAATAAAACTTTTACCACACCTTTTACGGCTAAACTGAGGAAATGCACCTACCGTCACAAAACTTTATCATTAAAAAATTATGATAAACATGTTTAGCTGTTTGCATAAAAAAAGTCATTCTGACATTTGAAGCTGGCCTAAAGTAAATTCAGGCAAATCTACCAATGGTTGGTAAAAAAGTTGAAGCCATAAGTATATTGTTTACTGCCTAATTAATTATAGTTATAATATTTGATAATAATTATTATCAACATTGATAATAGTATTTGCCAAACAAACTTTTATAGTTGTTTAACCCCCCCTGTTTTTTTCAATCAAATAAACAAACAAGTATACTTCATTCCAGGTGGTAGAATTAATAAATGAAATAATAGGTACTGGCTATTAGCAAGTAAAGTGTTTTTTATTTTTATTTTGCAAAGGTGATTTTTTCTTGCATTTGCCACACATAAGGGTTCATTTTACCACAGGCTTGGAGCATTTTATTAAAAAAAAAATTGAAATTGCAGTTTTTTTTTTTTTTTTACAAATATGTTCCTCATATATTTTGTTTTGAGTAAGAAATATTATTCATTTTATAAAAAAAAAAAAACATCTGATTATAAAAATCCACCAAACCAATCATCCTTTATTCAAATCACAATTCTTTAGCAAAATTCAATTAACATCCTTGATTATATATTTTACATCAAGAACTAAACTAGCTATCTCAACTGCCACATTCAATGCATTAAGCTTGGCAGAAAACGAATCTAATATTTTAGGCTGAGTGTCACTATTTTCCAGGAAAACAGAAGAAAAAGTCTGACAAGCTGTATTTAGATGAGTCTTCTCCAGGTTGGATCTGTCCTCCAGCAGTCCACAACCACAGGTTTGCTTAACGTCGGTCTGAGAGCTGATATCTATGACCCAGCTGTGGGCATATGTCAGGTCAATGAGACAATCCTGTCCATCATGCTCTAAGGAAAGAGCCACAGCAAGTAAAGAACTGCGGAATGACTCGACTGCCATCAGGAACTCTGAGTGAGAAATACTCAGAGCTGCAGCTGTGGTTGCAGCTGTGGACTGATTCTGTGAAGTAAACAACAAAAAATAAAACAGAAATGAATTAATGGGTATTTCAATGGAATGTCCACTGTGATTGTGTCTCTGATAGGTGAAGTATTCCACTTGCAACATCTAGCTATAGAGGTTCCACAGGGCTTAGTACTTGGACCAGCCGATTTTCCTATTAAACAACATTAACACGATCACATCCTTCCTTTCAGAGCATGCTACACAACTCCATGTCCCAGTTTTTCAAGATAATTAATTGGTATCTTACAGTTTCAACATTCATCAAACCTTGTCAATTTTTTAAAATACATTTTTTACCAGTACAGCCTCAAAATAATTAAATCTTTTTTAGAATTCAAGAGTTCACACTTCACAGCTGATGATTGATTATAAAGAGTGTTTGGCATGCTGTCCCAGGAGAGAGCCCTGAGCTCATTAGATCCTCGAGCCTGGGGCTCCCTTCGCTTGCAGGGTGAGAGGAGAGTTTGTGCTCAGGTAGGTTTTGAGAACTCACTTGCTTATTTTTTTTGTGGCTAATGACAAATTAGGGACCCCTATGGAGAGATATACTGCTGACTAAGAGCTAATCTATGGTGCCAATTTGGTTTGGTCAATTCACTTATGTCACTATGTGGGAGGAAACCAAGAAACCTGGGGGAAACCCACGCGAGCACGAGGAGAACATGTAAACTCTGCACAGTAACGTCGACTTGCCTGATAAGGACTTGAACCAGTGACATTCTTGCTGTGAGGCTATAGTGCTAACCACTGGTGCTGCCCTATCTAGGAAAAAGGGAGGAGGAGTAGGGGTGGAAGGAGGGATTCCTCAAAACTAAGATAACTGAGGTAAGAAACTCTGGTTATTTATGGTGAGTTAGGAATCTTCTGATTGGTGAGTCATGTGTTAGCTGATGCTGGACTAGCTGTGGTCAATCATAAGCATGTGATCCTCTCGAAATTAGTTTATAAATAAACTTCACTTATTTAATGCAAAAATTTAATTGTCAGTACACTGAATATAAATTAACAAAAAATGTTTTTACAACCAAGAACAATGTTTTAAACAGCTTTGTATTAGTATCTTTTTTGATGGTTTTTTTCCAATTTGGAGGAGCTGCTTTTTTCAAAAATCAATTTGGTTTTTCTTGGAGGCGCACACCTGTTTTTTTTAAATGAAAATTAAAATTGTGAATGATCTAACAAAAGCTGCAAAGTGTAATGGCTTGTACACCCCCCCCCCCCCCCCATAATATCTATTTTTTTGTTTGTACACCCCCTAATATCTAAATTATTTATACGTTTCTGAATGAGGAATGTACTGTATAATGCACAAACTCTTTCATACAATTCTGACTTGTGAAATTTTCTAATCAATATTGTAGAATTGCAAGTCAATCTGATGTGTAACTCAGTGTAATAGAATACCATGTGTGAGATGTGGGTGGCCAGCTGTGTTTCTGTGCAGCCGCCTCCAAGCAGGGCGTAGGGCTCCCTCAGAGTCAGTCGCAACACATGTTCTGCTCTTTGGCATGTCATCTGTCCGACAAATGGAACAAATGTTCATCATTTCAGAGCAATGAAAGAGGAAATCAATGCAATACATTTGAATGAACAACAAATGGAGTCTAGTAAATCTGGAAAAAAGTTTGACTTCATTTGGATTCATGTCTTTGGACTGTGGGGGAAACTGGAGCACCCGGAGGAAACCCATGCGAAGATGGGGAGAACATGCAAACTCCATGCAAAAATGCCAACTGACCCAGCTGGGACTCGAACCAGTGACCTTCTTGCTGTGAGGTGACAGTGCTAACCACTGAGCCACCGTGTCACCCCATAGAGCACAATTCGGCTTCTATATATTAAACCCAAAGTAACGTATATAGACTTAAGATCAATGCTTAAAGAGAAGTTCAAACAAAAAGAAAATATTCAAGACTTAAAAGTATGATAGTTGTCCTAAATGACATGTTCTGTGTGAAACATTTCATGTGTTTTCAGAAAAATAGTGAACAAAGTGTTTAGTGAAAACAAAGATATCTTAGTGTTTTTGAGGCTGTATCAATAACCTAAATACTTCAAAATACAATAGAATTAGTAGTAGGCCATTTTATTAGGTACACCTTACTATTATCGGGTTGGACCCCCTTTTGCCTTCAGAACTGCCTTAATACTTCGTGGCAAAGATTCAACAAGATACTGGAAATATTCCTCAGAGATTCTGGTCCATATTGACATGATAGCATCACGCAGTTGCTGCAGATTTGTCAGCTGCACATCCATGATGCGAATCTCCCGTTCCACCACATCCCAACGGTGCTCTATTGAGTTGCTGTCATTTGATTGGCGTTAACAAGCAGTTGGACAGGCATAAAGTGACTTGTGAGTGTATATTCAATCACTGAATCGAATTGAGAATGAAGAAACAAATGAAAATGAGAGATTGTGAAGTAGAACCTAATCGACTCAAACATTTGAATAAAATCAATACAAACTGCTAAACAAAATAATTTAAATTAAAAAAGCTTAAATAACACAAAACTCTCCACGTCACAAACCTTCAGTTCCTCCAGCATAGTTTCATTTCTGTGGCAGAGAACCATAGTGCTAATTGCAGCATCTTTAGAGGAGAGGAGCTGAAGCAGCTTCCTGGATCCACAGTCCTGGAAACATAATCCAGCAACCAACCCATAAGCTTCCATCGGGACCAGAGAGAAAAGAGATGCAACTGCCTGTGCACCTGAAATATCAGCAAAAGTGTTGAAATTAAGCCTCTATGAATGTAGAGACTAACATTTATTTTCAATTCTAATGCATTGCACTATAATATTACATATTATTACCAATAAAGGAAGCAAATGCATGGCTTTAAATAATAAAAATAAGAAGTAAATTCATATATATAGACCAGTGGGGGTGGTTGGTGATTTTTAAAAGTCAAATAAATTTGATTAAACTATTAGAATTACCATATGTTAACCATAAGTCACAGAAAATAAAAAATGGTAGTTTTTAATAATAAAAAACAACAACATGCAAATGAAAAGCCATCAGCCTTTAAATGACTTTTTTCATAGGATTAGTGCATTTATGTTATATTAAAAACACAGTATCAGCGTCAGCTGCAGCAGATAGATTTTATAGCACCATGTTAAACTTTCTGACACCTTTATGACATTTAAATACATTAAAAATAAATACAGGCCACAACGGAATATTGAGAATGATCTCTGATTAGCGGTCTCCAAAATAAATCAAGTATAGACTTGTGCTGAAAACATTTTGCCCAACAGTCTCTTTAGGTGAGGTTAATAATAAATTAAACAAATTAATGAATGACTATAAAATGATATGATTGTTAGACTGTTGCACTTTTTTGTGTTGTCAATATGCTTGTGTTTATATAGGGCTATTGTTGTGTGCGCAAAGTTTGTATATTTATAACCACCTCTGAGGAATTTGGGGGTCCCGACTAATGAGTCACTGGCATTGTTATTTTAGGGGTCGCGGACTGAAAAGTTTGGGAACCCCTGATATAGACTGCAGTTCAAATGTTTAGGGTCAACAAATATAAAGATAAAAAACATAATCCTGCAGCACTGCATTTTAAAATTACCATTTTCAGAATTATTATATTTTAAAATAGAACCTATTCATGTGATTGAAAGCTGAAGCCATTCCTCCAGGAATCAAGTTTTACATGATCCTTCAGAAATCATTCTAATGCACTAATTTGACACTAAATATAATAATAATAATAATTCCTTACATGTATATAGTGCTTTTCTAGACACTCAAAGCGCTCTACACATTGGGGGGAATCTCCTCATCCACCACCAGTATGTAGCATCCACCTGGATGACGCGACGGCAGCTATACTGCGCCATACCGCACACCACACACCAGCTGATTGAAGTGATGAAGCAAATTATGATATGGGGATGGTTAAGAGGCCAGTAGGCAAATTTGGCCAGGATGCTGGGGTTTCGAAGGACATCCTGGGATTTTTTACGACCACAGATAGACGGGACCTCGGTTTAACATCTCATCCGAAAGACGGCACTCACTAAACAGTATAGAGTCCCCTTCACTATACTGGGGTGTTAGGACCCACACAGACCGCAGGTTGAGCGCCACTTGCTGGTCTCACTAACACCACTTCCGGCAGCAACTTAGCTTTTCCCATGTGGTCTCGCATCCAGGTACTGACCAGGTGCAGCCCTGCTTAGCTTAGTGGGTGGCGATGTGAGAGAGAGATAGCTGCAGAGAGCTAGCTGCCGGCTGCCTGGCTGCCGGCTGCTGATTACTTGTAAAAAAAAAAAAAGGTTAAAAGCTTTAAAAAAGCTAGAAATTTGTTAAAATATAAATATTTACTCTTAATCAATTTAATGCATCTTTGCAAAATAGAGATATTAAACATAACCAATATTTATTTCAATGCTAGACTTCATAACTACATTTTTAATAGTTAAGATTTTTGACAACATTTCGTTGGCCCACACAAAAAATATTCAAATATTTTTATAAATGTATTTATATATGTCAGTTTTCATAGTTACATTATTTTAAAGTCAAATGCACATTTTAAGTTAAATCCTTTTTTTCCACTAAAAGTTTTTATAAACAAAGCCGAAAAGAAAATGAATGAACATTTGCCATTTGTATTAATAACTGCAGATGCAGTATATTCATTCATTCATATTCCTTCGGATTAGGCTCTATTTCAGAGGTCGCCACAACAGAATGAACCGGCAATTATTCCAGCATATGTTTTTACGCAGCGGATGCCTTCCAGCCGCAACCCAGTATTTAGAATACTCGGAAACCGGAGCACCCAGAGGAAACCCATGCGGACATGGGGAGAACATGCAAACTCCACACAGAAATGCCAACTGGCCCAGCTGGGACTGGAACCAGCAACCTTCTTGCTGTGAGGCGACAGTGCTAACCATTAAGCCACTGTGCCACCCCACATACAGTATATAAAACTTGTATTTCACAACTCCATTACAGTTAAAACTTCATATTAAATTACACAAAAACAAATTCCCATGAAGCCCTGAACTAAATATTTACCTGTTATCTGGGCAAACGGCTCCATCAGAGCGAGTCCCAGCCTTTCTATCACAACCACTCCATGCTCCCTCAGGTAGTGCTGAAGAACTGGATGTACCACTTTTTGGCATGCGAATAAACTCACTTTATCATTTACAACCTGTTCCCCAATCTTCAGGAGCAGCTGAAGGAGATCTCGCTCAGGGTTCACTCCTCTGTGGATCTCCAAAGCAACATTCCCAACCTCAGAAATATCCCCCGACAGCGACACACCAAAAAGCACCACTTTTAATGGACCATCTCCCAGTCTCTCAAGATCTCCAGGCTGGAGCATCTCAGGAACATCCAGCAGCAGTCCAGGAAAAACTGAAGAATGGTTCACCGATTGACCCTCAATGCCAATAGTGACCGTTCTTCCAAAGCAGGCCATACCAGAAGAGTTGCAAGGGATGGAGTACAGAAAAGCCTGTGTGATCAATGAACTGATCTGCTGCGTCTCTCTGCTGTCCAACATGCAGGCTGGTTTGCTGGTGATCATGCTGCGCGCCAATGCAACAAGTGAATCGCAGCTGCTAAAGTTCACTGGCACTTTACAGCCACAAGAGTCTCCTTTAAGATATACATTACATTGTTCCACAAGGTGTTTGTATACTTTGACTGCCGCAGATGTCCTAATCCCATATTTTTTGGTGTTTTCAATAAGCGTTAGTGTAAAAATCCCCATAAACAGCCCTGAGTCACTGTAACGTGTGGTGTGATGTTGAAGAGCGGTTGAGATCAGTTTGAGAAGCGGCTCAGACATATCTAGTCTTTTGAGAAGCACTGTTGAGGTTGAAGTTGTCAAGACATGGCCCCCAACATTGTTGTGTATTTGTTTCAGTCTGCCGGTGGGTCCATAGGCTGTGCTGAGTATGTTTCTTAACAGAGAAATCTTTTGGCAGATGGTACTGTTGGAGAGTGGTTCGTCTGTGCATAAAGCTGGCTTCTTCTTATTAATGCGAGACATGCTGTGGCTTAATTTGGAAAAATTTGCTAAATCAATGTAGGTCAGTTACTTTGACAAGAATAGATCACATGTATATAATATTATAGAATATTTTATATACTGATTAAACTGGTATATGAATACCTATAGGTAGGCCCACACGGAATCTGAGCGTGCAGATTTTTAGCCCATTATTGCGTCTATACTGTATATTTACTTGAGTAAAAGTGTGTAAATTTATATTTATTCAGTATTTAAATTAATGTCAGTAATCTTATTGACTAATATGAAAATGTTCATATGATTTATTTACAATACAGTTTGTAAAGTAGTATTTTCTGTCTTTTGGTAGATATATTATATCTAAGAGAGACTTGCTTTATTTACCAATTAAGTGGATCTAATTGGATTTGCGTTGTATACATTAAATAAAAGTTTAAAAGGTATTATTTTTTATATCATATATTAAGTTTCAGTAATGATACTCCTAAAATATTTACGCATAAATCCGCAAATTTGTTTTTAAAATTCTGCACTGAAATAGCTAAAAATGTCCACAAATTCTGTCTGGCTCTACCTATAGGTAGCTGTATATATAATGTCCTATGACTGTTGCCATTCACTAGTTATTTTAAATTGCACTATGGACTGTCTTTAAAATCATCTATAACAATCATAACACATTTGGAACCATTTAACCTGAACTAGATAAATAAAAATGTCTAAAAATCCATTGTTTTCAGTAAGGGAATTCATTTTTGCAATGTTTTATATAAATAATTACGCATGTTTCATACATTTTGACAGTTTTTGAGCAATCTTTAGTTATTATCTATTTATTTCATTGGAATATATGTGCATTTTTAAAAATTTCTTACATATGTAATATTAAGTGATTATTTTTGATAAAATATATTAAATTATACTATTTTCAATATTTACATTAATATATTAAATACTTTATAATAAACTAATGCAACTTGATTTTTATTTACATTTATTTGCATCTGTTTATAGTTTGCAACTTGTTTCTTAGTTAACAAGGGCATATATGTAGTAATAACATGGTAAAAACATGGTAACGTTGAAATCATTCACTTCAATTCGCTCACGAGATGTTGCTGGTAGAAATAATGTGGTTTTGTTTAAAAAATACAAAGTTATAAATTATTAATTCTTCAGACATAAATTGTTACGTTATAATAATTCAGATAGTGTCATGCGGTTATTTATTATGAGGTCAATACGTTTTATTTTTAGTCTAACGAGTATTGCACTTTGATCACTCATTATAACATTACGTTACTTCACTCATCTTTTACTTGATGCCAATCTCTTCTTTCATAACAACTCCTGATTTTGATATATATTCAAAAGAAACCTAATAGCTTATAAAACGCGCATATTTAGCGTCATACATACCCAAATTTCAGCTTATAGGTTAACTAACTGAACTGAAGAAAGAACAGCCATAGGAACATTAAACTGTACCGCAAAAACCAGGCAGGCAGATGGTGTTTACGTGCTACACATGATCTCATAGAGTAACTAAATTATGCCAGTTATAAAGTGTTTTACAAAATAAAGAAATAAATTATTGGTTACATTTTAATTAGCAAGCGCTATTCATGTTATGTGTGCTGTTATATAAGCTTAGATATATCGTTCAGGATATTTCACAAATGACTTAAAATAGCAATCACCGCTGTCTGGCAAAAATATAGCCTCCTACATCCGACTACGTCTCTATGACAACTGGTAGCGCTGGGGTCCTTACGTGACACAGGGCAAGTTTCAAACCATCGGCGGGAGATGAAAGTTTCGTTCATTGCGGATATTTTATTGTCATTCTCGATTAAATCGTGATTAAACGTGAAATATTTATTGTAAGTTACATTCAAACAACACATGAACGCCGTAAGCCAGGTCTGAGTGCCGCGTAACCGCCCTTCTGCCTTGTGTTTTGATTTTGACGTGTATCTGTCACAAACACGTGAGTAGCTGCTTCATTCTAATGACTTGACGTTCATCACTGAATGCTCAAAATCTCTGCAATAAATAAAATGTATTTGTGCTTATCTAGATGGGGAAAATCTGACGAGTGTATTTGAACAGGATGGAGCCCTCGAAATTTGTGGTCAAGGTAAACTTATTCATTTGATCAGTTTTTCTTTGAAACTTCGTTGCTTTTGTATTTTATTTTTACAGTAATTGTAAATTTAGTAGTTGAGACAAATGAACTCGAAGCTGTAATTTCACAATTTTGACGTTTTGTGTCTGAATTTTAACAAATGTAGGTCTTTATGCCAGCCTTATTGTTTTATGTCTCGTTAATTGAATGTGTTTCTACCCTTTATGCAGTGATAATGATTATTTTCATATCATCATAATTTAGAATTGTATATCATGATTATGAATTTTTAAGTCATTACTGTTAATTAACAAAAGCATGCTTTCTATGGCACAGAATTTGGCTTCTATATATTAATTAATGAGAAACCTCAAGAAATTGGTGTATTCAATGCTTAAGAGATAGTTGAAGCAAAAATAAATAATAAATCCTGATGAAATTTAGTTTTCTGTTTTTGAAAGCTTCTGATATTGACTTAGAGTTGAGACAGCAGGTATAGTTAGCTCAGAGAAAAAAAGTTTGTGGATTTTATTTTGTCGTAGTTGTATTTGTCTTCATTTCTCAAAACTTGTGTGTTTTTCTTTTCTTGTGTGTGGTGAGTTTCATAAATAGTCAGCTACAAAGACTAGGGTCAACTTTGGATTTCTGTCCAAATTAATAGCCCTGCTGTGAATTTCTTTTTCAAATATTTAGCAAATTATGTTTTACGGAGCAAGGCATTTGTCAAAGTATTTCCTATATTATTTTTTTCTTCTGGAGAAAGTCTTATTTGTTTTATTTCGGCTAGAATAAAAGCAGTTTTTAATTTTTAAAATAACATTTTAAGGTCAATATTATTAGCCCCCTTAAGCACTATATTTTTTTATTGGCTACAGAACAAACCACTGTTATACAATGACTTGCTTAATTAACCTAGTAAAGCCTTTATATTGCACTTTAACCTTAATACTAGTATCTTGGAAAATATCTAATAAAATATTATTTACTGGGATGATGGTAAAGATAAACTAAATCAGTTATTAGAAATTAGTTATTGCAACTATTATGTTTAGAATTGTGTTGAAAAAAATCTTAATTACATTAAACAGAAATTGGGGAAAAATATAAAAGATTATATTATATTTTCTTTTACCAAACTCTATTATATATCTTGGGAACACTTAATATAAGTTGCATGTGCATAAGACAATTCTTTGAAATGTTTGGGCCAGATTTACCAAACAGGGTAAATAATCACAAGAGTGTAATCCCACAGAAGCACAGATGGTTTTGCGATTGATCTACTAACAATGTGTGAATTTAAAAAAAAAATCAGATGCAGCACCTCGTTTTCATAATGTCAAAGAATTGCAAAAACTACAGCAGTTTGGGTCATAAACAAGCAGATTTATGATAAGGTGCAAAAGCACTGGTACAAATTAGGGTAATCTGGTAGCATTTCACAGCTTTGAAAGTTAACTTAATGAAATACAATAACAACTCCCCCAAAAATAAAAACAAATAAATAAAATATTTGGAAAGCTGAGATTTGAATGCTGTAAACCAAATGCTCATTTTCTAATTTATTGTAACATTTGAAATTGGGCATGCTAAGGATAGATTCTATTCCATTTTACCTATTAAAAGAGACCAAAACCATGCAAATACTCCAAATAGCACAGCATGCAGTTTACTTTGGGTATACCTTTTTAGGCATGTACAGTTTTACAAGTTTTTAGCTGTTAATGGCAGAAATATATAATAAATAATAGATTGAAGATGTGCATACTGCATTAAAAACACCAGAGTTAGTTTTATTTTTGGGGTGAACTATCTGTGTTTAGAAGTGCTGACTGTACTTCACTATTCAAACTCTAGATGGAGCAGTTGTCTTAGGAATAAGGGCTATTAGCTCATAGAAGAGCATTGAGCTGTCTTTATGTATTCATTGTGTAGTTTAAAAAGCGCAGCTCTTAATTTTTCATGTTCTAAACTCATTACATGTTCAGTCTGTGCTTTATTACCATGCAGGAGAAAAACCCCCTCAAATTTCATAGTAATGTTAGATTACATTATGTTTTCCATATATCTCAGCTTTGTTTTACATTACATTCCAGTTTGATGTTTCTTTTTTTTTTTTAAATAATCATGTATGTATATCTATCCAGTTGATTGTCTCAGCAGCACACATGCTGGACCGGCACTGTCTATTCATCCACAGGCCAGATGAATGAATGTCAGTTCTAATGCTTGTCAGATGTTTCTATTAAGCGCTAGAAAAGCCCCGGGTCTTTTTCTTTGTTGATGTTTCATATAGTGAAGGCTTTAACTCTAGTTCCTGGACGCGGCTGTGGATCACACACATCCGCGTTGAGTGCCAGACTTTGGCTGCATATTTCTCTCTTTCTGTCTTTCTCACTCATCATCTCTCCCGTCTTTCTGTTTTTCATTGTGGGAGAGCACCACTCACCAACTTCACCCTCCCAGTCTGCACATAATGATACTGTTATATATGTTGCTCTCCCTGAGAAAGAAACTGTCATGCCCAACACTGCGACCACAGAGAGACATTTAAAACGGGGTAGCAAACAATACCGTCAGCTGGGCCCGGTTCTCAGCTAAACTGTTCTAGGACAGTATAAGACCTGGATCATTTGTAAAATAATTGATTATTTCAAGTAAAAAGTTATAGTTCAGTAAAAATTTTAGTTCTGTCATGTTTTTCGAAATGTTGCAACTTTAAATAGAAATTTAGATGTAGTTTACATAAAGACTCATTTAATTCTTCTGTGAACTGTTTTATTTAGAACCACTTCAACAAGTCAAACATGTATAGAAAAATGTTACTGATCATTTAGTTTTTTGCTAGAATTTTCTTTAACACTAAACAAAACATCGGTGTAATTTAAGGTAATACACCTATGAAAATTTTATATGGAATTTCTTAATAATAGCATGAAATAGAATTTGCAATAATCTTTTATTCCCTATTATGACATGAGTATAAAACCTTCTTGAACAAGAACACATGTAGAGTAGACATATGTTGATATTAAATAATTATATAAATATATTATAAAAATGAACATGGACAATATTAATATCCTGGGCACCTCAAAATTCCATGAATAATTATTTATTATTCAAAAATTCAGGGTGCTTTTTGAGATTATGCAGATTTTTGTAATTGGTGATTTTTTTTTTTTTTGTAATTTTGTTTTTTCAAACATTAACATTTTCACAAAGTTGTCTAATCTGGTTTATGACATTGAAAATTCTGTGACTGTTTACAGGCAATTTGTTTATTAACTCTGTACACAGTAAGGTTCTATTTAGCATCAGTTAACTTGTTCATTCATCCTTCGGCTTAGTTTTTTTATTCATCAGGGGTCGCCACAGCGGAATGAACTGCTAGCTTATCCAGCATATGTTTTACACAGCGGATGTCCTTCCAGCTGCAACCCAATACTGGGAAACACCCATATACTCACATTCACACCCATACACTACGGCCAATTTAGTTTATTCAGTTCACCTATAGCGCATGTTTTTGTACTGTGGGGAAAACCGGAGCAGCTGAAGGAAACTCGCATGAACACGGGGAGAACATGCAAAATCCACACAGAAATGCCAACTGACCCAGCCGGGACTCAAACCGGTGACCTTCTTGCTGTGAGGCGACAGTGCTAACCACTGAGCCACCGTGTCGCCCGTGTTAATGTTAATTTCATACTTAATGCCTAATAACGCATTAAAAGCAAAAGTAGTACTTGTTTTATTATTTATGTAATAAATAATAATTAATAACCAATAAAATTAGTTTGAATAATAATTAATAATATTAATTATTAATAATTAATAACTAATAAAAAAAACTCTTTAACATAATATGGCTATTTCTCACTGTTGATTTTAATCCATCTACTAGGGCTGCAGCTTTTGATTATTTTAATAATCAATTAATCTACCACTGTAATTAAATGATTAATCTGATAAGTTTTTTCATTTTCTTTGAAGATCTTGTGACAGACATGCAGAAGCGGTAAAAAGTGTATAAAAGTCAATCACACATACAAACAGTAGCATGTAAATTGAGCTGAATGTAATAAAGTTTACTACTATAAAACTACTAGATTCTGATTTAAACAATGGATTTTTTTTTCACCAGAAATTACATTAACTAATAATGTAATTACAGGATAAAATAAAAACAAGCTGCATATTGCTTAATTAAAATAAATATAACAAGCAAATCAAATAAGTGTTATACAGACAAGTTAAATGTATTTTTTAAAACAAATAACTAAATTTTAAGTTTCAGATAGCATCAACTAATGTTCAATAATGAGACTTAATTGTAACATGTTGTTATCTATTGCGCTTCATCGTCCTTTTTTTCAGTTTAATTTGTTTAAAACATTTATTTGGTCTTAACATGCATATACAATAAAGCATTACACTAAATATCATTTGGTTATTATACCTGTTAGTTATATGCAGCTTAGGTCAATATCAGATATCGTGATAAAAGCATCAGCAATTAATTGCAACAAAAAACACTTGATAGTGGCAGAAGCCTAATGTAGAGAAGGACTGAATGGATAATTGGATTGTTGTCTTTGCTGTTGCAGCCTGTGGGCTTTGTCATTGCAAGATAGATCAAAAATAGGCATAAATAAATCAGTTACAATAAATACTTCAACGTTCCATAAAAATAGTAACTTTAAAACAATGCATTGTGCCTTCAATGCTACTACAGATTCTTGTAGAGTGTCAGCCAACATTCCGTCCAGCCTTACACAGCAGCGTAAAGTTGGATGTCATATTTCCACTGTGCACTGCAGTTCTTTCAGGCGATGAGATACTCCCACATTAGTTGACTCATGCTTTGAGACCCTGGGTTTCTCCTTAACGCCTCAGAAGACACTGAATATTTACACAAGACCTGCCACACCACTCTACTGTTATACCCATCTGGTGTATGAGATGGTGGGAGAGCGAGATTCTTGTTTTTGAGTATGAACGTTAAGTGCTGGGTAGTATGACAGATGTCTTGGCTCTGGTTTATGTGCTAGGTCGACTTCCCTGGTAGATACGGACCACACACTTGGACCTCCAAGCATCCTGTTACTGTCATCAGATCAAGGAAATCTGTTGTCATTTCTGAAACACAGAGGGAAAATTTGGATGGATGCAGCTTAGCAGACATGGGAGGATGTAATAGAATTCTAATCTTGGCGTTCTTAGATAATACAGAAAATTACAGCAGATGTTGAGATCGACAGACTTTGTTTTGCAGTCATTCTTGTATAAAAACCCACATTGTATGGGTATGGAGGAATAGTTGTTTGGTTTTTTCTCTCTCCTCACACTTCCTTTTTACTAGAATTCTTAGGATCTTTCTGATATTGTTCAATTGTTTGTAGAGCTTTACCAGGTGATATTCCTGCCTGTTCTTGCTGTTGGAATTTCGCTCCTGGGTTGTGTCCTCGCTTATGGAAAAAACAGAAATCCATTCAGGTGTGCTAACATCCAGAGCTTAACTCGCAGAGTGCTTCAGAGTTGCTAGAAATAAAAGCCAGCTTAGTTATAATCACACTGATTTATTAGTGGTTCATGTTGAGGTTTTCAAAACCTCTGACCCTAAATAGGGGCTCCAGACTTTAAAAAATGATTAAGGATTTACTGGCACCTATAATAAACATTTGGCTTTTAAACAAATTAAACACTTTAATTATAGAAATAGCTTTTTTGTAGGGCAAAAATACAGAATTGTCTAATTATATTTGTACAACATTTATTACAATTAAATAAAAAAAGCATGTCAAGGTTTGTTTAGAATCGTATAACTGAAAAATGACTGGAGGTATTCTAAGAGTCTCTTTTAAGTTCGGTTATGTTTTGTAACGATTTACTGTGCTCAGTGAGACCAAGATACAAACTGGCAATCAAGTTTGAGTGTTTTGGGATTAAATTAAATTATCATTCATTTTCTTTTCGGCTTAGTCCCTTTATTAATCTGGGGTCACCACAGCGGAACGAACCACCAACTTATCCAGCATATGTTTTACGCAGCGAATGCCCTTCCAGCCGCAACCCATCACTGGGAAATATCAAATACACTCTTTCACACACATACACTACGGCCAATTTTAGCTTACCCAATTCACCTGTACTGCATGTCTTTGGACTTGTGGGGGAAACCGGAGTACCCAGAGGAAACCCATGCGAATGCGGAGAGAACATGCAAACTCCACACAGAAACGCAAACTGACCCAGCCGAGGCTCGAGCCAGCGACCTTCTTGCTGTGAGGCGACAGCACTACTTACTGCGCCACAGCGTCACCCTAATTAAATTAATTTAATTTAATTAAAGTTTTATTATAATCATCATTTGATCACAAAGTGTACATCGCAAATTATCATCAAACATTTGAAGCATGACACCTTTTGAAACGCCTTATGATGTGATATCTAACAAAACTAGGCTTTTGTTTTTATAACCTTTTAAGTTATTTTGCATGGTGAAAAATTATTTATAAATATTAATAATTATTTATAAATAGTTTTACTGCCACAGCCACTTCACTCTGAAGATTACTCTCTGAAGCTAAGAAGGGTTAAGCCTGGTCTGTACCTGGATGGTAGACAACATAGGAAAACTAGGTCACTGTTGGAAATGGTGCTAGTGAGACTAGCAGGGGGCACTCAACCTGCGGTCTGTGTGAAGGGGACACCATACTGCCAGTGAGCGCCGTCTTTCGGAGGAGACGTTAAACCGAGGTCCTGACTCTCTGTGGTTATTAAAAATCCCATGACAGTTTTCCTAAAGAGTAGGGGTGTATCCTGGCCAAATTCCCTCCATCGGCCCTTACCAACCATGGCCTCCCAATCATGCCCATCCATCGAATTGTCACTGTCTCTCCACTCCACCTATAGCTAGCATCTGGTGAGTGCACTAGCGCCATTGTCCTGTGGCTGCCGTCGCATTATTCAAGTTGATGCTATACACTGGTGGTGGTGTGGAGAGGCCCAACCCCTCCCGTCCTCATGATTGTGAAGCGCTTTGGGTATATGGCCATACATAATAAATGCGCTATATAAATACACATTACATTACTACTCTTAATTTGTAGTAAAAAGAGTAAAAAGTTCCTGCCTGTGAGATGCATTGTTTTATTTATGTAATATAATTTAGTTAATGCTCTTTCATTGGTATAGTGTCATATCTGAGTATTGGCTATGATAGCTAGAGTTTTATACTGTAACTTTTAATAGATTTTTGTTTTGTAAGATATTTTTGCTTATATTTTTTTCTTTCTTTCATTTTTATTGGATCCAGAGCCCTGCTAAGTGGCACATAACACATCCCACTTTGGATGTCATAGATATTCATCAAAGGGTGGGCTTGATGATGTGCATCTAGATGTCAGAATTTCTAAAACAATATCTATACTAGATGAAAATAGCAAGAGGGGGTAATGGATGAGAAACTTTAGTTTACTCACATTCAGAGTAGACAACAAGTACTGTTGCTGTGACGACGTCAAGTATAGACATGATGTTAGAGAGTTGGGGGTAGGCAGTTTTTACTTCAACCAATAGAAATCCTCCATTGAACACCTTAGCAACCACACAACAACATCTTGGCAACCACCCAAATCACACTAGCATCACGGCTCCGTGTTTTCTATGTAAAAATCTAGATAAACTTGTTTGTGTCTCATGTCTCTCTTGCTTGTTTGAAATTGACAGCACCAATGGTGACCCTCTTGAAAGAATTCCAGGTGACTCACACTGCACAAAATCAGCAAGTCAAGACCAAAGATTTAAACCTTTAACAGGCAACACCCAGAGATCTAAAGAGTTCCCTTAGGCTCCGGAGACTGTTCGTCGACCTGCGACGCTCTTGCAAAGACAAAGACGGAGCTAGACGGAGGGGGGAGTTTTATTGAGTGAGACTGCTTCTGCTGCCCTCTCTCTCTCTCTCTCTCTCTCTCTCTCTCTCTCTCTCTCTCTCTCTCTCTCTCTCTCTCTCTCTCTCTCTCTCTCTCTCTCTCTCTCTCTCTCTCTCTCTCTCTCTCTCTCTCTCTCTCTCTCTCTCTCTCTCTCTCTCTCTCTCTCTCTCTCTCTCTCTCTCTCTCTCTCAGTATAAACATCTGTGGCTGGTTAATGTTAGCCCCGGAGCTAAGTGCAGAGAAAGGGGTTCTGGTTCTCACAGCAGCGATAGCAGTGGTAAAAGGGCAGGGAGGTTTGGTGGCGAACAGGCAAATGCTACACAAATGCTCCTGGGCTGACTGCCCAACACTAATCAGAGAGAGAGAGGGCAGGAGAAAGCCCATTTAGGGGGGTGAAACTGATAAGAGAAGGTAGCCGGGGAGCATCTTGGGAACTGCAAGTGATGGAGAGCAGGAGTCCGAAAAGCTGAAAGTGACTCTGCTTTGCCTCGTGTGTTTTCTCAGCGATAGGGAGCAGAAAATAGCACAGCTTAGCCGTGGACTTTGGTCAGAATGGCAGGGACTGATTTGGGACTGTTCTGTTTTATTGTTTGTTTGGTTTCAGGGCCTTTGTAGTATGTTTTTGGCAGGTCATGCTGATCTGATAAAGAGTGAAATGTAAGAACGAGTTTAATCTGGAGGTTATTGACCCACATGAAGCCTCAGGTGTATTCAACGAGGATCAACAAACCAAAGGAAACCGAAAAAGCAGCTCTTTGCCTCAAGCTCTATGTACAATAATTAATATGGCGAAGACTAAAGAAACCTTGTATGATTCTATCTGCAAAGGATTTCCTGAAGACAGTATCACTCTTCCCCTACCATGCGACAGAGAGCTGTCAATACTTTCATTGCACAATAGTGAAGAATTTGGTAAAACCATAGACTCTTTTCACATTTCCAGGTTTCTCATTAGCGGAAGGCATCATAGTTGGGTAAACTTAAAGCACAGTGAATTGGAGAGTACAATTTTTTTTTTTACAATTCTATTTGCTGAAATAATAAAATAAAAATGCCACAATAGGGTTATTAAGACTTTCAGAAAAAGGAAAAAAGTATGTGAGACTGATGACGGCAGCCAGAGGTGAGAATAACGTCAATTTTACTCTCAGCCCCATAGACGCTGCGTTAAAAACACCTCCCATAAGCGGTAATTCGTTAGTTTGACGCAAAGATGATATAATACATTCATAAATGCATATAAATGTTTATAGGGTTTTTTATATTAATATATACAATTTTTTCAAGGATTTTAGAGTATGTTGACGGGTAAATGAATCATAACAGTCTTGTGAAAAGGATCCATTGTAAGTGTTCAAAATAAGCAGGCTAGTAAATCACACTGGGATTTATAATGAAGCAGCTAATAAACATGGAACTCCACAAACAAAAGGAACTCTGCAAACATACATACAGTAGATTACATTTCTGAGAAATTTCATGCATCCGCTGAGGGAATAGTTAACAGAGGTTGTGTAGCGGCTGAGGTCAGAGATCACCTCTGGGTTCAGCTGTTTTCAGACTGATTCACTTATTTTTTGTTTTTGCTGAAAGAGATTTCTGTTAGACATTCAAGAAAATCATTGCAAAATTAACTGTTGCAAAATTTGTCTTGTTTTAACACCACTCTCTGCAAATACAGCCAAGGATTTGCTGGTTTACTGGTATAATAATACTGTAGACTTTGGATGGCTTTTAGTGTTTGTTATGGTTAAGTTTCGCAGACTGTTTTGGGAATTCAAACAACAAAAATTAATCCAAATCTACAGATCTTTTTATTGTAGCTTGTTAATGCAACATTGGTTCATTTGCTGGTATTTATGCAAACAGGAAGGCTGTAAAATGTACAAAAACCCCAAGTTTAATTTATTTGGCTTTTCCATTCATAAAAACATGTGTCCTCTCACTGCCCGCTTTAAAGAGATTTGCTCCACAAATGAAGGTTCTGTCATCATTTATTCATTTTCTGCTGTTTCACCTGTATTTGCCCATTCAGTGAACATATCAGACCCCTTTGACCTTTACTCTTATGCATCTTATTATGCATCAATTGACGTTGTCCCTTCTTTTGTTCTCTGTATGCATGGCATATGCAGGTTTAAACAACATATATGTGAATAAATGATCACACGACTTTCAGTTTTTGCAGAACAACACTTAAGACACCAATTTCACCAATCCTTCACGAACCAACCCTTGTTTTTCCTTCCAAACACTGTGTAGCAATGTGGACTTGACTCATGTTAACTGCACATTTAAGACTCCCATAGCAGGCAAATGCTGTTCACTGTTTCTCTCTGTCCTATAGTTGCACAGGGCCTGGAAAAGCCGAGCGAACATGTCTCACAAACACTGGGAACATTCCTACAGTGTTTTGTAATGGCATATTTCAGATTTCGAAAAGAAAGTGGAGAAAAACAAAACAGCATGCGATAACGCGGCGGTTCCAGAACCAGCATAAAAAGACACATTATGGGACCATCGAAGCCAAGCTCCTTTTCACTGCCTGATTGACAGTTCCCGTCCATCCCCTCTGATGCTTTCCCACGCCACAGTAATTGTAAAAGGCAGTCAGCCGAAACCACTGGTCAGTCGCAGAATGGCCACGACACAAAGACTTGATGAGAAAGCCGGCCAGTGTTTTCTAAAGGATCTGCTGTCCTCCACATACATGCATACATAAAGATGCCTCTGTTTCTTGTTTTAGCTCTTGTCTCTGCTTGCCCGCAAAAGGATTAACTCTTTCTCAGCTTCAAATGCTGCGTCGGATGAGATTTATCACGGATGATGGAATGAATGTATGTTTAAGGATGTCTGTGAAATACAAACAAACTTGACACAGATTCTGATAGAGTTGTCTCGTGCCTACACCTATATATAGTTGCTAGTCCCTAAAAAACACACTTCCGTAGTGTGACACAAGGGGGCAGCCTGTCCCTCAAGTTCAGCACCACTGCCACCAAACTAACCCTCATGTACACAAAGCAGCAATTAGAGGAAAATATGCTTTCATGTCAAAAACAAAGCTATTTGGCAGCACGATTTGGCCTGTCTTTGTGCTAATAATGTGCCGTAATCCTGCTTGACTGGAGATGAATTTGGAGGTTAGAAGCCAAACGAGAATGCTGGAGACGTTTTATTTACTCAGTCGCTGTAGATTCCTCTGGTATGGGAGGCATAAATCATCGCTTATGGGACGAGAGAGAACGAGACAGTGGAGATGTAAGGAGAGAGAGAAAAATGAGTGTAGCTAGAGAATGGTGCTGAACAATGGGCTTTACCCAACACACCCTACTAATTCACTTTCTCACGTCATCTCTTCTCAGCTGGCTTTGGGGAAACATGGACCCAGAGCATTACCGCCTGGCCCAGGCCACTTTAGCTCCTCTCTAGGGCCCACTAAAACGCACACTCGCTCACTCGTGTTCTATCAGGGTTTTATCTAGCACTCTGGAAGTGCTCTAGAATGTGTTCTGGTCAGTGTCTTGAATAGGGGAATTTCTTCCTGTCGACTTCTTTCTGATGTCATCAATGCGGGAATCAATGCTGCCACATCTAGCTTTGAGCTTAGGTGTTGACATGCATCAGTGCCGGCTCCTCTTCGTCCTCTTGCGGGTGGTCTGGGAAAGACCCGTGTGAGTGGACTGGAGCGCAGTGACAGGCTTGCTCTTGCGCTCATGTGTAAAACATAATCAGGCCGGTGTGGAGCAGAGATGTAACGAGTGCTTAAACGGCCGCGACGTCTCTGGCTCCCCTACTCTGCAATGACTTATTGTCCTTGACGTGCTGACGCAGCACTCTAAGAATTCCAGTCTTTGGATGAAGTTCTGCAGACTCCCCAATTCGGGCCCTCTTCTTTTTTTGTCACATTTCCATAAACTAACAGGTTAGCGAGGGCATCCTTTGGCAAAGCCTGCAAATCCTTTGCTGTGTCAGTCCTCTGCATGGCTTTGGTTTTAACGCCACCATCTCTGAGATCAAGTGTATCTGGTTACTGACATAATGCTAATGAGGTGCGTTTACAAAGCTTGTAAAACTGGTGGGTAGAAAGGGGGAAGCAGATGCACAAAGACGAGAGGAAGGGGATGATGTGACTTGCCTTCAGCTATGGATTTGAAGGTGTCATTCAATCAGCTTAGTGATGACTTCTTTTTGTTTCGTTTAATACCCCCATCCTTCTCTCTTTCTCTCTCAAAAGTGTGGGAATTACGCTGTGCTGGTGGATCTTCACATATTGGCCTTAGGCGACCAAGACAATGCCAACTGGTTCTCTCCAGCACACAGGAAGGTATGGGAATGAGGGTGTGTTTCTGTTTATTTGTGTATGTCCTCTTATATTTCAATAAGCTTATACTGCAGGAATCTGGAATTTGGATCTACTCTTGGGGATCCCCCCCATCCTCTTTTTGCATTTATAAGATATATGTTTTCATTGGCCCACACTGCCTAAAGGCAGAAAGGCTTTGAATGATTTCCCCTCCAAGGTTTAACTCTACATGCAGCACTTCTAGTTAAATTTGAGCTCCATATAAAAGGTTTCGTGTGAATGTCACCTTGGGAGGTTTGTCTTTTTTTTTAGGTTCGCACAAAACATTACTTGTTTTTATTCGCAGGAAGTGGGCTCTTTGATTAGGGATGCATTGGAGCCAAGGGTGAGGCAGTTCCAAGAGGCCAGATATCAGAAGATCCAGTCCAAACCAAGGAAAGATCTCACCCCGACTGCTCCTCTTTGTCTTGAAGGTATAAACACATAAGCTCTGTTCCAAAACCTAAGCTGTGTCTGAAATTGAATACTCATAATGCAGGAGTGTCCAGTCTTGCTCCAGGGCGGCCAATGTCCTGCAAATTTGAGCTTCAACCTGCTCAAACACACTTGTCTGAAATTCTCTGTTGACTCAGTTGAAAACCGGGTTCAACTGTGTTTGATTGGGGTTGAAGGTAAACTCTGAAGCACATTGGTTTGGACACCCTTTGTCTTGTAGGTACTTAATTTGGTTTTACACCTATTTTGCAACCGTAAAGTATGTTCTATATAGTTTGTATGTGGGTGTAGTATGAATGAAACTTGACCTACCTGAATCATTTGTGTTGTTTTACTGCCTATGGCTTTAATGTGGGCTCATTGGATATTAAAGATGTGCACTTCAAACAATCTAGAGTTGTTGTTTGCCAATGTAATTTATTTAACAACATGTTTGCCAATGCAAGATATTTAACTACATTATTTAGTTTAAACCTTTGGCATGCATTGAGATAATGGTGATGAATGGACCCATCCTTTACTTTAATTAATGTCTACTAATACTTAACATTATATTGATTTATGTCTATTTTGCTGTGCCCTTTTGAACCACAATTACCACTGTAATGTTCCAATACAATACCGAATGCATCTGTCAAGATGCGTAAAATATCGGTTACACCTGCATATTTGACAATTTGCTATAGGCTATTGAAATGTATAATTACCTGTGATCAAGTTGCAAGTAAAGACCTGCGTTTTTCTCTCACACCTATTTTAAAAATGAACTCTCCTTCATAAACATGAGACATGTCACACTGCTTTACCGCACGGATGCTCAGTATGTTGCTGTCCCACAGCAGGAAGGGAGAGATTTCATAACAAAGTAGAGAAATTGATGACATACCTGCATGCCAGCATAAATGAAAACTAGTTGAGACTAGGTAGCACTCCCCAGGAGTGTCTCGACCGCCCCCATAGAGATGTGCTGAATGTGTTTAACTTGGCTTTCTCTTCAGCATGTATGCAGGCCATATGTCTCACCCGCCCACCTCTGCTTTTCTCTTGATATTCTCATGTTACGTTTAAATTATCATGCAGTTAGCTTTAAGTTTTCTGTATTTTGATCAGAGATGCCAAAACTACTAGATATATTTTTTTAAACTGCATAATGCGTTTAACTTTGAGATTTTAGGAACTGATATCAGTATAAGTTAAACGTTAACTCTTGGCAGTGATCTTTCAGTTCCATTTTTTGTTTTGCATTGCTTGAACTTGCTCAGTTTTCATAATTACCTTAAATCATAATTACATTAAAGAATGTTTCTTGCATTAATTGCAATTTCCTGTTATGTATTTGATCTATGAGCAGGTTTTTCTACTCAACTTTTTGGGTAGTTAGTTTCTCTTAAAATAAACTGTATTTGAATTTTATTTTTTCATGAACAAATGACATTCAGAATCAAGGTGATTCAATATGAAATGTATAAATAAATTCAATCCAGAGCTTGTGAGTCCGAATCAAATTGCAAAAAATGTGATAGTGTGATACCTTAGCTTTGATCCAGCATTCACAGATGCATTCAACTCCTTCTAAAGCTTTTTTAATCCATTGTTTTACACTCTATATTGATGTGTTCATATATAATACACATAACAAATAACTGTAAATTGTGTGAAAAACCTGTCATTTTACAATTTAAAAAGGAACAACGATTTTATTTTTTAGACATATTAACACTTTTGAATTGCATTAAGGGACCTTGATCTCTGCTCTGACAACTTCAACCTACTTAAAATGCAAATCGGTCACTTTATACTTCTCATCATTGAAGCTGTCAGAGATCAAGTTCCCACGATGCAGTTCAAAATAAACAGAAAACACCCATGAGTCACAAAACATGGGTTAAGAAATATTTGCTATAGCCTATTAAAGTCTTGTATTCAAGATTTAATTATGTTTCTGCACAATTTTGTTCTTAAAATAAACAGTGGTGGCTGTTGCAACCTGTTTTTTCATGTAACGTTACGTGACATTGTTTACTACCTGTTTTACTAATGTCTTTTCAAGTTTGAAACAATGATTGAGTGATTGCATACATTCAAAATCAGTTATCCATATTATCAGCCTAACCCTAGTTCATAATGCCTCCCACTCTATTTGGCCCTGTCTCTTTCATCTAAAACAAGCAGTGTCAATCCACGAAACTAAGTACAAGCTAGCATCATTTTGGGCAGATTTACAGTACTTTGTAATAACATCATGCCAGTTCGTTCTTCGATTTCGTTTGAGATATACTGGGGCCTTAAAGGGTGGTGGTTCTTTTTGCACAGGTAGCACTTAAAGCCTGTAAAAGGCTGACTCACTGCATGGGCCAGGTCCTGCTGAGAGAGGTAGATTACAGGGCAGTTAAGCTCATAAAAAGAAATTTCTCCTCTTTAGATGTTGCTGCCCCTCTCACGGCACGTCAAGGCATGGCTGCACCACTGCAGAGCTGCTCATCTGTCTCTGTTCTTGTTTAGCACTAGTATTGTATGCAGTTTAATAAAGCTTAGTGATATGACAAAAATTTCATATCGCGATAATGATATACAGTTGAAGTCAGAATTATTAGCCCTCCTGAATTATTAGCTCCCTGTTTAACGGAAAGAAGATTTTTTTTCAACATATTTTTAAATATAATAGTTTTAATAACTAATTTCTAATAACTAATAATTTATTTTATCTTTGCTATGATATATAATATTTTACTAGATATTTTCAAGATACTCATATTCAGCTTAAAGTGCAGTTCAAAGGTTTAACTAAGTTAATTTAGTTAATTAGGCAAGTTATGGTAATTAGGCAAATCATTCTACAATGATGATTTGCTCTGTGGACCTTCAAAACAATATTGCTTAAGGGGGCTAATAATTTTGACTTAAAAAAAAAAAATTTAACTGCTTTTATTCTAGCCGAAGTACAACAAATAAGACTTTCTCCAGAAGAAAATATAATTATCAGAAATACTGTGAAAAATTCCTTGCTCTGTTAAACATCATTTGGGAAATATTTGAAAAAGGGAAAAAAAATCACAGGATGGCTAATAATTTTGACTTCAACTGTGTATCACAATAGAAGTCATCCCACAGCCCAATACGCTTATTTCACGCGACCGCCATTTTACAACACGAAAGCGAGGCTGCGGTGGGAAGAATCCCGGAAGTATAAGATGAGCACTGTAAACATTGCAACAACATGCTGTGTACTACAAACCTCCAGCTGTTGCTGCGACAAAATGCAGATACTGTGTAAACATCACTTTAATGTCATTCCGTTCAGTTTAATTTAAACAATTAAAAGCATATTAGGCATCAAACAATGTCACAATCTCTTTAAGAGTCTTTAAGTGTCCTCCTAGGCTTCAGTTCATGGCAGCATGTAAACGCTGTGGGGACGCTTCCCTGCTTCATCCCATGTAACCCGGTGAGTGATAAAACAGTGCAGTCCTCTGTAGCACATCTTCGTGTTGTCTGTAACAGTGTTGTCCCGGCACTCAAGTTTTAAAAACGTCCATTTCCCGCTAACATTTAAGCGCCGCTGAGCGCGCTCATAAACACTGCTGATTTGCCTTAGTATTCACCAGTGCTCAACAGAATGACTGTGAAGGTCATCAGTTCACCGCTCTTCCCGAATTGAAAACACATAATAATATATACTATTATTAACAAAATAAAAAGTATATCCTCTCCTCTTGCTGCTGGCATAAAAGTCAGAGAATGAAAAAGCAAGGAGGTGGTTGTTTATAGTCTGGCATTGGATATTGGGGTTTTTAGGGTCTGTCAGTAGCTGGTTTGCCAAATAATGATTGACTTGCCTCAATGCTCACTCATGACACGGTGTGTGTGTGTCCAGCACCTCTCATTAGAGATCGATTACAGATGAGCTAATCTGACAAACACATCATGAATCACTGCTCGCTGTGTATCTAACTGCTGTGAGAAGTGCGATGTCTCACCCCTGGGCCAGGTGAGAACAGGGTTATTGTCTAATATATCAGAAAGACTGACTCATTATCTCTGACAGATAAGCATAACAAATGATGAAACGCTCACACAGGGTGTGTGCACGGGCAGACTGTCTCCCTCACTTGTGTCCATAAACATAGTAGTTTCAAGTATTTTTAGGCCTCTGGCAGGAAATGGATCTGGACTGTGACTGGGAAATTAATGTAAAGGTCACATGTTCATTGTGTCAAACACTAAACTGCTGGTCTCCTTTCCATTTACACACATCAGCGTGATCACCTAGCAGACATGCAGGAATTACGACCCATATTGCTCTCTAATGTGAACAAATAAATTATACTGGTGGAGGTGAGGAGACACCCCCCTCATATCATTCATTCATTCATAGGCATTTTGATATTTGCATTTTGGTGTCCACAGCAAATTAAATTAACATTTTATTTTATATACAGAAAAGAACATTAAATGGATAGTGTATAATGTTTCAAATAACTTGTGCTAAATGTGTTGTATTGGTTTTGTTCAGCAGTTTGGTCAGAGCAAAGCTGAAGATAAATGTGCTTCATAAATAAACTTTACTTACTAAGAGGTCAAAATGAGGGTAAAATAATATTGCAAACTGCAAAACTGTCATTAAGGCCCTGTTTACACTAATATGTTTTAGTTTTAAAACCCTTAGTTTTTGCTATGGATACTCCTTCCGTCCACACGACCCTGGAGTTTTTGAGCCTTAAAAACCGAGCTTTTTAAAAACGCTGAAGAGACTGTTTTGGTTTTAAAACTCCATGTCAGTGTGGATATGGTAAAACGGAGACATCTAAAAACGGAGGCGTGGCATTCACGTATCTGATTGGGGCTTTTTCCTCAATGGCTAGTGCACAAAGTTTAGACTTGCACCCTTTACATTAGTTTACATTTCGCAAGTTTGATATGGAAAACAAACTCCCGAAGACATGTCACGTAAAGGAAACAGTGTACTTTATAACGTCATTTACATCACCTGCTGCGTAAAACATGTGCTGGATAAGTTGGCGGTTCATTCCGCTGTGGCGACCCCGGATTAATAAAGGGACTAGCCTAAAAGAAAATGAATGAATGAATAGTCAATAATGGCCATTATAAAAGTATAACGTACAATAAGTTTATACAATATAGGCAAACAATCAGTCAAATATGCAGAATCAGTTTACGCGGTTACATAAATGAATATATTAACTTATCTTTGCGCTCAGCCAAAACATGTTACCTGAGAACAAGTAGGCCTAATATGTTCAAAAGACCAAATAGTCTTTAGATAGAGACAATATTAATTAAATATCACATTTAACAACTAGAGTAAGATGAAATCCAGCGGAAAGTCTTTGGTGAACTGTCCGACGTGCGCTGCTCTCACATGGGGAGGTGTGCTCAAAGCACCCGCTGATTGCCTGGGGTTCAGACGTGCGCAGACACTGCAGCGCATACCAGAGTGTGCATGTGGTCACGTGATGTGCGTTTTCAGAGGTGTAGTGTGGACTGAGAGCTTTTCAGAAACGGTAGATGAAACGCCAGTATGTACGTGGATCGTTTTCGTTCCAAAATGCTGTTTTAAAACTAAAACGTATCAGTGTAAACGGGACCTTAGTGTGTACTGGTCCAGACTTTTTGGGTTAAAGAAAGCAAATACTAATAATGTCTGTGACTGGATTTTTAATTAATAACATACTCACTGGTCACTTTATTAGGTACACCTTACTAGTACCAGGTTGGACCCTCTTTTGCCTTTAGAACATGTTGTGCATTCAGAGATGTTCTTCTGCATACCTCGGTTGTAGCGAGTGGTTATTTGAGTTACTGTTGCCTTTCTATAAGCTGGAACCAGTCTGGCCATTCTCCTCTGACTTCTGACATCAACAAGGCATTTGCGCCTACAGAACTGTTTGAACTGCAGCAGATCTTGACCATGTCTACATGCCTAAATGCATTGAGTTGCTGCCATGTGATTGGCTGATTAGAAATTTGCATTAACGAGCAGTTGGTGTACCTAATAAAAGTGGCCGGTGAGTGTGTTTTTGGCTTGAATGTTTGACTAAAATTATTTCACCCTAATTATATAGTGTGTTGCATTATTTTTTCTGAAATCATAAGAGATATCCCATGGCCGTAATATTGGACTAAAATGACAAATCTCTAACTCGCTTTTTCGTACATGAATAAACAACCACCAATTTTTTTATCAAATATTTGCCAACTTTTTCTGACAGGTCCACTGTTTTCTCCTGCACATCACACTGCACATCTTTAGTATCTTCTTAAGCTTTGATTACAGTGTGCATTCATCATGCCATTGTTTCAACAACCTAAAGCAATGTCAAAGTTTGTTTCCATCAACAGTTAAAGCATTCATTTTTGACCGTGCAACTTATTTTGGCTGGGCAGTATTTATGTAATCATTTGTCATGGTTAACCTTTAAATTTACTCACTCGCTGTCCTTTGTCTTATTCCCTTCTGTATCAGCGATTGCCTCAGGGGAATACCCCAACCCCCCTCCCCCCATGACATTTAATAATTGTTTAAATAACATTGCATGGTGCAATACATGTGATTCTAATACTTTCTAATTCTTACTGTACGACACTGATATTAAACACATTTGGTTCATGTAATTTACAGAGGCTGTCAGAGTGAGCATATACAGTAAGGGTTAATTATGATTTGTAATTTAATTTAAACTGGTCAAATACCTTGTGAAGTCCAACTTTGCAGCACACTTTCAGCCCATTGGAATGTACCCAAAGAGTTTTTGACTGCGATTTCCCAGTCACAGAACATGTGACCACTCCAGCTGTCGGCTATCAACAGCTATTAACTCTCCCCAGATCCTTTTGTGTGAACTTACTCATGTACCAGAGAACTCACTTCCCCCCTCGTCCTGTATGTGTCAGCCCACTTGAGTCTACATGGCTTCATCATGCATGCGCCAATCATGGTGTTGTGTGTCCGTTCTCAGCATAGACATGTCTATTGTCAACCTGTGTGTCTCTGTTTACGTGCTTGTCACATGCAGCGAGCGTGTCACATGCCGACACATTTCCTGAGTGGTCCTCTCGGCTCTCAGCTGCAAAGGCCATTCTCCAAATGTCAGCCCTCATAGATTCTCCCTGACTGGCTACCTCATGCTTCCCCATTAGCTCATAGTGAGTTGATTTATTTATGCTTTGGAGAGGGCGGGAAAGGGGGAACTTTTCCCACCAAATGTCTTGGCTTGGTGTAAGCACGAGCCGGACTCTTGGCATGCTAACCAAGGAAATGTTTTTTGCTGGAAGACAGGAGATTGCAGTGTTTTATGTAGTCATTTGTTTAAGCATATCTGCCCTCAAAAGGGCAAAACTAGGGTTACTTTCTGAATCTTCCCCTTTTTAAGAAATAATGATTTTTTGGAGCGACTTGAGTTACACTCGGGGCACATGTCTGTTTTCTTTCTTAATTTTACTATTCCTAAGAAGGAAGATTCTCTTTATGACCCTGTCGGGGAGTCTATTTGTGTCTGTGTTACAAATACTTGAACCTCATCTCTAATGCTACAAATTGGGATAGTTAAAAAGAGTTCAATGAGTAAATGAAAATTTAAACCTTTTTTCCATCAGTATGATCCAGGTGCTAGTTTGGAGCTAGAGCTATTACCAGTTCAGAGCTGGTTCCTCTGGTGAGGCTTTTAAAGGGCACCTAGTTTACCTCTTTTTCCAGATTTAAAATAAGTCTTTTGTGTCTCCAGTATGTGTCTGTAAAGTTTCAGCTCAAAACACCCATCAGATTATGTATTATACCTTTCAGAATTTTCGATTTTATAGCTCTAACCATCAGGTAGCGGTTTTAGTGAACTGTGCCTTTAAGGTTAGTCATTCACGCCCACCGTTCCCATGTTCTCACACCCACACTCACAGCGTAGCTTTGCACTCTTTTCACACGCAAATGTGACAGGACACACGTTAATATCCACTGCTGTATCGGTATCTGTTATGTTAATGTACAAAATAAACCTGATTTAACGTCCACAAACCAGGTTTGAAGCGTCTTTTATAATTGTATAACACGCGGCTGTGGTGATGAAGTAAATCGCTGTAATTCATTACAAACCTCCACTGTTTTAAAACATTTTAAACTTGTAAAACTCACTCTTGATCACATTTGATGATGATTGATGATCCTAGCAAACTGAACAGACCCGGTTGCTTTGCGCATGTCCTGTCTTGTTGGTATGATTATACGCATTACTACTGAGACATGTTAATACGCAGATGTCAATCAATTCGGTGGGCGGGGAAACCGCACTCCTATGTCAAGTTGAGCTCTGTCTCAAAATTGCTCCAATTGGTCCACTGTTTTTGTGTTGTTAAATTGAAAAAAAAGAACTGGGTGTGTTTATATCACCCCAATATGATGGTCTATACACTATACCTACACATATGTCTGTCCAAACGGCTTGAAAAGTAGATTTTTCACCATATGTGCCCTTTAAGAACTGCTTTGCTGTTCGACTGGCTGGAGAGCCACTGTAGAGCCAGGTCTGACATGACTCCATTCATCTCATTTAGCAAGCACAAGCCTCAAATAAAAACATGGCATCAACAATTAGTTTCTGTTAATGTTAATAATTCTGTTAACACAGTGGGTAGCACGATCGCCTCACAGCAAGAAGGTAGCTGGTGCGAGCCCCAGTTGGCATTTCTGTGTGGAGTTTGCATGTTCTCCTCGTGTTCGCGTGGGTTTCCTCCGGGTGCTCCAATTTTCCCCACAATCAAAACACATGCGCTATAGGTGAATTGAATAAATTAAATTGGCCGTTGTGTATGTGTGTGAATGTAAGAGTGTATGGATGTTTCCCGGTGTTGGGTTGGGGCTAGAAGGACATCCGCTGCATAAAACATATGCTGGATAAGTTGGCGGTTCATTCCGCTGTGGCAACCCCTGATTAAAAAAGGGACTAAGCCAAAAAAAAAATGAATGAATGTATTCTGTTGACATATTGTATATATCAGCATCCAAATAGCGCTAATCCAATGTGTTCACGCACCGTGCCATAGTATGTATATAGATTAGAAGCGATAATGTGTTCCGCTGCTATTTCAAATATGATGTACAAAACTGTTTGTCCCATTGAACTTGGTTACCCCACCATTAGCCCCTGACACAAGCGGTTCTTACTTTTAGCCCAGCAATGTTTTGGTGCTACTTTTGAGTCACTTTTCCTGGTTCAGAGTTGGTGCTTTGGGTGTTGAAAGACAATCAAAGAAAGAAAGAATCAATTTGCAACTAGGCTCTGGTTCAGAACCATCACTGGATCCGCCTTGGTGTAAAAGGGGTATTACTCACACTTAACGCTAATTTATACTTCTGTGTCGAGTGCACGTAGATGGTCCTTCGCAAACCCTATACTGACGAGCACCTCTCAAAAATGCAACCACACGTCACACAGTGCAAGCTCTGTGATTAGTCTGCTTGGTAGCATTGACGAGTGTGGGAGGGGCCAAAAGTGGCGGGGGAGGAGCGAGCCTGTTGGCGCGAGGTTTTAACAAGTGTCAAGTCCCATGGAGGAGCTCCAGATGCATGCTTTTTGTTTTGTGTTTACTTTATGATTAAAGTTGTGGCACGTCCACCAGTTCCTGCCTCTGAATGAGTGAGTTTGATCTACTTGTAGCATAATTTAGCATTACAGGTATTTCCAGTGTAAACTCAACACAGAAGAACATAGAAACCCCACTGCCAACTACAGTATAGTGTTTCGGAAGTGTTATTGTCAGAGCAACACAAATAGTATGCAGAAGAATAAATGCACACCTATGCAAAGTATGCACCAGGGGTTATAGCGATCACTCGACACAGAAGTATAATTTAGCCTTTAATTGGTCCAAAACCTTTATGTGTTTCTTTTTTCTGTTAATTGCATACAAAAAAGCTATTTTAAGTGAAGTTTATTTATAAACAAATTTCGAGAGGATCACGTGCCTATGATTGTTCTCAGCTGTTCCAGCATTATCCCATGATCGATTATCCAATCAGACGACTCCTAACTCACTATAGATAACCAGAGTTTTCTTATCTCAATATCTTCGTCTTGAAGAACCCCCCCCACCCACCTCAATTTTCCCTCCTTTTTAGACGGACGAGACGGCGGCCCAGCGACTAGCACTGTGGACTCACAGCAAGAATGCTGCTGGTCCCTACTAAACCAGAAGACATTTCTGTGTGGAGTTTTGCTTGTTCTCCCCGTGCTTGCGTGGGTTTTCCCCGGGTTCCTCCCACAGTTCAAATAACACGCACCCTAAGTAAATTGAACACACAAAATTAATACCATAGTCAAGCTCTAAGAAAACACTTCTCTCCTCCGTCATCCTTTTCCACCATTCAGCTAGAATAAGCTGGGGGAGTTTATCAAGATCTACCTGAGCTCAAACTCTCCTCTCGCCCTGCAATCGGGAGGGAGCCCAGGGCTCGAGGATCTTACAAGCTCAGGGCTCTCTCCCCGGACAGCATGCCAAACAAGCTTTTATTATCAATCATCAGCTAAGTGTGAACTCTTGAAATACTTTTTGAAACCTGTAGCAATTGACATCTGTACTAGAACAACAAAAAAAAGCAACTGGTTAACATTTTTTTAAATATCTTTTTTTGTGTTTACCAGAAGAAACAACCTGGTTTGGAACAAATGGAGGCTAAACATGTGATGGCAGTATCTTTATTTTTGCAAGAACTACTCCTTTAAAACAGAGTTACAGGGTTTAAATCGAGAACATGACCTAATTAGATTGTTGCTCAAAGGTTCTTCCAACAAAACTTTTTTTTAAAAAGAAACTAAATCAACTCAGTGTCTTTCATTGCAAGAGTTATAACATGATAAGAAATGCTTGTTTTCTTTTCTTAACTTACTCTCACCTCATTTTTCCAGGAGTACCTTTACTGAGAAAACCTGTAAATTAAAAGATCAGTTTCTGGCAGTCGAGTTCACAAAAGTTTCATCTCCTTCAATTGAATAGACACAAATTTAGGAACTTAATAAATGACTCGCATCGCATTCTTGCTGGAATGTAACTAGTTTGTGTGAAATTGATTTAGCCTGAATCAGTGAATTGAATTTGAACACTTGCAAGGATTTTGATCGACAAAACAGTAGGACTCTGATAACTTCATTTTCTTGCAACATGATTATGTGGTTAAGGTGTCACTAGCATTTGCTTTATAACCAAAACCTTGTAGTTTGGACAAAACCATGTAGTTCATGTAGCTGGATGCATTGATACAAACATTTGCATTCAGATTTTATTCAATATTACTGAAAATGTAACAGTTGGGTCTATTATACACGTTTTAGGCATGGGGCGGTATATGATTCTGTTGATATGATAACCTTGGTCAAAAATATTACTGTTTCACAGTATTGTGATTACTAAAATATATTCTTTCATAAATGTCTGGGTAAAAAAAAACTTTTTTCCCCTTTGAACACAGTATTATTTTGAGAAACATTTGAAATATATTGTAACAATATATTGTAACAGTAAACATGTCAGGCTAAATAATTCAAATAAATCATTGACTTCTGCTGTCTTCATTAGTTTCAAAAACACAGATTTCTTTACAATTTAAAACGGCATCTTTGGAGATCTATTCTGCTGGAGATACTGCTGTCCTAAAACAAACATTTAAAATCTTACATATACGTACTGTAGGAACGGTATAACAGAACATTTTGGCAGTTTTAAAACCTTGAATTTTCCAAATCGCGGTCTACCTTGAAAACAGTTATTAAAAGGAGGACATATCAAGCACAAATTTAATTAATCGAATGTGTCTATTTATCTGCCTTTTTCGCTTTTAACAATTCAATTTTAACTTTGTTAATCAGTCCTAAAAATGGTTTACAAAAATATTATGCAAAACAACTAGTTTGCCCAAAAATTAAATCTTGGCCATTATTTACTCATCCTTTCCATTTTCAAAATCTATTTGAGTTTTATTCTTCTCATGAAAGAAGATATTTTAAAGAATGCTGGTTGATGGTACCCAATGTCTTCCATAGTCAATTTATTTTTCATACTATGGAAGTCAGTCAGTGGGTACTCTCAACTAGCATTTATGTTTAAAAGAAGAAACTCATAAAGGTTTAACACTACATAAGGGAGAGTAAATGTTGAGATGGTTTCCCTAAAAATGAAAACTATCCATTTAAAAACGTCAGCCCTTATTATCAAATTCAGTAGCAACAGTAGGAAAAAGGACATTTAAAATGTATTTTAATATTGAAAAGTTTTTTTAATTGTAAAAACATTTCACAGTATTACGGTTTTGCTGTAGTTTTGTATTAAGCAAAAGCAGAGATATACACTACAAACCAAAGTACCGATCTAATTGGATAACAAACAGAAACAGACTAAAACAAACGGATAATGGGATCCCAAACAGTAAAAACCAACATGCATACAAAACATTTACAAGTTAAAGGTGCAGTATGTAAGTTTGACACCCAGTGGTTGAACTGGGTATTGCACTCCTAGATCAAAATAAACACACGCGTGGGATGCCAGAGATTGAGTACAGGAGCGAGTGATTTAAACACAGGAGCGAGTGATTTAAACCGTGTTCTAAATAAAATCAACGACACGCGATAGAAGTAATTATGTTCCATATTAAAAGGAGTTTTAGTTCTAACCAACACCTCGAATTGAGATATTAGAAATGGTTTCTATTTCTCACAGCTCAACATGTGAAACCTATGACAGTGCACCTCAGGTAAGCCTTGTGTGTTTTATTCAGTGCTAAATGCTAACAATGTGAGTTTGAATAGATTCTAAACCTTACCGTTTCGTGAGTGAGTGCTTATTCTGTGCTTCTGAAAGGCTGTATTTACATTTTTGTCGTGTTTCGTCTGGTGCAAAGAGTCAAACTGCTGTTTGCGTGTTGTTAGGACACGAGATTACAATGTAATCTGCTCACCTAATGTTTACGTTCGTAATATTTATATCATTTGCTAAGTAATAACCTCATGTGGAACTGAATATGTCTCATTTCGACGTCTGATACTGTCCATTTCGGTCACGGGCGCATGCTTTCAGAGCCTTTCTGAATGAATGAATGAATGAAATACGCTGTTTTCCAACAAGGCAACCCGGAGTGCTGAATTATAATTGGCTAAACTGGCATTCTGCAGGTTAACTTTACCTAAACAAAGACAGCGTTCCGGCACGGAAAAACCATTTTCAAAGCAGAATATCTGACTTCAGCATTGTTTTTCAGTTAAACAAGTATGTTCACTTGGGATGTTTCTTAAATATCTGCAAACATATTATGGTATTTTTATGCTTTAGAAGAATCAAAAACTTACATACAGCACCTTTAAATCAGATCACTATGTACAATACCAGTCCAGGAGTGTATGTCTGCATGCGCGTGTCTGTATGTGTACATGGACGGCCTTACCGGGATAAAGTCTTAAAAGTTATAAAAAGCCATAAAAATTGCTGTCCTTGGGGTTCTTTCCCGATGGCAATTAAATAGTTCGATAACTCCTCGCAAGGAAAGTCCAATGAGTAACTCGCAGCGAAAATAGCGAAATACAGATGACCACGATCTCCTCACCTCTTTTACCCTCCTCTTTTACATAAAGCAAAATGTCCTCTATGAATGCTCTCGTAGCCTATCATCTTCAAAGCACTAATCAGGTGATAAATGACAAATAGGTAATTCCTCAATACATTGGGTAATCAACAGGGAAGCGCATGTGGCAACGCTGCAAAATGACCAGTAATACTGTAAAATTTACAAGCGCACTCTAAATTAATAATTGCAATTGTGCTGTAAAACTACAGCACGTTTGCAATTGTTAATTTACAGTACCCTTGTAAATTTTACAGTATTACCGGCAACTAGAATTGCCACAAATACTGTAAATTTTACAGCGATTCTTTTTTTTTTTTTTTTTTTTTTTTTTTTTCTTTCTTTTTTTTTCTTCTTTTTTTTTCAGTGTACAGGCCATTTTTTCATCCAGTGTTGCAAAGTTTATTTGGAAAATAGCCTAATATTCTTCTGTTTTGTTGCACATAATGTAGTGTAAACCAAGATGTCTTCCATCCAAGTTGAGCAACTCCCCATTCGCATCTGCATGTGCCTCCATTCCCAACATTTTCTTTTTTTTCTTCCTATACCTAAATCCAAATTTCCCCACATCATGTGTGTTGATCTGATGAGCAGATCTCACTGCATGAAGGGGAGGAGAACAGAGGCGGGCTGCTCTTTCATACACCCCTCCTCTGTCCCGCAGGTGCCAGGGCTTACAGTGCTGGTGTGGCAGAGGGGGAGAAACACCTGGCAGGCTGTTCCCCCTGATGCTCTGCCGGGTTCAGAGGCATTTTCCCAGGCTCCCCAGATGAATGGTCACTAATAGCCGTGGGAGAGGGCTTTGTGAGCGCTGCACAGTGTACCAGGCTGACTCTTCTTGGCAGGCCCTGTGTGGAGGGCTTAAAGCAGGGCTGACTGTGACCCAGCCCCATAGCCAGCACAAGTGCACTGCAGCAGATAGCCTTACCGCTGGAGAATGTGTTTACAATGAAATCTTACTCACTGGGTTGGAGGGATGTGGGGCTCTTCAGACTCTTCTGATTCTCTCTGCTTGCGCTCTTGCAGCAGCAGGATACGGTGCTGGTGGAAATGTGGATATGTTTGACAATGAGTTTGAAGCAGCTGTCAGCAATTGTAGAATTTGAATTGTTTTCAAAATGTTATGTTTTGACTTGTGATACACAGTATGGGTTTTCATATTAGTAACAGTTTTAAAAATTACTTTATGCCAGAAGATATTGAATATACAGCAATGTTGGGAGGCACAATATTAGAAAAAAACTGACATTGCATAATTTGGGCTGCACGGTGGCGCAGTGGGTAGCACAATCACCTCACAGCAAGAAGGTCGCTGGTTCGAACCCCGGCTAGGTCAGTTGGCATTTCTGTGTGGAAAAGCATGTGCTATAGGTGAATTGGGTAAGCTAAATTGGCTGTAGTGTATGTGTGTGAATGACTGTGTATGCATGTTTCCCAGTGATGAGTTGCAGCTGGAAGGGCATCCGCTGCGTAAAACATATGCCAGATAAGTTGGCGGTTCATTCCGCTGTGGCAACCCCAGATTAATAAAGGGACTAAGCCAAAAAAGAAAATGAATGAATGAGTTCATAATTTTAGGTCGATTTGGGTGATTGTGTAGGGGAGTGTATCTGCATAAAATATAATTTAGCGTGCTTTCACATCTGTCGTTCAGTTTATTTGGTCCAGACCAAGGGCAACAAATAATACATTGTAGCATTTTTCTGCCGTTTTTGATCCGTGGCAGGTGTGAAAACACCCTTAAAAATGACAAGCATAGTTAAATACAAAAGACAAAAGATGCAAATAAACAATGATTAATGATTTTCTGGGAGTCAAACATTATTCAAAAGCAGTAATGAAATAATTACCAGGCATGGGACGTTAACCGGTTTTTAGGTTTACTGCGCTTTGGAAAAGGCTTCTTTTTGTTTTTGGAAAAGTTTTGTTATACCGTTCCTTTTTTATTTTTATTTTTATTTTTTTTACATGTTTTTCACAACTATTTACTGTATAATTTCATTTTTTAGGGCAACAGTACATCCAGCAGAAAAGGAACCTCCACATCAAAAGCTACTGGTCCAAAATATTTTAAGTTATTCTTAATATAAAGTATATTGTGTTCAATGGGGGAATAAAGTTGTTGTTTTTTACCGAGACATTTAAAATATTTTATTTTAGAGCTGTAATCACAATACCGTGATACCCTAAAACCGTGATCTTTTTATCCAGGGTTATTATACCGGCAGAATTTTATACCGGCCTATGCCTAATAATCACTGTATAATAATAATAATAATAATAATAATAATAATAATAATAATAATAATAATAATAATAAAAAATAAAAATAATAAAAATAAAACTATATCATTTTGAGTACAAATGTACAATTAACCTTTAAGCTACAAACATTTAATTTATTGTGCACAAATGTTTGCTCAAAATTCTTACAGTCAGGCCTTAAAAACACATGCAAATAATAAACTTTCACTCGAAGGTTGAAGTTTGAAATTACTCCACTATGTTGTTCGCTGTAATGTCTGGTCAACTATAATTCTGACTACATTACATTGCAGCCCTATACAGCAATGTTTCGTCATTTGTGGTCAGTTTATATTTTTTTACAATTCTTTATTCAGGAGCATGCATTGAACTTTTAAAAAATGATACTGGATACTGATTTTAATTTTGAGTTAAAATAAAGGATGTATTGCTGTTTTCATAAGTTATTTGTTTGTTAATAACATTGATAATAATAATAATATTTTTTGTGCGACACTGGCAAATCTGAATTTTCAGAATTACATATTTAAAATGCATTTTGTCCCTCAATAAATGCATTTTTTATTCATTTGATGTCAAATAATGATGTTTAGAATCCATTACTCTAGTATTCAGAATATAAGAAAAACGTTATTTTAATATTTAATAATGTAACATTATTAATGTGTTTCTGTATTGATTTAAGAAATGCAACCTTAGTGAATATAAGATACTTTCAGAAACATTTCAAAAATCGTTCCATCCCCAAACATTTGGAGCACACAATGTTTCTATATCATATCTGCAATCAAGGGAATAAAATAATTATATTAAAATAACTTTTTGTATAAAATGACTTATTAAGGGACTGACTACATATTTTAAAACATCTTAAAATAGAAAATCTTAAATTTAACATAATGTTTATTTTATAAACATTTAAAAATATTGGCAAACTTTTGAAGATGAGCACTGTAAGAAAATGACATGAAGGAATTAAAAGTGCTGTATGTAAGTTTTGACTCATCTAAAGCATAAAAATACCATGATATGTTTGCAGTTATTTAAGAAACATGCCAAGTGAACATTCTTGTTTATCTAAAAAACAATGCTGAAGTCAGATATTCTGCTTTAAAAATGTGTTTTTCGTGCCAGAACTCTGTCTTTGTTTTGGTAATTTTAACCTGCTCAATGCCAGTTTAGCCAATTATATTTCAGCACCCCGGATTGCCTTGGTGGAAAACAGTGTATTTCATTCATCCATTCATTCAGAAAGTCTCTCAAAGGATGCGTCTGTGACCAAAATACAAAATGGACAGTAGCAGATTCCGAAATGAGACGCAGATTTAACTGCTGGTGAACTATCTGCTGCTGCGTTCAGTAGTGTGGCAATAAATGTCATGTAAAATGCTATTCAAACTCACATTGTTAGCATTTAGCACTGAATAAAGCACATGAGGTGTACCTGAGGTGATCATTGTCATGGTTTTCTGTTGTTCACCTGTGAGAAATAGAAGCCATTTCTAATATATCAATTTGAGGTGTTGGTTAGGACAAAAACTCCTTTTAATATGGAAAATATTCTTTCTATCGGGTGCCATTGCTTTTATTTAGAACACAATTTAAATCACTCACTTCTATCCTCAATCTGGCAACCTGCACTTGCGTTTGTTTTTATCCAGGAGTGCAATACCTAGTTCAACCACTGGGTGTCAAACTTACATACTGCACATTAGGGTTGGGCGATGTTGACCAATTTAGCAACGTACAATGTCTAATGTGAAACATCGCGATGGACGATGGAATTGTCTTCATAGGCGGTGGTGAATTAATCATTTATGAATAATTAATTAATTCATAACGAATTAATTATGTGTAGCCTACCGTTTCAACTACCTGGTCTTTGTTTTACCCATAACCTAATCATAAATAAATAAAGATAAGTTACACACAAATGACCACCTGTCAATCACTTTTTCCGCGGGACTCTGGCATGAGTAGGCAGAGTGATCCGTGTCAGTCATTTGTTTGGTGCGGTGGATGGCGGAGGGGTGTCGCGGACGAAAGTGAAGAGGGTTGGGGAGTCGAGGAAGAAAGTGAATAGGAACAGCGGACAGAGGAGGAGGGCGGTTGAGGAGGGAGATCGGTAAAATGAGTTGCCGGATCAGATTTCAGAGGTTCCGGATCCGGGGTGTTCCGGCACAAATTAAACCCTGGATAGAGACAAGATTAATTAAATATCACGTTTAACAACTATAGTGAGACACGATCCAGCGATACTCCTTGATAAACTGTCCGACGCACACCGTTCTTTGGAGCTCAGACGAGCGCATGACAGTGTGTGTGTGTGTGGCTGTGGCTGTGTGTTTGTGTGTGTGGGTGTGGTCACGTGATGTGCGTTTTCAGTGGACGGAGGGCTGTTCAGAAATGCTAGATGAAACACCAGTGTGGACGTGGGTCATTTTCGTTCTAAAATGCTATTTTAAAACTAAGCTGTATTAGTGTAAACGGGGACTGAGTGTGTATTTTTCACAAGCGGGTTTGTGACGGGGGCGGGGCGGAGGATAGGCGATGCCGGCTCATCATGATGTCTTTCGGCCATTGGTGATGGACAATGGCATCGTCTATTGGCCCAACCCTACTGCACATTTAACTTAACTTTTTATATATTTAAGCGGGTTAAACAATAAAACCATTTTGTACCAAAAAAAACCCCAATAATTGTTTTAGCTTATTTTAAATGAGTAGTTATTTAAACTACTTATTTAAAACACCAAACGTGTTGTTCCAGTGATGTATATTGGTTGATAGTTAACTGTGTATCCTTATTTTCTTTGCTTTTACATTTAGATTACCATTGCTTATGCTATCTCTGTCTAATATAGTCATAACATAATGTCATCTTTAAATTTACAGAAAATGTCAAATCATATTTGATTGTGATCTTTGAAAATCTCTAAATTAATTAAAATATACCTAAATTACCTTGCAGTATTTAAAACCGATGATTTCGATTGGTTTTAATTCTTACATTTTTGTTGTAGATAATTATAAGTTATCTTGCTTTCTGACTCACTTTCCTTCCATCTGTGTTGCCTCTCCAACAGTCTGCAACAGCAAGAGCGTTCTGTTTCTGCCTCATGTGCCCCCGTAGCCTTTAAATATAAAGCATGTGGCGGCATTAGCAGCAGTTACCTGCCCTGGAACATGTGAGAGGGACTAGGCAGGGATTACCAGCATGGGAAATGGAGACCTGGGAGGCAGGAGCTGTCGAATTCCTTGGTCTCTTTTGACGACCTGACTGCCTGCCTGTCAGTCTGTCTGTCTCCTTGTTCTAGAATTAGCCCTTGATGCTTTGTCATGTTGCAGTTGCTGTGCAAATCCACCTCTTAAGCCCTGCGTCTCACTGTACAAAAAAGCCCCTGGACAGCCGGACCGCACTTTCACACTCAGACTCTCAAGTTTGAACACACACCCACATGAAACTGATGTTTATACATTCACTATGACTCGATTCCAACACACACACACACACGCACACGCACACACACACACACACACACACACACACACACACACACACACACACACACACACACACACACACACACACACACACACACACACACACACACACACACACACACACACACACACACACACACACACACACACACACACACACCACTGTCTTTTGTCCGGGGTCAGCGGTGTTCCTCTGGTTCCGTCCCACCACAGGGCTCTGTATGTAATTAGGGATTGGGGAAGGAGAGCTTGATCAGTATGGGATACATGGGATTTCTTGACCACAATCTGGTCAGTAGACTCAGACACACACACACACATACAGTATATACATACAGACGCAGCCTCTGTGAACCCAGACCGCCTGACCAAACTTTACTTTAGGAATTGCTAAGTCGTTTCTGAGCATCACGTTTTGGTTTCATAGTCCAAGAGTGGCTCAAATAGCAGGTCACATGCTCCGGTCTAATGATGCTTTTCTGCATTGGATCCATCGTTATTTTTTTGGCTGTTATTATGTTATAATTAAATGCATATTTGTCTGGCAGAGCAAGTTTGATTTGCTTTTTTCTTTACTGTAAATGGCATGTCATATTTCGTCATAAAGGCCTTGCATGTTGTCCAGGTGAGTCGGTTTTAAAGCACACAAACTCATAATCTCACAAGCGGGATAGATTTATTGGGAGAGCAAGACGAGAATGTCTGGATTCAATGACAGGCTTAGTTCAGGTTCAAAACCTTCAGCCCTGGAAAACAACACATAAGTCAACTTTTCAGAAGCCTTCCCCACACCGTTAATCTGCTGGAATCATACAGGAAGAATGTGTTTCCCTGCCCTCATTTACACCACATTTCCCTCCCGGGGCTTTCTAAAGAGCCCCCAATTACTGTATTTACTGTGCCATACCTGTATATCAAGTATTCATGGATTAAAATCTGTATATACATCAATTAATTGCTGTTTGTTCAGATACGACTAGTATTCCTTGAGAAGTTGTTATAGTTTCATCTTACACAGACTTTGATTTAAATCCCATTTTAAATGACTTTTTCAGCCTTTAAAAATATTATTATTTATTTATTTATTTATTTATTTATTTATTTATCTATAAGTGGTGTAATCTTGTCTGTGATTTTGGCCCATTATTGTTTTTGGGACATAATTTATTTTGATCTTCGTCAAATGAAGTTACTAAAGCTAAAATTCTTAATTCACTGCCTGGTGTACATCTTTATTAGCTTAAAAATGTATGCCAATTTTCAATTTTTTTTGCATAATTTTTTTGCCATTTAATAGAGTGCAACAGGAATGACGTCAGAACTGGGGAAAAGATTTGCTACTGTATGTGTTCACTCAGGATTTTTCTATCGGGTATAATGGGGGTTTTCAGTTACTGGGTAAAATAAGGTCTGTGGTAAATACAGTTGAAGTCACAATTAATAGCCCCCTTGAATTATTAGAATTATTAGCCCCCCTGTTAATTCCCCCCCCCACCCCCCCACCCCGGGTATTTAAAGTGCACTTACTCTTTTTAGAGTTTTCAGTGTGACTGCATTACTTACACTATTTATACTACAAAATGGCGTAGAATATTGCATAAGTATGTACACACCTATACCAAAGTCTCTTTAAGGCAAGTCATTTCACTTGGCGGCCATCTTTGAAAAGCCTCTGGGGCAGTATGCTCGGGCATTCTGTCTGAATGGGGAAACATCAAATTCTGCAAAACTGTAAGCCAAGCTTACGATTACATTACATATTTGGAATCACCAATAAAATTAACAACTGTCTCATAAGTTTCCTTTCTAAATGTTCAAATCAAATAAAATCAACATTATTTCAGGTTTCCCGAGCTAATGCGCATGCACACTTTGAAAGGAAAGCGATTACGACACCAACCTCATTTATGGCCGTTCTACACATTATTATCCTCTGAATAATCGATCGATCGTCTGATCGCACTGCTCATCTGAAGTAATTCACAACCTGTTCTTGATGGCGAATGTATTGTGGGCGTTTGAGTAGCTTCTGCTGTCATGTGATATGCGTTTGACAGGACAGATTTTACCTCGTGTTCGTTTCATACAGATTACAAAACCAGAAATCTTTTGTTTTCTAGTGCACTTGGTTCATTTAAAAGTACATATTTCAAGCTTTATGTCGATATATTTCTTATGTCTGTGAAGCAAGTATTCGCTGAAATTCCGGTGTGTTTGTTAACCACATAAAATGTTGTAAAAGCACACGTCTGATCTGAGCTTCTCCCAGGAGAATCGTCAGCCTATATCAATCAATGATTGGCTCCTGTACTAGTAGGCCGGGCTTCATCCGCCATATTGACCGTTACACTTTTGCCCATTCAAAATTATATGAGTGACATGTCTTGTGTATTCTATTCACCTTATTCTCCGGTAAAGTCTATATCGAATACGCTGCCGGCCGAAAGTGCAATATGCACATCAATATAGCAGCATTTTTTAATGACACTGCATAACAATAATTAATATTTTTACAATACTGTGACAGTTGGGTTTAGGGTTGGGGTGGGGGTAGGCGTTAAAAAATACAATTTAGTGGGTAATTTATTAGATATCATAAATAATAGTCGGTACAACTACTGTTTTTACATTACTGTGATGGTTGGGTTTAGGGTTGGGGTGGGGGTAGACGTTAATAAAATACAATAAATTGGAAATTTAATAAATAAGGTAAATAATTCTTGTTAACTTCCGGCCGCAACCGTATCCGATCTAGCAACAACCTTATTCTTTGCATGCGACTTGGGGCAGCCATTTATTTTGGTTCGAGACTTCCGGTCTCATTCACTTCCATTTATTTTTAGACGGTATAAACAGCTCGTTTTGCTGCTTGGTGTTGCGAACTGATATATTTTCTTATTATATTATTCTACTTTGTCTGTATAGTCATGCAAACACTTGTTTGTAGAGTAAGTAGTTTGACCGTTTTCTGCCGTTTATTATTCCTAGTCATTTCTCCCATAGGCAGCTGAATGGAAAGTTCTAAAACAATCACAAAAACGGGCGCACTTCAGCATTGAAGAATAAGGTCAATAGTTTTTGCCTATACTTCTGTCACATGCGTTTTTTAGAGCAGGTGTAGGCGATTAGCTAAGTGTTGCATTAGGAGGAGCTCTATTTAAAGGGGACATGTTTTAGAAAAAAGAAGGAATGTTCTGTTTGAATGCGACTGATCATCGTCTTGTTCATTTTGCTGTGTCATAGTAATGTTTTTTATGGGCTTTTGGCCAAAATACTGTAATGTCACAGTCTTACACTGGGTTTTCATCTTTCTACTTTCTGAAGGCGCTTTAGTCCATTTACTTATCTTTATACTTCTGCTTTTGATCATGTGTTGCATCCTCCTGTTGGGCCACACTGCATTTCATAACCACGCCGAAGGGGTCACCCAAATGTTAAATTGAACGCTCATGTGCAAATATTGTTTCAGGTGGACATTGAACAGAGTGATAAGACGCACCGCCCGCTCGGCCCAGGCTACAGTTACGCAGCCGGGTGTGATGTGCTTCCAGGAAAACCCCTCTCGGCCCTTCCATGTGGCGACCCCCGTGAAACGCTCACACACATTCGCACAATCGCCTACGAGCCCCACCCTGACCCAGTAAGAGCGGAGGACAAGATCTTAGAGGGTGATCATTCACATCAAAGTGAGGACCGAGAGAAAATATTTCCACAAATTCCTACTCGGTCACCTAGACACCCGATTTCCACCCAACGGTCCTGGGTTTTCATATCTACGAGATCACTTCAGGATCGCCCATTACACACACAGTAGCTATATGCTCAGATATCACTTGTCGTACCCGGTTTTGCCACCAGAAATCGTATCTGACGTTGCCTCTTTTTCGAGCTCAATGTGTTTAGATTGTACAACCTCTTTGGCTTGTCTCGATCTAGACTGTTGTGCTGAGAGATGATTATTATTCTTTCACATGTTGAGCTGTCTGTGCTCTCCATTTGTTTAGAGCTGATGAGGTTTTTATAGCTCATGTTCGTCTTTGAACTCAGAATCAATGGAAAGAATGCCTCTAGTTGGAGACAAGGGATCACTCACCCCGTTATTCCACTTTATTTCACATTCCTCTTTGCATTCTTCTGGTTTGTTGACTTTTCCTTCTTTCTATTGTTTTCCCAGGAAGTGGTAAAAGCTCTAGGGGGGGCTGTTTACTGATGTACTGTATGTATTTATGCTTTGGGTTAGTGTCAGTGAAACCTTGTTAATTTATGCATGTTGTAATGTTTTGTTGACATGTGGCTTGAGTTTTAGAAGACTTTACTCGGAAGGTGTTTTCTTAGTCATTCACTTGAACGTCACATGCCTTTTGCAACTTTTTTTCGGTCTGGTGGCTACATTCTGATTTTGTTAGTGATAGCAAACAAAACAATACAATTATTTACTGTTTAAATTAAGCATTTTTTTTTTTTTGCTTTTGTGCAATTTTTATTCTTTTAAAGGACATTTGCTGTTTATCCATTCACCCTCAGGCCTTCATGATGTGAATAACTAAAAATTATTATTAAGCTTATTTAAATCTAAGCCACAGCCTCTGCAAATGGTCCTGTGTGTTCATGATAGTCAGAGGATGCGTTCAGAGGATGTGGATTAAAGTTAATGTTATAAAAAATGTTTGTGTTCTTGCACAGAGCATTCATTTTGCTTCATAAGAACTCCTTGTCAGGAGCATTCATTCATTCATTTTCCTTCAGCTTAGTTCATTTATTTATCAGGAGTCGCCACAGCGGAATGAACCGCCAAGTTATCCAGCATATGTTTTACACAGCGGATGCTCTTTCAGCTGCAACCCAGTGCTGGGAAACACCCATTCATTCTCACATGCGCGCGCACATACACATACACTACGGCCAATTTTGTTTATTCAAGTCACCTATACCGCATGCCTTTTGGACTGTGGGGGAAACTAGAGCACCCGGAGGAAACCCACGCGAAGAACATGCAAACTCCACACAGAAATGCCAACTGGCCCAGCAGGGACTCGAACCAGCGATCTTCTTGCTGTGAGGTGACAGTGCTAACCACTGAGCCGCCATGTCACCCACTTTTTAGGAGCAATTGTGTTTTTTTACTCTGCTCATGCAGTTCCAACGACTACCAGAGCTTTCAATGACAAGCCTTTCAGCAAAAAAATGTAGATTTTATTGTTCTGCAGATGAAAACACGTCACTTGCATCATGGATGGCTCGAGGGTGAGCAAATTAAAAACAAATTATCATGTTTAGGTACACTATCTCTTTTAATTTAGCTTTTTACACAACTTTGACTGGAAGATGATGCCATTTGATGCAAAACCTTATCAGTATTTAGTTTTCAGCACAGTTTTGCTGATGTGTTCAAAAGTCAATTTGGCAGATTTAACACTTTTTTTGCAGATCAGTATCAGTCAGGTTTGAGCATTGTTGGATTTGCGCTTCAGTGTTGTGGCTTTCTGCAATGACCTTTACATTACGCTAACCTACATAACTAAACTTACCTACCTTCGCTAACCTACATACCATAACTTGCATAACTAAACTGAACTTCAACTGTGAAAATACATTAAATACATTTAATTAAATTGAATAGAAGGAGTGGAAATTTTCAGAATTTGCCACAATGTACATGCTCAGCTTATATAAGTAAACCCATTACAAATCTATCTTTTACATTTTATATTTTTAATAGGAAGCCATACAGTATTATATTTGTGCATATACATTAGATTAGTCAGTACTGAAGCCAAATATGGAGCATATTTAACAAAATAACTTATGATAACAGTCCAAAAACTATCACACCCGAATTTATATGTTATAGAAAAATATTAAATACAAATAAAAAAAAAAATAGGAAAAATCAAGAGAAGCAAAAACATTGAAAAACTTGTCTAACATGTCTTTATTGAGTTTTTTCAAGGTTTTACAATTATTCAAACCCCAATGCCCAAAACTTACCACAGACAGGTTTAGGGAAAAATAAAAATTAAATAATAATATTAAAATAAATAAATTAATTAAAATATAACAAACATGTTATGAAGTTTCTCAACCAAAGTTTAATGGAGGGGTGATTTAACATTTTTCCAACATAAAGCAATACAATGCCTGTCTTGTATTAAACATAAATCAATCAATTTTCTTTCTTTAGTAGACAAAGTACAACTGTCTTCATACATATTTAATATACGTAATCCAGGACAAAAAGGAATTGGAATGGAAATAAATTGTGAAATATATTGAGTCACCTCAACCCCAAATTTTTGTACCTCCTCACACTTACACACACAATGAACAGGGTTCATACGGTCATGGAAAACCTGGAAAAGTCATGGAATTTTGACATGGCATTTTCCAGGCCTGGAAAAGTTTTGGAAAAGTCATGGAAATTAGTTTAACAAATATCTGTATACTTGAATTAGGGCTCCACGGCATTGGAAAAATCCGACATTACGATATTTTGTATTTCTGTGATGTATATTGCGATGTGAATACAATTTTACAAGATGATTTAACAGGTTTATTTGGATTGATTGGGGGGATTTTGTAGGAGTGAATCTGGAATAATATATAACAAATAAATTACAGTACAAGCATGGATATAAAATATAGTTTTCAGGTATTCACTTTTCAGGTACAGATATTGAATAATCAACACTGCATAGTCTACAGTGTATATTATTTAATCTTTATTAAAGTTACAAAAAAAATTTTGTGGCCTGATGTTTACTCAAAGATTAAAATGTAGAGAGTTTACTCAAAGATTAAAATGTACTCACTATTTACTTACACTTCACTTGTTTCAATACTATAGGAGTTATTAAATTATATATTTTTTTGTGTTCATTTAAAAAAAAAAAAAAGAAAACTCATCAATTTTTGAAACAAGTGAAGGGTGTAATGAAAATGGTAAGTAATTTTAGGGTGAACTATCCCTTAAAAAATGCATGCAGATGAAAAACTTTTATTCCATTATGATTAAACTCTATATTAAACTATAATCCCAACATTGCATATCCTGTGATGTGACTATTGCGGATGCACACATTGCAATATCGATGCTGAAATGATATATTGTGCAGCCCTAACTTGAATATAGGTTAGTTGTCCTTACTTCTTTTCTGTCCTTAACCAAAATCTTTCTCTCACATTGTTAGTGCTATGTAAGCATTAACAAAATCAATTTTACATACATATAAAAACAAATTTAAACAAAGATTTTTGCGTGTTCTATGATATGCTGTAATAAATTTGAACGTCATTGTTTTTCCTATTATTTACCATGTATATATAGACATTACATGAAACATTATGTCATGAAAATGTACTTGAAAGTTCTGGAAAAGTCTTGGAAAAGTCATGGAATTTTAGTAGTAAAAATGTGTATGAACCCTGAATGAAAACAAAACAAAGATCAGGGATATTAGAGTTTAATTTGTTTAGTCTTAAGGGAGTAATATAAGTTCTCATTACCCAATTATATTGTAGCAATCTCAATCGGGAATTCAATGCTTTTGTTTGTGCATTCAAACAAATTATATTCCAGTCCTCTACTGGAATATCCATTTTTGTATCTTGGATACATGCTATTCTTTTATTTTCAGAGTTTTCTTTATAATTGTATCTTAATATGTTTTATAATTGTGTAATTCATCCTTTGATGGAACAATCTTGTTCAAAAATGTAAAAATTTAGTTGATATTTTGTAGGTTGTAATTATTTTTTTCAATATTTAGCTTGAGTTTAATTGTATTATCTTTCAATTTCTAAGTATGTTTGGTGACTAAAATATTAGCTTAATAAATGTATCTGTTTTATAAATCTGTTTTGTTTAAACACACCAAAATACACTGCCTATATTCACTGAGAAAAGGATAAAAATATTAATCTTCAAAATGGGGTGTATTCAATTATGCTGAGCACTATAGCATATATCACAGGAAAAAATACGTTTACAGGCTATAAAAGTAGCTTAAAATTCAGTCAGTTTCATAAATTATTTAACTGTTTAATTTATATGGCCCGTCAAGGCTGTTAACTTTGATATGATAAGAAATCTTGATAGAGTTTATCAGCAAAATCTTGGTCCTGAATCAAAGACACTTACAAACATCAGTCGTTATCTACATATCTCCGTTTTTTTTTTCCCTGCTCAAAATGCTGAAGCACTAGATTCACATCTGCCTTGCCTTTTTTCTTTTTAATCATCCAACAGCTGATTTCTCAAAACAAGCTGTCTTATGGTTCCACTCTAGAGCCAGACTCCTCTCTCCACTTTGTCCTGGGAATTTGCTCTTTGAAGTGAAGAAAAAGAGGAAGCACAATTTCTATCAACCTTTTTTTTCCCCATCAGTAAAGAGGCGGGAGGATGGGTCAGACTAAGTTGGAATGGACATGAATGAAATGCACTGAAGAAGGTTTCACAGGAGTGATGCCCAGTTCTTTATCTCCTGAACTATGCAGATTATCAGTCTGTTGTTTGTTCTATCCATCCACACCAGAGTTAAAAAGGGAAAGAACATGCCCTAGGCTCCTGATGCTTAGCAGAGAGATTCATGTTATTACTAAAGAGTTTTTTATTTTCCCATAACTCTCCCAAGCTTTTGGGGCAGCTGGTTGCATACTCAAATGATTAGGAGCAGGAAAGATAAGATACCGATACTGTCCACGCACGCTTTATTTCACCCTCGCTGAAGTTGGTTGGGTTCCATGTGCCATCTTAATCTCTCTACCGGTGTTGGCTTTCTCCCCTAAGCCTTTTAAGGTCCAAGCCATCTCAAAAGCATATAAATCTGATATCGAAATCCTCCTTGGTTGATTCTTTGTGATGGGGAGAAACACCTGAGGGAGCATCTGATTCATATTAACCTGCATCTCTATAAGATGAACCATTCTGTAAAGGGACATGCTATCGTTCCCACTAGTCTTGTATCACTTCCCTTAAGCAAAAGAAGCACCAAATTCCTGGAAACTTGACATGAATATCAACTTTAGGAGCCTGTTTGGCAGGCTCACCGGGGTTTCTCACTTATACCGTAGCCTATTATTCTCGTAGGTGGGATAAAATAACATTTATAGTAATTATTTTGTATCTTAGATACAGTGACTCGAGTTTGGGGTTTAATTGGGTTTAAATGCTTTGTTTGTTATTTTTATTAGCACTTTTGATCGTGTATGGGCCTTGAACGGAAGATATTTTAAAGCAAGTATGATAATCTACCTGCTTTCTTTAATATGACAGATTGTGCTGTTGTTTGTATAATGTTTGTGTAGGTTTTGATTGCTAAAAGAGGAAAAGGAATTAGTTGTGTCCCAATTGGCATAATATAGACTATGCAGTATGCCAGGGTTGTCCAAATAGCTGGAATGCATTTCAAACAGTCGACAGCTTGATAAAATATATGTTTCATGTAGCCCGTCATGCAATATTTTCAAATTGTGCAGTTTTGAAATATCGCCACAATGGTGGAAGTACTAGATTTTACTTCAGGTGTAGTGGTAACTCTGAATAAATAAGTGTCTAATGGTTTGGCCACTGAGTTTTATCTGGGATTTTCTTGATATCACCATGACCACATCAAAGATACTTAAGTACATAAAGAGGGCTGTGGATTTTATGAGTACTGGAAATCTTTTTTTATTAACTTTTTTTATTGACAGTTTTAATAACTTCATATGTCTCATTTGCCCAGAGACAACCTCTACTATAAAATAATTTAATGAAAATAGGTGCGAATATGAGAACAAATTACAGCCAGCATGTGAGTTGCCATATTTTTCTTTTTCTTTTTTGCGACCTTTTTCTCTGACTGAAAAGGCTTCTGGAATAAGATAATCTGTTAATGCATTGCCATGACAATAAAAGTCATCCAGATGAGTGATTATATTTAGAATACATGCAGCACCACATAAGCGACAAATCCCCTGCAGTAAACTTATGTCCTGTTCTGTTTCTAACATGAAGGAGAATTTGATTTGGAAAGTTTGCTTTGTCACATTCGGTGTGAACATTCTAACTGCTGTGACATGAGCTATAAAGGCTCATGTCTGAAATGTAGATGTGCTTTTACATTGGTTACAAACGTGCTGAATTTATGCTAGATGCCTGCTACTGAAACTAAATAAAAAGACATTTTTTTGTTTTGTAATAATTGAATAATTCACTAATATTTACTTTAAAATGACAGTTCATTAATGTACTTAGCAACAACAGATGCAGTCATTTTGAATTTTGAATTCTTTTTGAATTTTATAATTTTAAGAACAATGTTGAAATAAAACCAATTTAACGTGTGTAGTACCCTGACTTTTCCTATTATATATTTTTATAATTATGTTTATTGGATTTTCACAATAATACAGACATAACGATATATATATATATATATATATATATATATATATATATATATATATATATATATATATATATATATATATATATATATATATATATATATATATATAACAATAATATATCTTTAAAAGACACACAAAGAAAAATATAAACATAAAACAAGAGAGAAAAAAGGAAAAAGAAAAAAGAGCTTACATTATATATAAAATAGGACTACCCCAAATGAAACAGATCAGAAAAAAGGCTAAAAGCATTGCTTATTTTTCAGATAATAATACAGTTACAAAACTTTAGCTTTTTAGCATGATAGGACAAAGACTAGGTTCCAAATAATCCAAATATGAAGTCCAAACTTGAAAAAATTTTTTTCTGTTTTTTGTATAATACATGGGTTAGATGTTCCAGGGGAATTAACCCAAAAATTATCTTGTACCAACCTTTAAATGATGGAGATTTATCACTAATCCAGTTAAGACAAATATTTTTCTGGCGGCAAAGGTTAATATACAATTTCTTATTAGCTGATGAAAAAATGTGTCCATTAGGTATACCCAAATTCAATGAAACTGGGTCAAAATCTAGCTGCACATTAAAGATAATTTCCATTTCCCCCAGCACCAAAGACCAATACCTTTGCAGTCTGTTACATGACCATATACAATGCGTTAAAGTACCTACATCAGTTTTACATTTTAAACACATAGGCGAATTAGAAGGGTTAAAAAGATGTCTGCGGTTTGGAGAGATTTGGAGTCTATGTATTATTTTACATTGTATTTCTCTTGTACGTGTACAAACAGATATTTCCTTAGCATTAGACCAAATATCATCCCATGTTTCCTCATCAATATCAGTATCTAACTCTTCCTCCCATTTGGTTTTAAGACTTTTCCTTTATTTAATTCTCACATAATTTTATTGAGATTACAAAAGAGTACCGAGTAATTGTTCCTTGTATAGCCATAACGGTCAAATTGACTGCATGCACTTCAGAGTCCTCTACATTTTCCCGTTCATTTGAATATGCGTGCTCCTAGCAATCTCTGCTAACAAAAACACACTTTCTGATAGCTTTCCTTCAAACATGTCTTTCAAACTTCCAAAAATTAGATTTTCACATAAAACTTTGCTCTCCTGCTTGTGCCGAAGTGTGGTACACACTAGGGTTGGGCGATGTTGACAAATTTGGCATCGTACGATGTCGAATGTGAACATCGGCGATGGACGATGGTATCGTCTTCGTAGGCGGGGTGGGGGTCTTTGTTGTTAAATATCAATTAATTCATAACGAATTTAATAATTGTAGCGTATCGTTTTCACTACCTGACCCACATGGTCTTTGCTTTACCCATGACCAAACCATAAATAAATAAAGTTATACACAAATTACCACCTGTCAATCACTTTTTTTCCGCGGGACTCTTGCATGATCAGACGGAGTGATCTGTGTCATAATGCCTTTTCCCCACAGCTGGTGGCGGAGACGAGACGAGAGTTCGTTTGGAGTTCACTGTAATTTGTATTGTGATTAATGATAACTTCCATATTTTATTATTATTATGAGGACATAATAACAAGTAAAGATGCTAGAGCTCGACCGTTTTGGTCACACTTGCGCCTGATATTTTATGCAACCGAAAAAAAGACACCAAACGCAGCACTCAGGAACAGATTAAAACAGTAGTCATGTGAACTTGCTGAAGTACAAAAGCCTACAATGCTTGCCCCGCCCTTGTGCTCTTCCTATTGGCCCACTGCGCTAGAACTGAACGCGAATGAATTGGTTAATATCAGCTGTCAATCACTCAGTCAACGCCTTCTGCCTTCACATGACAGGAGCAACAGCCGCGGAAATGTGACGCGCTGAAGATGAGAGAATGAAAATAACACTGACAGATTTAGTTTTAGAAACCACCTAAAGTTAAATAATGGCACATGCTATTAGTGATCATGTGCTGAATGTTAATCCACCATTTACACTTTTCCAAGAGTGGATAAAAGACTTCCAGTGGCTTCAAGTCCACTATGAAAAATAACTAAAGCCATTCGCTGTAAAGTCTGTGGGACGGGGTTTACAGGTAACAGCGTTTGCCACTGAATCTACACATTTTAAGCTCGAGAGGTGCTGTATAATCCCCACAATGTATTTAATCATCACAATGCTGTCAGCCGTGCAAACAGCAGCTATAATATAACACAGCTCATGAAAAGACCGTTATTGCTATCAAGATGACATGCAAATAATAAGTTATATATCAATATACATGTGGGGCGGGGCGATGGATCGCGATGCCGGCTCAGCATCGTGAAGTTTATCAGCCATCGGCGACAAACGATGATATCGTCTATCGGCCCAACCCTAGTACACACCTACATGAGTGGCCTGTGATGACAGAAATTCAAAGCTTAATTTTAAAATCTCAATTGAGCTTCGAATCTACAGTATATATGACATGACAAAAATTAGATTCTGTATAACCTTGTATGAATGGTCAGAATGATCGGTATGGCTATTCAAGTAGTTCTATAATTCTGGTAGTTTTAGTGTTAATGAGACTTCCTAACAAAGAGAATGATATCATTGTTATCATGTAACATTCAAGAGACAAAAAGAGTTTTAATGATCTGAACTACTCTGTTTTTTTTTCTTGTTTCAATCTAATAAATGCTGTCCACGCTGCTGAGAGCAAAATGTAGATAAATAAATATGTTGTCTCAATACCAAATCAAACCCACAACAGCTAATCATACTATTTCTATTACAAAGAATGCATAAATGGCACAGAATGCATAAATGTGCAAATTGGGACACACCCATTGTAAATAATTCAGACAACTGGAGAAGAGTAGCTACCTGTGCAATGGAGGAAAGTAGGAGGTAGATCCATAAATCACATACTGGGGTGCTGATGACAGTTTTGTGGCTGGCAGACACTGTAATTGCATATCATTACTTAAAGGAGCACACCAAGCTCCCGTTTGAGAAACTAGCTAGCTGTTAGAGGGACCTGTGATGACATCAGCTGGTAAAACAGTCTCCTCTAATGCATTTCTGCTCATTTGGTATATCTAACATAGACTTTGAAGACAAATGTTTCTAGGTGTAATTTATCGTTGTGAAGCTGGGTTTTTTTCTAACGTGAATTAATATGCTCAAGCACTTCAGTTCGTAAGATAGTTGTGTGATCAATTTAGTGTGTATTTTATCGTGTTGTGGCAGCCTAGGGCAGTCTCTCACAGACAGACAGAGAGGCTGATGGGTCTATTCAGGGCACAGAGTGAGAGCTGATGGATTCCCATGCCTGTTTTCTTGTTTACAGCTGCAACAGCAGATAGCTAGCATGTTCATCAGGCCCCCTCTCTTGCCGACAAATTCCTCCCAGATTAAGCAACAGTGCTGTGCCTTCGCAGTCTAGTGGATCTTGCATTCCTTGGACAATGACAAACAGATCTAGGCTGGATTCTTCCTTTGCCCGCTGTCTCTTAAATTAAAACAGAATGGTCGCGTCGTTGCTACAACTCTAGGGCTGAATGAACTCGTTTTCTTGGCTTGTTAACAGTGAATGGGTATGGTTGCTCCAGCAACTGAAGAAGTGAATGAGTACACAACATTGACATCACTAAATGCTTCACATAATGAAGGTTCATGTTAAAAATCACATTTTAGAAACATTTACAGCATCTCACAATAGTTTTACCTTCCATTTAATGTTGAAAAAAAAAAATTAATAATAAAAAAAAATATATATATATATATATATTCACTGGCCACTTTATTATGTACACCTTACTTGTACCGGGTTGGACCCCATTTGCCTTTAGAACTGCCTTAATCCTTCGTGCCATAGATTCAACAAGTTACTGGAAATGTTCCTCTGAGATTTTAGTCCATATTGACATGATAGCATCACCCAGTTGCTGCAGATTTGTCAGCTGCACATCCATGATGCAAATCTCCTGTTCCACCACATCCCAAAGCTGCTCTATTGGATTGAGCTCTAGTGACTGTGGAGGCCATTTGAGTACAGTGAACTCATTGTCATGTTCAAGAAACCAGTTTGAGATGATTCGCTTTATCACATGGCGCATTATCCTGCTGGAAGTACTGTAACTATCAGAAGATGGGTACACTGTGGTCAGAAAAGGATGGACATAGTGAGCAACAATACTCAGGTAGGCTGTAGCGTTGACATGATGCTCAATTGGTACTAATGGGCCCAAAGTGTGCCAAGAAAATATCCCCCCTACCAATACATCATCACCACCACCACCACCAGCCTGAACCATTGATAAAAGGCAGGATGGATCCATGCTTTCATGTTGTTGATGCCAAATTCTGACCCTACCATCAGTATGTCGCAGCAGAAATTGAGACGTATCAGACCAGACAATGTTTTCCAATCTTCTATTGTCCAATTTTGGTGAGCCTGTGTGAATTGTTGCCTCAGTTTCTTGTTCTTAGCTGACAGGAGTGGCACCTGGTGTGGTCTTCTGCTGCTTTAGTCCATCAGCCTCAAGGTTTGACGTGTTCTACATTCAGAGATGCTCTTCTGCATACCTCGGTTGTAATGAGTGGTTATTTGTTTTACTGTTGTCTTTCAATCAGCTTGAACCAGTCTGGCCATTCTCCTCTGACCTCTGGCATCAACAAGGCTTTTGTGCCCACAGAACTGCCGCTCACTGGATATTTTCTCTTTTTCTGACCATTCTCTGTAAACCCTAGAGATGTTTGTGCTGGAAAATCTCAGTAGATCAGCAGTTTCTGAAATACTCAGAAAATGAAAAAAAAAAATGAAATATTAACAAAAAATAAATAAATGCTAAATAAGTAAATAAAACAATATTGTAAAACTTACAAATAGTGTGATTGTATTTTTTGAGACTTTTAATTTAAACTTGCATATCTTTGTTGGACGTTTACAGTGTTCTTTCTTTTTTCTTCTTTTTTAGTTCTGACCCTTCTTGAAAAATGTTGATTCTGATTGAGTCACATACAAATCTTGGTTTATACCTTTTGCTTAGCTCTTGTATACACCCTGCTCATTCACTTCTTCTTCTTTTGTTGAGCATAATTGTGCAACAGAATATTTGACAATAAATCTTCATTTATTCACCTGTCATCTGACTTCTGCAAAATAAACTGAGAGAAGGATCAGGTCTTATATATATTTAAAGGGGTTAATGCTACGATAATTACCTGCTTACTGTACTTTATCCCATTTATTCAACGTTGAGTTGATGTTGAGAAGAGTGATATCTGTGAATGGATCACAAAAAGAACAAAACTATAGCACAGTGTGATCCACTAAGTAAGCAGTTATTACACTAAGATATTTGACCTCAGAATGCAGCGGTTGACCAATCACAAGTGAGTATTCCAGAAAGTTGCGTAAGAATGATAAATAACAGTCCTTAGTGCTTATTCTCAGCAAGTTTTTAGAATTTTTTGCACTGTAAAATATAGGTTATGCCGGCAAAAGTGGCACATTACATGCTTTTTTACAAAGGAATGAAGCGTGAATTCATAAAACTCTCTCTGCCAATAGAGGCTGTAAATAGTTTCAGCGTTCAATCAGTCTTTTAACTGTGGTCTTCAAAGACCGTGGCACCCCCGGCACTGCTTGCGCTAACACACTTTTTCTCAATTGCTTAAATGCTTTGGTATTTTTCAGACATTAAAACGCCTTTGAGCAGTGTCATGTTTGGCAGACATTGGCAGCCTTTGTTTTGGCCTTTTGCATGGCCACATATAATTGATAACGTCCAAATTCGGATGCGTCTCAGTGCTGATTTGCATTAAAATAATTTTACATAGAAAAATGTTTCCTCATCCGTAAATGATTATTTGTTTAAACCAACAGGCGTTCTCGAATGCGATTAGCAACAAACTGTTCACTGTTTCAGTGTAGTTTTTTTGATGTCAATGTTTTGACGTATAGATTTACCTCATGAAATGTATTTTCTCCTGCAGGTGGGAATGTTCGCCTAGTGGTGCACTTCATGAAACGACATGTCAACCTGAGATGCATTGTCAGGCAGCACTACAGAGGTAGTTTATTTCTTCTCCTCGTTGGCTAAAGATTTGTGTATTTTTTTTCCACATTAACTTGCCTCATGATTGTATCAGAAGCACCTGTGTTGTTACTACTTCGTACAGCTGTCAGGCTCAGTCGGAGGTCACTGTCCGGATCACTTTATTTTGGAAAAAGTTGACTGAAATATGTGGAAACTCACGATGAACATGATTGAAAATACATTTTATGCCGAACTTGTGGATTCAAGTGAAATTTATAGAGATCTAAGAGAAAAGTCTTTGAAGAAACCACCCTTTATATCTGGCTAGACAGTTAGAGACGAATGCACTTCATCCTTATAGCAGCAGAGCTCAAATATTCGAGACCAAAGCCAAGTCAGTCTGAGCCAGGCGTGACAGCAGCTCACAAGGAAAATGTGGTTTGCTTATCTTAGTAAACAAGTTTAGACTAAAGTTTCAGTGTGTCTTCAGAGGTATGCATGTCAGACTTTGTGAAGGAAATTATAAACATCATTGTAGTTGATTTATGTTCAACACGGCTCAAAGAAATACAAACAATGTAGGAGCCTACAGACTAATAAGGCTATCCGGTATAGATTATTTTAAGTGATCTAGGAAAAACAAGGAGAAAAAGCAACCGACCAACAATTTGCCTGGCCTTCATTTTTCATGCTAAATTTGGCCAAGTTTGGAGGAAATAAAGCGGAATACATCAAACAATGTGGTTTGTTTTAGTTATATCGAGTTACATATTTGAAACTTTATTGACTGAGGGGCAGCGGGGACATGAAGTCGCCCAATGTTAATGTTCAACTTTATGCCATTTTCTCAAAAACAACACAGTGTAGCATTGCATAGTATTAAATTTTTCCCATGAAGAGGGCGTTGGGGTCAGTCTATCCTGCTGATGCTCCTGAAAATTCATCGTCTGTGAGAATTTAATTTCAATATCATGCATATTTCCCACCCACCTTTCCATTTCAACTATTCATTTTGCCATTGTAAATTGACTGTATATACAGTAATATTGCCTTAAATGCTTTCCACACCACTTTGTTTTTGACCTTCAGAGTTGCGTGTATTTCCCGAGCGTGTTGTAGTGTGTGCCAGTCCTCCAGAGAATTCCGCACTTCCCAATGGAAATCTGAACCTGGATGTGGTAAGAACTGCTTATGTTATAAAATAATGTTTATAATCAGTGTTGGAGAAGCTCCTTTTAAACTAGCTTGCCAAGCTACGGTCTACTTAAATAAATGTAGTTAAACTACAGTCAACTGACCATCTTTAAAAAAAAAAAAAGTATATATATTTGGCTGCCCAAAAGTATCTGTTTTGAAGCTAAACTGATTTTATTCTGTGGACAGTCTGTGGGCTTGACTTCTGAGGTGGTGACTAGTTGTTCTCCAACTCTTTATATAATGTATGAAGAATGTAAGAAAATGAAGTACATGTGTCTTTACTGTATAGTGTTTCCCAATCTTGAACCCATTCTCTGCAAATGCCATGAAGTGGGTTCTGGACTCATGTAGTTGATTCCTATGCGTTTTATTCTTCCCCTCTCTTATTATGGGGTGACAAATGAGTAGTTGGATGGGACTGATTGGTGAGGCTCTTTGTGCTCTATACTGTTCTGTGAGGTGGACCACTAAATTCCTTTGGCCTAAGACATGGAGCCCTTGCTTCTATACTCCAGTGAGTGCAGCATGTAAATATGACCACGAAGCTGTACATCGAAAGTTCATAGCAGACTGTCAAACGTTTTTTCATACAAAGAGGCCCCTTTTTAAAATTTGAAAGGCTTTTTATGACACATACAAACAACAAATGGGTGACATTATGTGAAAAATGTGTGAAAAAATGGTGATTGTGGTTTTGTGATGTTGTTTTTTTTTAGCATTTATGTTGTAATTTTAACAAAGGATGTAGTGGTAAATGTATGTTAAATATTTGCCAAACATCTTCCCAAATTTGCAGTGACATTGGTTTATAAATGGTTGAACATTTAAAGAGAAATACAAGTAATATTGTGGAAACCGGAAAATTTCAATTCAAGTTTATTTGTATAGCCTTTTATACAATCATTTTTGCTTCAAAGCAGCTTTAGAAAAGTTGCATATTATAGCAGTACAATCTAATTGAATTATAGCTTTCAATCAAATCTCATCTCATCTCATTTTTGTCCGCTTTTCCGGGGCCGAGTCACGGGGGCAGCAGTCTTAGGAGAGAACCCCAGACTTCCCTCTCCCCAGACACTTCCTCCAGCTCCTCCGGGGGATCCCAAGGCGTTCCCAGGCCAGCCGAGAGACATAGTCCCTCCAGCGTGTCCTGGGTCTTTCCCGAGGCCTCCTCCCGGTGGGACATTCCTGGAACACCTCCCTAGGTAGGCGTTCAGGAGGCATCCGAAACAGATGACCGAGCCACCTCAGCTGACTTCTCTCGATGTGGAGGAGCAGTGGCTCTACTCGGAGCTCCTCCCGGTTGAGAGAGCTCCTTAGCCTATTCATAAGGGTGCGCGCCCTGCCACCCTGTGAAGGAAACTCATTTTGGCCACTTGTATTCGTGATCTTGTCCTATCGGTCATGACCCAAAGCTCATGACCATAATTGAGAGTAGGAACAAAGATTGACCGATAAATCGAGAACTTTGCCTTTCGGCTCAGCTTCTTCTTTACCACAATGGGCCGATACATCAACCGCATTACTGCTGCTGCTGAACCAGTCCGCCTGTCAATCTCACGCTCCGTCCTTCCCTCACTCGTGAACAAAACCCCAAGATACTTGAAATCCTCCACCTGGGGTAAAGACTTTCTAAAGACTTTTTAGAAGACTTTTTCTAAAGACTTTTTAAAGACCTTTTTCCGGTGGTTTCCAGCTCTACAATCAAATATAAGTTGTTATATATAAACATAGTTAACCTGCAGTTTTAAAGCATATAGGTGATGTCTATGTGTAACAGACACCAGCTAGTGAAGTGCTAGTGAAGACACCTCAGTCCTCTTATCTCTAAAGGTGCTCTAGTGACAGACGCTAAAGGTCATGGTCTTTAGCCTCCTCGTTAGAGCAACCGACTCAGATGCAAAAAGCCGCCGGTTTGATCCCAGCTCGGAGCTGCTTGGGTGGTGTATGTCTGGCTTTGTTACATTGGTGCCGTGACTCGAATGGAGTGTAATAGACGCCAGCTAGTGAAGTGCTGTGCAGGTAAACCTCACTCCTCTGACCTCTAGTGCTCTAGTGACAGACGCTAAAGGTCATGGTCATTAGCCTTCTTGTTATAGCAACTGACTTCCATGCAAAGAGCCGTTGGTTAGATCCCAGCTCAGATTGGGTTGGGTGGTGTAGGACTGGCTGGGTTACATATGTGTACATGTTTAATGAAGTGTATTAAGTGGATCCCATCAATGGCACTGCACAATCTCTAGAGGCTTTGGGATGAGCATCCCCAGGTGGAAATAGAAAACAAAGAAAATAATTAGTGTAGCTGCTGTTCATAATGTATTTGAACAAGATATAATAAATGTCGATGCGAAAGTGAAGGGCTATAAATATAAACAAACATAGAAACAAACATCATCAGTATTTCTAGCAAACTGCCTGGTGCATTAAGACAACAGGAGTGTGTCCTACAGGTGGTTTGTCAAGACCACTCACCTGCATGGAGCACACTCGCACATCCTACAGTTATTTGATGCATTGCTTGTATGCTTTACTTAAAAGATAGGTCTTTAATCTTGTTTTGAGAGTGTGTCTGAGCCCCAGACAATATCAGGAAGGCTATTCCAGAGTTTAGGAAAAATGTTTGTTTTATTTGAGCTGTTATCAAAAATCACGCAATTTATAAATGGAAAATTGAATCGCTTTTAGAGGTATAGATAACCCAAACACATATATTCTGTAACATTTTTCTGTATGGGATACAAATAAAGATACTTTGAAGTTTGTCTACCCTTAATTTCCAATGTAAAGACATAATTTTCTTCGTACAGGTTTAGCAAGAGGAAATTATGGCAGAAATTAGGTCTGCACGATTTTGGAAAAATCTAACATTGCAATATTTTTTTATTCTGCAATGTATATTGAGATATCAATAAAATTTCACTAGATAAGTTGCATAACTATTTGTAAGGAATTTATAATATTAGATTGATAGGGATGATTCTGTAGGGGAGTAAATATGCATAAAATATAAGAAACAATCTACAAGCATAGATAAACTCAATACAAAAAAAAATACCAATTAAATAAACATCATTTGATTGTTTTCCGATGAGTCGAACTAAATTCAGGTGTACAGTAATTGAATAATCAAATATAAAATAATACTGCATAGTCTTTGTTTTATAAACAATTAAATCGTTCTTAATTTGTCAAAATTACAAACGGTACAATTTCTTAGGCTTGATTGTTTTTAAAATCCTCACACGATCACTGGCCTTAAAAAAACATTTGCGAATGATCACGATGCTGAAATGATATATTATGCAGCTGTCGCAGAAATGTCTTTACTTTCAAAACACCTTCAATGTTTTATTTACAGTAGGAAATGAAATCCAGTGTGTTCTGAAATCACGAGTTGCATCACTGGTACACTATGTGTTTTGCTTCGGAAGCAAAGCCACAGTTTTACTTGGCTCACACATATGTCCTCTTACTCACCCACTTTTATGGCAACGGTTGTGTGTGGGTATATGAAGACTGCACTTTGGTTCAGCAGGATACTCAGTGGTAGGATATCTGGAGCCATGAATGTCCAAGCAAAAGCATCCTCGTTCGGACATCCCGCTTAGTGTCTCAAGTCTTGCAATCTGTTGCATCCTCACCCCACTCAAGTCTTTTCATGTCCACTTCTTTCCTCTGAGCCTTATCCTACTTCATCTTCCAATAGAATCCTGGGAAATCTACACAGAGCCGCCCACCTTGGTCGGACATCAAGGACAAAGACAGTTTCCCATCTGTTTTGCCATTAAAGTCGGTACTTTTTCGGGTTGAATCATTTACCGTTGTTTTTCTTCAAGACGTTTTGTTTCAGCCCTTTTTTCCTGCGTTGCTTTGGCTTTCAATGAAAGCAAGAATTGTAATAATTTGAGTGAAGTTATCCAGTTCGACAGTGAAAAGTTCACATTGTGTAACCGCTTTTCCAGTTCAGGGAAAGCAGGGCCCTTGTTTTTGCATTCCCCTCTTCAGGATGTGGTTCTCTGTGCTTGTGTTTGCTGCGAGGAAGGGTTAGCAGGAGCTTGTGGTGGTGCTTTCACTATTTGGCAGATTGGAGAAGAGAGGCATCAGGAGAGCGAGCTGGAGTTTCTCTCATGACAAAACAATTATTTCAGTTGCTCCGCACTAATTTGTCACTGGGAGCTTTTTCAGCCTCTTTCTCTTTTTTTTTGTAAACCAGGAAAGTTATGAATCTTATTAAGAAATGTGGCCCAACAGTATGAGTCAGTATGTACAATTTCAATTTGAAAATGATAATGGCTCGGTGAATTTGTTCTTCCAGTGTTGTCATATGTTTATGGTGAGCTGCTCTCACCACAGAGCTTGACAGCGAGAGTCTGAATGACGCCACATGTTTTCAGGGAGTTTGGGAATTTGTCTGTCTGTGGTGCTTCTATAAGATTTAGTGCTCAGTTTGGAAAACAACCTTTATATCAGCTATACTGGGCTGCCATAACACCTATCCAGAGGTCAGAAGGTTGGACTCTTACAGCGAGTGCTAATACAGCGTGTGGTTTCTTGAAAGAGTGTGAAAAAGATACGTGGTGCTATTTGGAAAGTCGAACCCTGGAAGGGATGTTTCATGAACTGGAAGGTGACTTGTATTCCCTGTCAGGGCAAGATTAATGGTTCCCTGAATGATTCACATCCTGAAGTGGTCAAGCTGGATGGATCCTGCATTGTTGCATAGCAAAGAAGTGATGCGGGTGCTGTGCACAGTCAGCATTGCATCATGTCATCACGATTGAGGCGACAGACATCTCTTCCTTTTCCTTTTAATGCTTTTCCTGAAATGCTTGCAGAGAGTTTCTTACAATGACACTGTATTTGGTAACACCTCACAATACTATTGTTTGGGCTCTGTTATGCTCACCAAATGTACATTTATTTGAACAGAAATAAAGTAATACAGTGATATTATGAAGCAAAAAAAAAAAAAAGCCATTACCCTGATGTTCAGTGTCACGTAATCTTTCAGGAATTATTGGAATATGCTGACTTGGTGAAGTTGCTGGAAATTGTTGTGCTGCTCAAGATTTTCTTTCTTTTTAGAATTATTTGAGGAATAATGTAAATGTCTTTTCTGTTGAAGTCAGAATTATTAGCCCCCCTGAATTATTAGACCGCTTGTTTATTTTTTCCCCAATTTCTGTTTAACGGAGAGAAGATTTTTTCAACACATTTCTAAACATAATAGTTTTAATAACTCATTTCTAATAATTGATTTATATTTTCTTTGCAATGATGACAGTACATAATATTTTATTAGATATTTTTCAAGACACTTCTATACAGCTTTTTAATGGCTTAACTAGGTTAATTAGGTTAACTAGGCAGGTTAGGGTAATTAGGCAAGTGATTGTATAACAGTGGTTTGTTCTGTATCGAGAAAAGATATAGCTTAAAGGGGCTAATAATTTTGTCCCTAAAATGATGTTTAAAAAATTTTAAGCTGCTTTTATTCTAGCCGAAATAAAACAAATAAGACTTTCTCCAGAAGAAAAAATATTATCAGACATACTGTAAAAATTTCCTTGCTCTGTTAAACATCATTTGGGATATATTTAAAAAAGAAGAAAAAAATTTAAAGGGGGCTAATAATTCTGACTTCAACTGTATATATCTTTCATTCTTTTCATATTTTCACACTGAGGACAATTAAGGTACTCAAAAACACATAATAAAAAAGGTTTAAATGCTCACCTATTCTCCAAAAGGAAACACAATGCATTAAGAGCCGGGGGTAAAAGCGTAAACAAATCCAAATAGCTCTTATTTTGTTGAAATCTTCAACAATTCTCATTTAGTCCTGCCTTTTGGACATAAAAGTACATACAGTTGCAATCAGAATTATTGAACCCCCTTTGATTTTTTTTTTACTTTTTTAAATATTTCCCAAATGATGTTTAACAGAACAAGGAAATTTTTACAGTATGTCTGATGATATTTTTTCTTCTGGAGAAAGTCTTTATTTGTTTTATTTCAGCTAGAATAAAAGCAGCTTTTAATTTTTTAAAACCCATTTTAAATTATTAGCCCCTTTAAGCTATATATTTTTTTCGATAGTCTACAGAACAAACCATCATTATACAATAACCTGCCTAATTACCTTAACCTGCCTAGTTAACCTAATTAACCTAGTTAAACCTTTAAATGTCACTTTAGCTATAGAAGTGTCTTGAAAATATCTAGTAAAATATTATTTACTGGCAAAGATAAAATAAATCAGTTATTACAGATGAATTATTAAAATTATTATGTTTAGAAATGTGTTGAAATTTTTTTCTCTCCGTTAAACAGAAATTGGGGAAAAAAATAAACAGGGGGGCTCATAAATCAGGGGGTTGAATAATTCTGATTGCAACTGTACTTGCATGTTAAAAAAAGACAAATAAAGTACAATTTACCTTGATCTTTAACTCTTGTGACAATAAAACTTAGCGCTGTGCAATATTGGAAAAATCTGATATTGCCATATTTTGTTGTTCTGCAATATATATTGTGTGATATGAATACATTTTCACCAGATGGCTTGAAAAGCTCTATTTTTCATTTTTCTGGGGAGTCTAACAGTATTAAGGGAGTGAAATTCAATAATCAAACGCAAAATAATGCTGTATAGTCTTCATTGGATAAATAGTTAAATACAATAAATGTTTGTTACACCTTCAAACGTCATTTTATAGTTACAGGCCTTATACAGACATGCAAACAATAAATTTCCACTATATTAAACCTTGCAGTGACTTTACAAATCTACACAAAAAAGCCTTTCTTGTAGTTTTTGTCATGTTTGTAGTCCAAATGTGAAAAAAAAAAAATAAATAAGTTAAAACTACATTAGTTTTTCCTAAAACAAGCAAAATAATCTGCCAGCGAGGGAAGCAAAATAAATTGTTTTTTTGTTTGAAATAAGAATATTTCACCCACCCCACTGGCAGATAATTCAGCTTGTTTAAGGACAACATTTCTTCATTTTGATTTTTTATATAAATCTTTTTTTTGTCTGGAAAATGCTTCTGGATTTAGGAATTTTTGCATATTTGAACTAGAAACAAGACAAAAACTCAAAGTAATTTTTTATTTGTATATTGCGATTTATAGATGCCTAAACAATATATTGTACAGCCCTAATACAATTTGTCTAAATGTGTATCTTTAAAAGTCCTGTAAAGTGCTTTAAAATGTGCGTTTTCATTCTCAACCGAGACACTAAAGGAGCAGGTGGGACATAGCGTAGCTCCTCCCCTTTTTATAAAACAGCCAATAGCATATTTCTGCCAGTAAGCGTGGTTGAGTTCAAGCGCATCAAATGTGAATTTTCTTGAAGAGGGCGGGACATGTCAGATACTAGAGAGCATTTAATTGGCCAAGATTTGATGAGAAACTTAAGTATGAGGTGACGTAATAAAAATAGTTGCTCCACTTAGGCGGAAGTGACGCAAGCTTTACAAGCTTGTACAAGCTTTATATGTTTATATCAATTTTACATCTTCCAAATGCTAATTTTGTCACTCTTTTGGAGCACACTAGCTTATAGATATCCTAAAAATGAACAACACTGACACTAACATCTAAAAAACTTTATTTTAATTTAAAGGTGCTGTATGTAAGTTTTTGATTCTTCTAAAGCATAAAAATACAATAATATGTGTGCAGATATTTAAGAAACATCCCAAGTGAACATACTTGTTTAACTGACAAACAATGCTGAAGTCAGATATTCTGCTTTGAAAATGTTTTTTTCCGTGCCGGAACGATGTCCTTGTTTAGGTAATTTTCACATGCACATGCCAGTTTAGCCAATTATAATTCAGCACCCCGGGTTGCCTTGTTGGAAAACAGCATATTTCATTCATTCATTCATTCATTCATTCATTCATTCATTCATTCATTCATTCATTCAGAAAGACTCTGAAAGCATGCGTCCATGAGCGAAATGCTACAGTGTAGTGGAAAGTATCAGATGTCAAAATGAGACAGATTCAGTTCCACATGACGTTAATTAGCAAATGACATAAATATTAGGAACGTGAGCAGGTTACATCGCGTGTCCTAACAACACGCTGTGACGAGATTGTTATGAGTGATGAGCCATTTGGCTGTTTGCACCACAAAACACGGCAGAAATTTAAATACAGCCTTTCAGAAGCACAGAATATGCACTCACTCACAAAACGGTAAGGTTTAGAATCTATTTAATACATGTTAACCCTCTTTAACTTCATTAAAGGTGAAGTGAACTTTCTGCTTTCAGTATATGGTAATACACGTCATGTAAAATGCATTCAAACTCGCATTGTTAGCATTTAGCACTGAATAAAGCACACGAGGCTTACCTGAGGTGATCTGTCATAGGTTTCTGTTGTTCAGCTGTGAGAAATAGAAGCCGCTTCTAATAAATCAATTCGAGGTGTTGGTTAGAACCAAAACTCCTTTTAATATGGAGAATATTCCCTCAATCGCGTGTCGTTGCTTTTATTTAGAACACAGTTTAAAATCCCTCAAACTGGCAACCCGGCGTACCTTTATTATGATTCAGGACTGCAATACCTAGTTCAACCACTGGGTGTCAAACTTACATACTGCACCTTTAACTAGTTAAAAAACTAGAGCGTTCATTTAAACATATAGCTTATCTAAAAATCTAAATTGCTATAATTTGACCATAATGTATTTGTTTGTTTCACAGTTTTATGACTTATTTTGTGTAACATAAATAGTTTTTGTCTGTGTACAGTATAATACGTTAGTGTTTAGTGTTGTCTTTTGTGAGTCAGTTTAGCATTGTGATGGAGCCGCATCTGTTTTTCTGAATGTGTGCTGGAAGAATGGTGCAGATAGAGGCCTTGTAATGAAGCGGCGGATCAAAGCTCAGGGCAGATGTGTTTTTACAGCCTTCTCTCTCTCTCTCTTTGGGGAGAGTCACAGTGTTTATGGACATAATTTATCCTTTCTTTGTTCCTCTCCTATCTCCGTTTCTCACTCTTTCCAACAGCAAGTCACAGTACACCGACGGTTCAGGGCTTCTTGGCCTTGACAAACTCATTGTCACCTAATCTGGTTTGTCTCCACTGAAACAAGAGGTGGATTTTTTTTTTTTTGAGTGGTTATGTTTTATAGATGCTCTTTATGTCGGTGCACTGGTTTAGATGGCTGGAACATTGTTTTGACAGGTACTTAGAGAAGACGTACACCATTTATGCATTTTATCACTCCCAGTTTTTTTATGCTATTCGGATAATACAGGCAAATGCTCATCCTCATGAAGTGCATTGGTCGTATTGTTTGTTTGCATTGGTCTTGCTGTGGTGTGCAGAAATGTAATTGATCAAATCAACTGAAATGAATGTGAATGGAAGCAAGGCTGTGTTCTGTTAGACTAAAGCCTCCTCAAAGACTTCATCTTTGGGATGACAGCAGTGTTACGCAATGATGTTTGGATGTTTTTCCATGATGGCAAAAGACAAATGTGTGGTGGGGGCTTCTGTGGTTTGCTTTAGTCTCTCCAAACATTAATATTCTGAATGATCTCATTACATTATTCATAGTTAAATGGATTTGCAAGCCTTTAGTGGACACTACATTCGCAACATATCAGATGAGTTTATTAATTTGGTTGATTGATTGATTGTACAGGCCTTCAGTTGCTTTCATTGGTCTCTACTTTTTTAACATTTCAGATCAATTGATTGATTGATTGTTTGATCAAGCCTTCAATTGCTTTCATTGGTCACTACTTTTGCAACGTTTCAGATCAATCGATTGGTTGATTGATTGATTGTTTGTGTGATTGATTGATTGATTGATTGATTGATTGATTAATTGATTGATCAGGCCTTCATTTGCTTTTATTGGTCACTACTTTCATAACATTTCAGATCAATCGATTGATTGATCGATCAAGCCAACATTTCCTTTCATTGGTCGCTACTTTTGCAACATTTAAAATTAATTTGTTGATTGATTGATTGATTGATCAAGCCTTCATTTGCCTTTTATTGGTCTCTACTTTCGCAACATTCAGATCAATCGATTGGTTAAATGATTGATTGTTTGATCAAGCCTTCCTTTGCTTTCATTGGTCCCTACTTTCACAACATTTCAGATCAATCGATTGGTTGATTGATTGATTTATTGATTGATTGTTAGTTTGATTGATTGATTAATTGATTGATTGTTAGTTTGATTGATTGATTAATTGATTGATCAAGCCTTCATTTGCCTTTTATTGGTCTCTACTTTCACAACGTTTCAGATCAATCAATTGATTGATTGATTGATTTATTGATTGTTTGTTTGTTTGATTAGTTAATTGATTGATTGTTTGATCAAGCCTTCAATTGCTTTCATTGGTCACTACTTTTGCAACGTATTAGATCAATCGATTGGTTGATTGATTGATTGTTTGTGTGATTGATTGATTAATTGATTGATCAAGCCTTCATTTGCTTTTATTGGTCACTACTTTCATAACATTTCAGATCAATCGATTGATTGATCGATCAAGCTAACGTTTCCTTTCATTGGTCGCTACTTTTGCAACATTTAAAATTAATTTGTTGATTGATTGATTGATTGATCAAGCCTTCATTTGCCTTTTATTTGTCTCTACTTTCGCAACATTCAGATCAATCATTTGGTTGATTTGATTGATCAGGCCTTCATTTGCTTTCATTAGTCGCTACTTTTGCAACATTTAAGATTGATTGATTGATTGGTTGATTGATCAAGCCTACAATTGCTTTCATTGGTCTCTACTTTTGCAACATTTCAGATCAATCGATTGGTTAAATGATTGATTGTTTGATCAAGCCTTCCTTTGCTTTTATTGGTCCCTACTTTCACAACATTTCAGATCAATCGATTGGTTGATTGATTAATTTATTGATTGATTGTTAGTTTGATTGATTGATTGATTGATCAAGCCTTCATTTGCTTTCATTGGTCACTACTTTCACAACGTTTCAGATCAATCGATTGATTGATTGTTTGTGTGATCGATTGATTGATTGATTGATCAGGCCTTCATTTGCTTTCATTGGTCACTACTTTCACAACGTTTCAGATCAATCGATTGATTGATTGCTTGTGTGATTGATTGATTGATTGATCAGGCCTTCATTTGCTTTCATTGGTCACTACTTTCATATCATTTCAGATCAATCGATTGGTTGATTGATTGATAGATCAAGCCAACATTTGCTTTCATTGGTCGCTACTTTTGCAACATTTAAAATTGATTGATTGATTAATTGATGGATCAAGCCAACATTTGCTTTCATTGGTCGCTACTTTTGCAACATTTAAAATTGATTGATTGACTGATTGATTAATTGATTGATCAAGCCTTCATTTGCTTTTATTGGTCTCTACTTTTGCAACATTCAGATCAATCGATTGGTTGATTTGATTGATTAATTGATTGATCAGGCCTTCATTTGCTTTCATTGGTCACTACTTTCATAACATTTCAGATCAATTGATTGGTTTATTGATTAATTGCTTGATTGATTGATCACACCATCATTTGCTTTTATTGGCCACCACTTTTTCAACATATCCGAACAATCAATTAATCAATCAATCAATCTGGGATAAGTTTTGCTACACTATTTATACGTAAAAAATCTGAATGATTGTTTAAATTGTGAATATGTTATTAATTATTTTAAATATGTATTTGTAAATAATTTTAAATAAGTATTAGAAATGAAAAACACAGTAAATTGAAATGTATAAATTAATTCTATGTTATAATAAATTATAAATTTTTAATCAAAGCTTTAATGAACAAATATAAGCTTCAACATATTATTAATAAACTGCACATATATTAAATAAATTATCATGTTAGAAGTTATAGGATGTAATTTGGATTATTGAGTATTATATGTGTGTATGTTTGCACTTTCACACAATAAAAAAACATGAATTTAATATTCATGTATTTGCTTTAAAATATTAATGATAAGTTAATGAAGTGCGTGAATTTATGATAAGGGAATTAATTAAGCTACAAGATATAACCTGTGATATGTCATTACATTTTTCACCATATGCTTTTTTTTATATGCTTATGTTTGCGTTTCCACTCCTGCATTTTTTTTTTCAAGTCAGTGAGACAGCCTTGCGTGACCTTACCTTTACTCACAGTGACTGCAGTAAACTTGTTGGGACAGTCCTGTTAGAGAAACCCAGAGTTAAGTGCCGGGCTCAAGGGCATTCTGGTCACGGTTAAACAGCAGGTCATGGATCACCTCTCCTTGACTGATCTTTATCCTGATCCGTAACTGCACTTCCACTACCCGCATTGAGGGCTTCAAGTGCTTCTGTAACACTGATATGTCTGGTGACTAATGAGTTCAGATCACGTGATTAGCGCTACATGTTTGTTTGTTTACTAGTACAGATGAGCTGTTGTAAGGGTGTCCTTTAAGCGTGCCAGGACTTCAGCTTGACTCATTCAACCTCATTTCATGGCTGATTATGAATGCTTGTGCTTATGGAAAAGATTGAGTCATTTTCTTTCTAAAATGACTTGTAGTTGATAGAAGTGCCTTTCTAGCTTACATGATCAACAATCATTTAGCGTATAGAGTTGAGACATAAATAAATAGTATGTGGGCTGCTTTCTCCATTCTGGATTCTGCTAGAATTTGTTCATATACAACTAAGAGGTTATATCTGACAAGAACTGCTTTTGTAACTCCCAAGGCATTTACAGTTTTGACATTTTAAAGGGGTGGTCCAGTGTGTATTTTTAAGGCTTGGTTGTGTTTATAAGATGCAAAGCAATGTGTGCTCATGCTTCATTTGTAAAAATAATCATTAAATTTTTTTTTTCATATATCTTACTTTAATTATATACTACTACTCAGCTAACATGAAAACAACTGTCATATTTTTATATTAATATTGCCCTAGCCTTAAGAGGCTCTGATTGGTCAGTTAACATAATGTGCTGTGATTCGCGGATCGGCTCCACGTCACCAGGAAAAGCGGCATGCCTCTAATAGCACACACTGTGCCTCTGCTATTTGAATACTGTCAGTCAGAGTAGCTGTTAGCTGTATCAATTTGAGCCTGAATCAGACAGAAAATGAAAAGGACACAGATGAACCTCACGCCTGCTCTCTAAAATAAAATCTGACAAGTGTCTTTCATATATATTTGGAATAAGCATATGTAAGTAATATAAAACGTTTACATATCTTTTGCGAGTTCGTTATTTGAGATGTAGAACGCAGGGAAAGTGGCCGCATAGAGAGACACTGCAGCGCTGGTGAAGATTGTGGCTGTTTACAGAGGTTTTGACGGATAAATATGAATTTGTAGCTAAATTGTTACACATCATGTTTACATCCTTGTTTACGTCCTTGCTACAACAGATCGCTAAACTATGCATGTAATAGATCAATTTTAACAAATAAAAATACTTACAGGTTGTGGCTCACAATCCACAGCTTCGTCTATTATGGTTGGAGCTGCTCCTCCTTTGAGGAGTTTTTAGCCGACCCCAGCAATGAACTGGGAGGGATTCTGGAAGCTGTTCTTTGTCAAATGCTAGCTATATATTTTTTATAATTCTCTGGAACATAATTAAAATTAAATTGTAAGCACTTCTCCCGTGTCGTTTCCTTTGGAAGCCCAAATACAGAAGCAGAACAAGCTCTGTGGAAAAAGCAGCGTTTGGCTTTCTCTGCTATAATATTACAGCGCCTCTGGCCACGCCCCTTTGCTGCGCGGGGTATATGCGTGTGGTAAATGCGTAGCCTGAAGTGTTTGTGATCTCACTAGCCCAGATGTATTTTTTTGTAGTCCACAAACTTTGTTTGCTGTATTGCTAAGCTAACTCTGTAAAAGCATATGTCTCTCTTTGCATTGAACTTTGAGCGTATTACATTCACAGCTACATTATCAACTAAAGTTTACAATATGATATTGTAGTGGACCAGCCCTTTAATAATGTATCAATCAATCAATCAACCTTTATTTATATAGCACTTTACTACAACCAAGGTTGACCAAAGTGCTTCACACCGGTAAAAGCAAATGAACACAACTAGAAAGCAAACACAATACAAGAAATATCAATAAAATACAGCAAAACATTAAAACAGAGAAAAGTATCAGTGCTACTATGCATTAAGAGCCATTTTTAACAAGTGGGTCTTAAGCTTGGCTTTAAACAGCAGGTCAGTGATTGTACGAAGCACAGTAGGAAGGATATTCCAAAGTTTGAGACCTGCCACTGCCAAAGATCGACCCAACTGCTTGTACCTTGACCGTGGTTAATTCAAGACGAATAATTAGACTGTGTGGAGTTTACATGTTTTCCCCATGTTGCCGTGAGTTTCCTCCGGGTGCTCCGGTTTCCCCCACAGTCCAAAGACATGCAGTACAGGTGAATTGGGTACGCTAAATTGTTCGTAGTGTATGTGATGTGAATGGGTGTGGGTTGCAGCTGGAAGGGCATCCACTGCGTAAAACATATGCTGGATAAGTTGGCAGTTCATTCTGCTTTGGCGACCCAGATTAATAAAGGGACTAAGCTGAAAAGAAAATGAATGAATGAATGAAAATCAAGAGAAGCAAAAAAAATTTGCAATTTAGTAGAAATTTTGTAGGTTGTGAGTTTTTTTTTTTTTGCAATATTCTGCTTGAATTTAATTGTATTATCTTTCAATTTCTAAATATGTTCGGTGATTAAAATATTATTTTAATAAATATATCTGTTTCATAAATGTGTTTAGTTTAATTGTACCAAAATACATTTCCTATATTCACTGAGAAATGGATACAAATATTCATTTTCAAAATGGGGTGTACTCAATTATGCAGAGCACTGTATATAAATGCGACAGCAAAAATAAAAGTAAAAATAACATGATCATCATTGTAAAAAAATGTTTTATATAATAATATAAAAATAATATTTAATAATATCTGCATTTTAATCTTTAATAAATAATCTAATCCTGCGGTGACTATTGCTGATACACACATAGTGATATCAATGCTCAAACGATATATTGTTCAGCCCTATTTTGCATCCTTGATTAAAATAAATAAATAAATAAAATACAATTTAAATAAAATAAAATTTACTGACCTCATATTTTGAATGTTAGTGTATCTAACTGACATCCCTAATTATTATTTTCATAAAACTTCCCTGTTCCCATAGACTGCCTGACCTCTGTTCGGCTAACAAATCACTCTAAAATTCTGACTTCAGTTTCTTTCCTTATCACTCCTTCTCTTTCCCTTGTTCTTCTTTGAAGGCCAGCAGAGTACATGAGAGAATTGCTTCTTGGGTGAGTTTCCCTGGGAAAGAAACACTGCTTCATTGTTACCGTCTCTTTCATCTGTTTTTTCCAAAGGTTTGTAAAATGCATATGAAGACATTGAAATTCAAATGCTCTTCCTCCCCTGTCCTCCATGTTTTCAAGCGTGCGTATGTGCACTGTATCTTTGACGCTTCCCGGGTGTGTTTATTTTCAGTGGACTTATCGTTAGCGAGCATGAGCGTGTTTTGGTGTGCTTGTGTGTCTGGATATCCCCCTAAAAACCATCCAGTCTCGATTGCAGTGGCCGGAGGGACGTGGTCAATTTTTCTGCATGCATCTAGGAGAGAGTTTGACAGACAGCGGTCATGGATGGACACAGTCTACAGATGAGACAGCATTTGTTTTTTAAATGGATTGTTTTGAAACGCTAGCGGCCCATGTTACAACATGATTTCATGATGAATTCTTGTCTGTGTGGGTGAACGCACACCGCAGAGAGTCTCTAGGGCTAGCATAGACTGTTTTCTCAGATCTTCACACGCCTTAACCTTCCCACTGCCTTAAAGTGAACCTTCCTACTGGCTATTGATCAGCCCATTCAGAGTCATTCTGATTTATGTGCAGTCCTGCTAAACCTGCTGCTTTTAGACAGCTTGTGGGAATAGCCTTGACTGAGTTGGGCCTTTCACTCTGTGGCTGTTTTTTTTTTTTTTTTATCAATATTTTGTATGTAACTTTAATAAAAATGATTTAATATTAGGTGATAAAATAGTAGACACAATAGGACTGTGCAATGTGATTATATATACAGTACAGTTGCAATCAGAATTATTAAACCCCCTTTGAATATTTTTTCACCTGGAGAAAGTCTTATTTGTTTTATTTTGTAAGTTATTAGCCCCTTTAAGCTATATATTTCGATAGTCTACAGAACAAACCATTATTATACAATAACTTGCCTAATTACCCTAACCTGCCTAGTTAACCTAATTAACCTAGTTAAGCCTTTAAATGTCACTTTAAGCTGTATAGAAGTGTCTTAATAATATCTGGTCAAATATTATTTACTGTCATCATGGCAAAGATAAAATAAATCAGTTATTAGAAATGAGTTATTAAAACTATTATGTTTAGAAATGTATTCTCTTCGTTAAATAGAAATTGGGAAAAAAATAAACAGGGGGGCTAATAATTCTGATCGTAACAGTATAATATAGACAAAATAAAAAGTTATGTTATGCTCTGTTGTTTATTTCTGGTGTCACGAAATACAGTTTGTTTTTGTAATACTTTTTTCATAATTTTCATAATGAGTTCAATATTGTACACTATTGCAGGGATGCAGACAGAAACATGAATAACAGCATCGTGGGAGAGTTGCAATCTTGAAAGTGCAATGTTTACGTTTTCATTTTATTTAGTTATTTTAAAAAAAATGTTATGTTGGACCTGTAATTAGGGCTGCACAATATATCGTTTCAGCATCGATATCACAATATTTGCATCTGCAATACTCACATCGCAGGACCTGCAATGTGGAATCGAGATTATAGTTGACCATTTTAATCATAAAGTTACTGAAATGTTTGTCTTTTGCAAGTGTTTTTAGGGATTTTGACTGTGTGAACATTTCAAGCCAGGTACAACATTCAGGCACAGGAAATTATACTGTTTATAACTATAAAAAGGATTAATTGTAATTGTGCACATATACAATAAAGTCTATAGAGTGTTCAATTTGCGTACCTGAATATTGTTAGACTCCCAGAAAACAGTTTATATCGCTTGCATTTTTTTGCTTTATTGTATTAATCAATACTTGTATTTGGTTTATTGTATTTTATGCAGACGCACTTCTCTACAAAATCATCACAATCAGTCCAAAATTATGAATTCTTTTCAAATAGATCTATTCCAGTTATCTTCCAATATTGTGCGACTTTACCTGTAATTCGTTTTTGAAATGTGTTTTATATTTGATTTATATTTATTTTATATTTAAATTTTTTTAATCAAACATTTGTCGTGAAGTTTTAAATAAAGTGAGAAATATGATCGCATATAAATGAGTACATTTCTATACAGTTGAAGTCAGAATTATTAGCCCCCCTGAATTATTAGCCCCCTGTTTATTTTTTCCCCCCAATTTCTGTTTAATGAAGAAAAGATTTTTTTCAACACATTTCTAAACATAATAGTTTTAATAACTCATTTCTAATAACTGATTTATTTTATCTTTGCCATGATGACAGTAAATAATATTTTAGTAGATATTTTTCAAGACACTTCTATACAGTTTAAAGTGACATTTAAAGGTTTAACTAGGTTAATTAGGTTAACTAGGCAGGTTAGGGTAATTAGGCAAGTTACTGTATAATGATGGTTTGTTTAGTAGACTATCGAAAAAAAATATAGCTTAAAGGAGCTAATAATTTTGACCTTAAAATGTTTTTGAAAAAAATAAAAACTGCTTTTATTCTAGCCGAAATAAGACTTTCACCAGAAGAAAAAATATTATCAGACATGCTGTCAAAAACTCCTTGCTCTGTTAAACATCATTTGGGAAATATTTAAAAAAGAAAAATTCAAAGGGGGACTAATAATTCTGGCTTTAACTGTGTATATATATATATATATATATATATATATATATATATATATATATATATATATATATATATATATATATAATCAGGATATGAGATGACTTATTGTGTGATTTGAGATTTTTATCATATCGCCCAGCCCTAAAACACGGCAAACCTGAGGCATTTAAACTGTGGTTCCAAAAGTGTGCCAAGAAAATGTCCATCTCACATTATACCACAACCAGCAGAATAAACCCATGCATTCATGTTTTGTACACCTAATACTGACCCTACAGATTGAGTGTTGCAACAGAAATCGAGAGTCATCAGAAAAAACAACCTTTATCCAATCATTTATTGTCCAGTTTTTCCTGTTCCTGGCTGACAGGAGTGGCGCCGGTGTGCTCTTCCTCTGCTGCTGGAGATCATCTGTTTCAATGCTTTTGACATGTTGTGTCTTCAAAAGTGCTCTTCTGCAGACCTTGGTTGTAATAGGTGGTTCTTTGAGTTACTGTTGTGCTGTGTAACATCTCAGACCAGTCTGGTCATTCTCCTCTGACCTATGGCATCAAGAAGGCATTTCCACCCATAGGACTGCTGCCTGCTGGATATTTTCTTATCTGAGCAATCTCTGTAAACCCTAGATATGGATGTACTTGCAAACCCTTGTAGATCAGCAGTTTCTGGAATACCCAGAGTGAGCCGTCTGGCACCAACAACCATGCCAGTTTCAATAAAACTCAAATGACCTTTATACATTTTCTTGGTTTGATATTTAGCAGAATACCTTGACCTCGCCTGCGTGCCTAAATGCATTGAGCTGTTATGTGATTTGAGCTGTTTACATTTTTGTGATTAAGAGCAAATAATTCTTATATCGCCAATTCCTAGTGTTAATTTTACAGTGCAACATTATAAATGCTTGATTGAAACACTAAGATGCAGATATAATTGCCAAAATGCACTTAAAAAAACACATAGAATCACTTGAGCTGGATAAATGTTTTATTCAGTCTCAACACACCTACATGAAATACTATGAATCTGTGCAATAATACATTCTTATGTGCATAAAAAAAGTCACATGACTGAAAATCATCATACTGCATCTTAGATTCTGCTTAGACATTTTTTAAAATACTTTTATTTTAAGGTCTTTTAAGTGCAACAGAAAAAAAAAACCAAAAAAAAAAAAACCATTGCCTCAGAATATACACACCTTACAGGTAAATATAATATGAATTGCCATGTGGGTTCAGCTGTTGGAGATCCAAAATGTAATGTTCCAGAGTATCTCATCAAAAAGCACTAAAAAGGTAGTGTGCCAGTCAGTTTTCATGAGGAATGCTGGATTTGGATTGAGCACGTTTCAGGTCTAAGTATCTGAGAAAGGTTTCCAGGTAGCAAAGAATTTTCCATTAGAATTGGACCTCATAAATCTGAGCCTTTCTAAGTGGATGACGGAGGCCATATCCATTAACCAGATTCGAAAAGAAGGAGGTGAAGGAGATTTCCAGTTTTTTAGTATTAGCCGCTTGGCCACAGTCATGCCTATAGTGAGGGCTTGTTGAAGATGTTTTGTTGGAGATGACACCAAAAATAGCAAGCTCTGTGTCCGGTTGGAAGGAAATGTTATAGGCCTTGGAGTATAAATTAAAAATGTTTGTCCAAAAATCGAACAAAGAGGGGCAAAACCAACACACATGAGCTGTGGTGTCCTCTGTATTTTTACACTTGTCATACATAAGTGAATTAAAGGAAAAAGAATGTGTAATTATGGTGGCTTGAGAAAACCATGCTAACAACATGCTGATTTATGCTGGAAACATGCTAGCAACATGTTAATTCATACTAGAGCCACACTAACAACATGCTCGTTTATACTAGAAACATGCTAGCAACATGCTAATTCATACTAGAACCATGCCATAGATATATACATTAGATGTCGCCTACCCTTCTGTGGTCTATTAGAACGAATGCGTCAATAGAGACGCCTTTTTAGTACAGGGTAGCGCTCCTTTGAAATGAATGCGGGACCAAGGTGCAGTGGAGGACTGTGGCCATCCAAAGCCAGAGAAATACACATATACACATATATCTATGATCAGGAGTTTTCCCAGGTGGTCCTTATGCAAATATTTTTTTAAATTACGAAATATCATAATTTTACATAACTTTTCTACATTGATGGATGTGACCGAACGGGCATTGCCGACAAAGAGTGTGTGTTTGTGTGCATGGAAATGCATTATCCTCCTTCCCTGTTTAATTTAATCTAATCCATGTCCTGAAACACAGCCCCTCTTCTGCTTTCACTTCTCATTCTGACGGAGGGAGCAATTCGTTTGTGAATGAATCTCCGTTATGAACGACTCGTTCACTTAGCCGACAATAGTACAAGTTTCTGGCAGCGCAGCGTCTTGTTGTTATATATTTTATAACATTGTTTGCTTATTTTATTCAACAAAACTAGCATAAGTCTAGAATTTAGTGCGAGTTGGTGCTCCTTTGCCTCATGGTCAGGGCAGTAAGAGACTTTATTATCATCAATAACGTTACTTGTTAAGTACAAAAGTTCATAACATACAAAAACATAATAAACGAAATCTTACCTATGAAATGTTCTGCCTTTGTGGTTTGTTTTTTTAGTTTGCTCATTACTACACCCGTACACAGCGTTAAAGTCCAGCATCTTCACATTGGCACACTGTCTTGACTAGTGCGGTTGAATGTCATTTGTCCTGGGAGCACTGTACCAATGTGGCGGCACTATTGGCGCATGCTCAGGGTCCCTATGTGATATCTAGTGTATATATCTATGGAGCCATGCTAACCATAGATATATACACTAGATGTCGCCTACCCTGCTATTGTCTATTAGAACGAATGCGTCAATAGAGCTGCCATTTTAGTACAGGGTAGCACTCCTTTGAAATGAATGCGGGACCAAGGTGAAGCGGAGGACTGTGGCCATCCAAAGCCAGATAAATACACATATACACATATATCTATGAAGTTTTCCCCGGTGGTCAGTATGCAAATATTTTTTTCAATTACGAAATATTATAATTTTACATCACTTTTCTACATTGATGGATGTGACCGCACGGGCATTCCTGACAAAGAGTGAGTTTTTGTGTGCATGGAAATGCATTACCCTCCTTCCCTGTTTAATTTGATCTAATCCATGTCCTGAAACACAGCCCCTCTTCTGCTTTCACTTCTTATTCTGACGGAGGGAGCGATCCGTTTGTGAATGAATCTCCGTTATGAACGACTCGTTCTCTTAGCCGACAATAATACAAGTTTCTAGCACAGCACCATCTTCTTGTCATATTTCATAACATTGTTTGCTAATTTTATTCAACAAAACTAGCATAAGTCTAGAATTTAGTGCGAGTTGGTGCTACTTTGCCTTATGGTGAATGCAGCAAGAGACTGTATTTTCATCAATAACTACTTTTTAAGCACAAAAGTTTATTAATACAAAAACATAAAAAATTATATCTTATAAATGAAATGTTCTGCCTTTGTGCTTTGTTTTCTTTGTTTGCTCGTTACTACAACGCAAACACAGTGTAAAGTCCAGCATCTTCACATTGGCACACTGTCTTGACTAGTGCGGTTGAATGACGTTTGTCCTAGAAGCACTGTACCAATGTGGCGGCGCTATTGACGCATGCTCAGGGTCCCTATGCGATATCTAGTGTATATATCTATGCATGCTAACAACATGCTAATTTATACTAGAACCATGCTAATTTATGTTAGTAACCACCTAGCAACTACTCAGAACACCTTAGCATCCGCCTAGCAACACCCTAGCAACATCTTAGCAACCACCTTGCAACAACTCCGAACACCCTAGCAACCACCTAGCAACACCTTAGCAATCACCTAGCAACACCTTAGCAACAACCTAGAACACATTAGCAACCGCTTAGCAACACCTTAGCAACCACCTAGCAATGCCTTAGTAACCACCTAGCAACACCCTAGCAATCCCTCAGCAATGCCTTAGCAACGACATAGAACACCTTATCATCTACTTAGCAATTCCTTAGCAACTACCTAGCGACCGCCTGGCAACCACTCAGAACACTCTAGCAACTGCCTAGCAATGCCTAGCAACCACCTGGCAATGCCTTAGCAACCACTCAGAACACCCTAGCAACCACTTAGCAACACCTTAGCAATTACCTAAAACACCCTAGCAACCACATAGCAACGCCTTAGCAACCGCCTAGCAGCCAAACAAAACAGCCTAGCAACCACCTAGCAACACCTTAGCAACCACTCAGTACATCTTAGCAACCGTCTAGCAACACCTTAGTTACCACCTAGAACACCCTAGCAACGCCTTAGCAACCATTCAGAACACCCTAGAAATGGCTTAGCAACCGCCTAGCAACCACTCAGAACACCCTAGCAATCACCTAGCAACACCTTAGCAACCACCTATATCACCCTAGCAATGCCTTAACAACCACTCAGAACAACCAAACAACTGAGTAGCAATCACCTAGCAACCACTCAAAACAACCTAGAAACGCCTTGGGAACCGCTTAGCAACCACTCAGCACACCCTAGCAACACCTTAGCAGCCACCTAGCAACCCCTTAACCGCCTAGCAACGCCTTAGCAACCACTCAGAATCCCCTATCAACCACCTAGCAAGAAACATGACAATCCATACTAGAAACCTGCTATCATATATGTAGTTCTCTATCTATGCCGACTGTTTCAAACTTCTTAAAATCTACTTCAGTTATTTTAAAACTATTTCAAACTTTCCCAAGCCACCATAAAGTTTGTCTACTGAAACTTTACTTTTCTAGTTTGGTTTTGGTTTGGTTTTGGTATAGTGCAGGCGATGAATGGCTTTGAACTGTATTAACTGTTGCCTACTGTTAACCAAAAACAACCGTACTGCAGACAAGCCAGTTTAAATTTCGCATTAGAAGTTGAGACAAAGGTTTCAAACAACCCAACAAAACTTAAAATAAGTTGAGTGGACTGAGGAGGGTTCAGGAAGACATTAACAAACACATAGACATTCTGAATGATTGTCAAAATTCTTAACCAGTTAGCCTTAAAGTGTGCTGTAACTCACGTATACCAAGTTCATCAGAGTTAACTGCAAATAAGAGTGTTGCAATTAATATAATATCATTTAATTTCTACTTTGCACCAATTGACCCTTCGCTAAGCCCTGCCCTCCTTAGTTACTGTTGCTACGCCTGTCAAGCGTTCATGCCTGGCACGTCTATTACAATATGTGTGCGTCTGTGTCAGACATTTCCAGGGATATAATTAGTCATTTTTGGCGAACAGATGAGATATCTGAGAAAGCCAGACAAAAAGGACTGCAGTATGCATTACAGGGGTATATTCACGACATAATATGCAACCAATTAGAAAATAATTTAATCAAAATTGAAGCTAGGTTAGCCGAGCCCCCTCATACGCTGACCATTCAACAGCTTAGTTCATGCACAGCAGGAGAGGTGAAATTAAAAACAATCTAATAATAACTAATTAAACTGTGATTTCCCTTTATTTTAGCCAAAAAGCCTGATAGAGTCATTGTTGTGCAATGAAATATATCATTACTAACCGACAAGGACGCATGGACTGTGCTTCTACATAATTCATTCATAGAAAGAACAGCCAGAAAGGGGAAATTGATGGATTTGTGCTGAATATTAGCATCATTGACCCATAACAATGTACAGTACCTATAACTGTCAGTATGTTTGTGTGCTTTTTATACCGTTTCTGTTCTAATTTGCAGTTAAGTAGAAAAATAAATGAATTGAAATGCAAATCAAAGTATAAATAGCGGAAGTCAACAAATAGATTTTCCCTATCAGCAAATATTAATCAGACACCAAATATAAAAGCAGACGCTAACCCGGTATAACGCAGTCCCCAATGACTAAATCTCTAAAAGACAGACGAAAACTTTGGTGAATTGTAGCTTTGACATGGACACGAGGGTTATGAATGACTAAAAAACAGCTGCTGGTGAAGTATATTGATCGCAAGTGCTCAGATTGTGATCAGATCTCAGTTTTGTTCTGTTGATATGTAATTTCAAATATTCGTAGCTTAAAACAGATGGAGATATGATTGCCATTAGTAGGACTAGTATTGCGAGGGCTTAAATGAAGCAGCACTCATAATATAAAGCGAAAAAAGAAAAAGACAGCTGGGAAACATAACCTGCTTTGTATTTTTGTAGGAAACATAGTTTAGATCTTTTTAGGGTAAGAGGTGTGTGAGTTATTGCCGACTAATTATCACTGAATGTGTCAGGAATATAGAGAACAAAACCAACTTAACCCTGCTCTTTTAGCATCCCTCACACAGCTTGATCCACTCTGGCATTTCTCCTCTTGGGTTTTAGGTTTTGGAAAGGGAAAAAAATTCCACCGCCCCATCCACACTTTTAGGATACCGGGTATCAGATTTGCACAATCCATATGCACAAATCTTTGGCTTGTTTCCATCGCTCGAAAGCTTGACAGACCTCCTGAGCGTAGCTACGGTTGCTAAGCCATGATTGGTGTGTGGCGGTTTTCGGGTGTGGCTTAGCAAAGGGTCAATTTCACTGTAAGTAATGCTTTTGTCATCTTGACTTAGGCTGGATAATTTAACTTTGTTTGTACACAAATGTACAGTTACATTTATGTTAAATTTAACAGATACTTCAATTCAGTTCATGCATTACCTGACATCTCATGACTAGGCCACACGGAATCTGCGCGCAGAATTCCGCAGATTTTCCGCGGAATTACGCAGATTTTTAGCCCATCATTAATTCTGTTTATTTACTTGAGTAAATGTGTGTAAATCTGAATTTATTCAGTTTTTAAATTACACATATTTCACATATTAAGGTTTTACTTTTGAGACTCCCAAAATAATTCTGCAGAAATCCGCAGATTTTAACCAAAATTATCCGCAGAAATTGCAAAAAACGTCCGCAGATTCCGTCTGGCCCTACTCATGATCATTATATACTGATGAGTTTCAGGAATGCAAATAAAGACTTTGCTTTCAACCAAGAACCTATCATGTGAGAATGTGTAATACATTTAGTCTTTAGTTGATACTAAACAAAGAGCAAAGTATTGCCAAATGATCATCAGACAGGTTGCGTCACTGTCACATGCATCAGTTATATATGAAATAGGTGGATCTTATGTGATTTAGAATCATTCAGCGTGACTTTCCACAATGTCTTCACTCAAAGCTGAGCAAAACGCAACATGCATAAAGAATCATTCTGTCATCTGATGTTCTTTCTGGATTTAGATCACTATTAGATTCAAACCTTTTGGTTACCATCACATTTCTTCATGCACTAGTCCACACCACCCTTGTCTACAAAACAAGCCATTATTTTAGGGTCTATAGAGGCCCCTTCTTCAGGCCAGCGCCTGTGCACTTCATATGAAACGCATCCCTATGCAATTTCCTCATTTCGCTCTAATGACTTGACGGAGCTTGTGCTTATCTGACCGTTTGCTCCTAAAATAGAACTAATAGCCTATATATCTTAAACCTGCTCAGAGGCCAGTTGGTAAACCTACACTTTTATGAAATCCAATCAGTTTGGACTGGAATGATTGTTTTGTGTCAGTTAATCGCAGTTCAATGATCCTGTGCCCCTAAAGACGACGGGCCACAAGCACCCGCTCTGTTCTTGCTCAGTCAAGGATTGTTCTGTTGATAGAGCTTCATTAGGACTGTTGAAGGTGTATGTTGGTGGGATTCAATAAGCTGCTTCGTCTCATTATTCTCCTCAGAGCTGCCCAGTTAAGGATGGCTAGTACTAAAACAAGGACTTCAAAGTGTTTGTCAGACTATTCAGGTGGTCAAGCCAGGTCTTGGACAATGGAAATATTATGTTGAGAAGCTTCAGAGATATATGTAGTGTCTTTTGAAAAGCAAGTATGTCTCATTTAAAATATTCTTGATTTTATAATGTTTTGTTAAACGTGTCTGTTTATTGATCTCCTGGTTTTATATAGTCTTAATTCTGCCACACTTCAGCAATAAAAGATGTGAATGTGTTTTATAGTGTTCTTAATATTGGTGTCATTTTCTTTTAAATATTTTACTGCAAAAAAAATGTTTATTTGAAACAAAACCTAAATAATATAAATGTAACTTCCACGTTTGTATCAGTTTATAACATTTCATCCACTCTGGGGTGATTTTGAGTCTTAATTTAGCCATAACTTTCTGTGTTTCAGCTAACAGAATGATTTTTGGTGGTAAATCATATTTTGAGACCATGAAACTGCTGTAAAAATTCATCAGATAAAATGTTATTTCAATTTTTTTTTTTTTGCAAAAATGTGTTAATCAACCTCTCAGTATTGATCAATAGGGGTGTGAACCTACACTGGTCTCACGGTTCGGTTACGATTATCATGCCATAGATTCGGTTCAATTCAATATCTCGGTGCATCACGGTGCATTGACGATGCTGTCCATACAAATTTAGGGTGCTTTCACACCTGCCTTATTTAGTTCGGTTGAATCGCACTAGAGTTCGTTTTCCCTCTTGGTGCGGTTCGTTTGGGCAGGTGAGAACGTAGCAATCGCACTCGTTGTGCGCACCAAAAGCGCACCAAAAAAGCGTACCGAGACCTGCTTGAAGAGGTGGTCTCGGTACGCTTTCAAACGAACCCTGGAGCGGTTAGTTTGTGGTGAGAACGTGATCCAAACTAAAACAGACCCAACCGCAAAAAGTACTGCGCCTTTTTGGACTAATCCAGCTGCCGTAGTGCGATGCGCTGTCTATCTTATGGGGTTTGGAAAAAAAATATTTGTTGACAGCGCTTTACCAACAGTTTTAAACAGAGAGAGCGAGAGAGAGAGAGAGAGAGGGAGGGAGAAACATTACCTGATGGATCATTGGTGATATTTCCGAAAGATGACCATGTCGCAGTTTAGCAAAATCATTTCACGCCTTCTCCTAATGCTTTCGACGTTTGCAATGCATTAAAACATTGTTTTCCAGCCCCAGCCGCCCTTCATTCTCGAAATGTATAGTTTGTCTAAAGTGATGCATACAAACTACATAGTATACTATGACCAGGGATACTGCGTCAGCCAGCGCAGCGCCATTGTGTGTCTGCCGGTTTGTTTATTTGCGGTAGTTCCACGTGAATTCTGACCAATTGAAAAGCAGTTTAGGAAATATGTTCAATAACATCTGGCCAGTGAGTGATGTAGATTTTGTCACATGACTGCATTTTGGTTCGTTTCAGCTGGTTCGGACCAAAGCAATCAGTGTGGTGTGAAAGGGACCCAAAGCGGCAGAAAAATGCTACAATGTATCATTTGTTGCCTTTGGTCTGGACCAAATAAACCGAACCACATATGTGAAAGCACCCTTAGATTTTTTCTTCACAACACAATTTTTTTTTTTAAATCTATAAATATATTAATATTAATATACTGTTTGTAATACAATTTTTTCCTTTAAAACAAGCAGTAAGATATATGAACTGTACCTTTATTTGACCTGCTCAAAGAAAACACTCTTTTTGAATGTATCAAACAAAACTCCAATACATGCACAGAACAACATGAGCATTAATAGGAAATAAACTAATGTAAATGTTATCCCGCTTGCTTTTTGAGCGCTGTCAAATGAGATCTTACACCCCTATGTCTGGTCGTTGTCTTCACCCGCTCAACAGAAAGGGCTGTGATTGGCTTTAGAAATGAAAGCGCTGTTCACCAATGAGTGACGTGGGAAGAACAGCTGCGGTTGCAGTCTATATGCGCCTAACACGCGATTATCACAGGTAATCCATAATAGACACAGTGGAGAAAACTTGCACCTCAGGCACGCTTGTGTCTGGATCCACAAGTATCGCTTTAACAGCCAAGAGGAAAGGAAAAGTCATTCACAAACACGCAAGTGGGTCAAATGTCCAAAGTGAGAGTGAGAGAGAGATGGAAAGATGGATTTTTACAGCATTTCTCCCTAGCAGTGAAATAGTGGCTCGTGTGCTGTGCCTTCTTCAGTGTCAATGAAAGACTTTTCAGCAAGACTCACAAGTAGTTTATCTGTGCAAAATTTCTACCTTTTAAGTAGTAGGAGCGTTTTGTTTTGTCGCCCTCGTCTCCTTCGCCCTCGCCTCCTTCGCCATAGTATTCTACTGTGACATCGCGCATAGGAGATAAATTACGTCAGTACGTAATAACTGGTTATGATTATTACTGAACCGATATCGAATTCTCCCCGTCTGCATCGTGGTGCACCGAAGAAACAATTAATTTTGACACCCCTACTGATCAAAACTACTATATTGCTTAGAAAATTACAGAATTTTAAGCCTTTAATTGCCAAATTCATAAATGATGTCACTGATTTGGTTAAAAAAACACACAAAATGACGTATTTTAAATAGAAATAGAAATTGTGGACTGGATTTTTAAAAATCTTTTAGTCTTAGAAGTCTTAGACATGTGAAACAACATTGCCTTTAATGCATTGTTTCGATTCATTTAAAAAAAAATGTATCTATCTAATTTACTGTTGGTGGCTGTTTTTGCCCCATTGACTTCCATTATAATCACATTTTTTGATTACAAAACCATGACATCATATAATCATGCATTTTTGATTGTTGGTGGTTTTCCCTGTTGGGAAGAGGCTAAATTTGTATTGTTTACTGTTGATCATCAGTTGGCACCATTAACCCTTTAGATAGGCCTGTGCAAAAAAAAAGGCTTAGTTTCTGGATCTTATATGGAGTATAACAGCAAATTAAAGTCTGTGTATGTGTGTCTGTGAGTGTGTGAGGGTGAACTTTACCCACATTCCTTGATGTGTCTGAGAAAATCCAAAATCTCAGAACTACATGGAGTAAACAAAAACAAAGACTGTGTATTTATGCACCATCAAATGTGGTTATAATGAAGGTCAATGGGGCAAAAATGGACACCAACAGTAAATTAGGGAGAACAAATTTTAATCAAACAATGCATCAAAGCCAATGTTGTAACTAATTGTTCACATGTGATAAAGACTGTGATAAAAGGTAAAAACAAATCCAGTTCACAATTACTTTTTATATTGAAAATACGTCTATTTATAATATACGTCTATACGTATTTTGTGTTTTTTCAGCAAATCAGTGACATTATTAGTGAACTTGGCAATTAAAGAGTCAAAATCCTGTAATTTTCTAAACAACTGAGTAGTTTTGATCAGAACTGAGGTTGATTAACAGATTTATGCAAAATAAAATATATATTTTTTTACAGCAGTTTAATTCAGTTTGAACAGTGCACAAGGATTAATACATATGTATGCAAGTGTGTTTACACATGCAATTAATATTGTTGCTTTAATATGATTAATATAAACCTATAATAAGCATTATGAACAAGCATGTCATCTTTAAAAGCAAGTCAACAAATATTAAATTCTTTATTCTTTATTCAAATATTTAGACATTTGATGACTAAGCCAGAGAACAGAGAAAAAAGTACTTCCTCTGAATACTGGCAGTTCAGCACAAGGTTTTTGCTTGTGTTTTTGCTTGGTCTCTTGGGTATGGCCATCAAAACAAAACATCCCATGGATTTGTTCCCATGGCTACACCAAATATCTTCAAGTTTATTCATGTCAGTACAATGGACTTTTCTTTGAGTCTATAAAAAATAAAAAGAAAGAACTAATGTGCATCAGGTTTTGTCAGGTGTTGAGAGTTCTGAAACCTAGCGAGTTGTCTTCTTAGCGTGCTTTCTTCTAAGACTGCATTCCACCTGAATGTAAACCTAATAATGTAAAATGTAATCCTAATAATTGATGTATTTAATATTTATTTAACAGAGTGAACAGAGTCAGTCAAAATACTTTTCTAACTCTGGTGAGACCGCAAATCCATTACCAAGCTCCGCAGCTACAAAAAGAGCTGTCCTTCAGAAGATGTAAGTATTGTTCTGATATAGACTGTGGTTGTCTTTCAACATCTTATTTAACATTTCCTGATTCTTCCAGTGCCAGAAAGACAAAAATCCAGTCCCCACAATCCCAAGATAACCAAGAGTCCAAAACAGGACAATTTCAAGCAGACAATGCAGAGAAGGGGTCTAGATATGTCCTTCAGAGGATGTACGTAAGCACCGTTGAGATATAACTTTTGTTGATCCATTTCATTTTTATTTAAAATGTCCTTATTATTTCAGAACCAGACAGGCAAACGTCCAACAGTGCCAAGATGATCAAGAGGTCAAATCAGGCCAATTTCAAGCAGACAATGCTGAGAAGGGGTCTAGATCTGTCCTTCAGAGCATGTACAGTACATAACAGTACACTGTTGAGATATGACTTATGTTGATTTATTTCATTTTCATTTAAAACGTCCTTATTGTTTCAGAACCAGACAGGCAAACGTCCAACCCCAACAGCGCCAAGATGGTCAAGAGTCCAAATCAGGCCAATTTCAAGCAGACAAACAGGAGAAAGGGCCTGGAGATGTCCTTCAGAAGATGTAAGAGTTGTTCTGAAGTAGACTGGGGTCATCCATTGTAATCTTCACTTAATATTTCCTCATTCCCCTAATGCCAAGCAAATAAGTGTTAAACCCCAACAATGCCAAGATAATCAAGAGTCCAAATCAGGTCAATTTCAAGCAGACAATGCAGAGAAGGGGTCTAGATATGTCCCTTAGAGCATGCACATAAGCACTGTTGAGATATGACTTGTGTTGATCTCTTTCATTTTCATTTAAAATATCCTTATTATTTCAGAACCAGACAGGCAAACGTCCAACCCCAACAGCGCCAAGATGATCAAGAGTCCAAATCAGGCCAATTTCAAGCAGACAAGCAGGAGAAAGGGTCTGGAGATGTCCTTCAGAAGATGTAAGAGTTGTTCTGAAGTAGATTGGGGTCATCCATTGTGATCTTCACCTAATATTTCCACATTCCCCCAATGCCAAGCAAATAAGTATTAAACCCCAACAATGCCAAGATAATCAAGAGTCCAAATCAGGCCAATTTCAAGCAGACAAGCAGGAGAAAGGGTCTGGAGATGTCCTTCAGAAGATGTAAGAGTTGTTCTGAAGTAGATTGGGGTCATCCATTGTGATCCTCACCTAATATTTCCTCATTCCCCCAATGCCAAGCAAATAAGTATTAAACTCCAACAATGCCAAGACAATCAAGAGATGATACAGAGAAAGGGGTCAAGTGCTTTCTGTCAGATGATGTAAACATTTTTCTCAAGTACATCTCCATTTACCATTTCTTCATTCTTCCAGTACAAGTTCAGGCAAACACCCAAACCCAACAATCCCAAGATGATCAAGAGTTCAAATCAGGCCAATTTCATGCAGACCAAGCAGAGAATGGGTCTAGAGCGCACTGTAGTGATATAGCTTGTGGTCATCCATCTCATCTTCATTTAACATTTGCTCATTTTTTCAGAGCCAAACAGACAAACGCCCAACCTCCACAATCCCAAGATGATGAAGAATCCAAATCAGGACAATTTCATGCAGACGAATCAGAGAAGGGATCTAGATCTGTCCTTCAGAAGATGTAAGCGCTGTTCTGATTTAGCTTGTGGTCATCCATCTTTCATCTTCATTTAACATTTCCTTAATATTTCCAGTACCAGAAAGGCAAACATCCAATCCCCACATTCCCAAGATGATCAAGAGTTCAAATCAGGCCAATATCATACAGACCAAGCAGAGAATGGGTCTAGAGCGCACTGTTGTGATATAGCCTGTGGTCATCCATCTCATCTTCATTTAACATTTCCTTATTTTTTTCAGAGCCAAACAGACAAACACCCAACCTCCACAATCCCAAGATGACCAAGAATCCAAATCAGGTCAATTTCCAGCAGACCAAGCAGAGAAGGGATCTAGATCTCTCCATCAGAAGATGTAAGCGCTGTTCTGATTTAGCTTGTGGTCATCCATCTTTCATCTTCATTTAACATTTCCTTAATATTTCCAGTACCAGAAAGGCAAACATCCAATCCCCACATTCCCAAGATGATCAAGAGTTCAAATCAGGCCAATATCATACAGACCAAGCAGAGAATGGGTCTAGAGCGCACTGTTGTGATATAGCCTGTGGTCATCCATCTCATCTTCATTTAACATTTCCTTATTTTTTCAGAGCCAAACAGACAAACACCCAACCTCCACAATCCCAAGATGACCAAGAATCCAAATCAGGTCAATTTCCAGCAGACCAAGCAGAGAAGGGATCTAGATCTCTCCATCAGAAGATGTAAGCGCTGTTCTGATTTAGCTTGTGGTCATCCATCTCTCATCTTCATTTAACATTTTCTTATTTTTTCCAGTGCCAGACAGGCAAACATCCAATCCCCACATTCCAAAGATGATCAAGAGTTCAAATCAGGCCAATTTCAAGTAGCAGAGGAGTTTGCGGAAGCATGTCTCCCTGTCCCCATGTTGGTTTCAAGCATTGAGTTATTGGTTGACGAGAAAAAGTTGTCGTCATCTAAATTAAGTAACAATAAAGATGTCACTGAATCACATCTTGACACCATCGGTCCGAGAAGACGCCCACGGGCTCTGAGTAGCTCAGGAGAGGACGCTGACCACCAAAAGACAAAAAGATTGCGACTTGGACAGCCTACAGTGTCAAGCAATTCCAACAATCCCTCTTCCGGCATCGCCGCACCAGACTCTGTTTGCAGTCCCCAGCCTGAGATTTCACAGACTAACCAAAGCGGGCTGGCCACAAGTCTAAGAGGCCTATCCGTCAAGCCCGTATCCTCTGGGTCCTCTATTAGTTCCAGACCAGCCGCCAGAGAGGGAAGGAAGGGGGGCGAACCCAGAACATCCCGATTACGCCGGCTCAAGAAGTCCTGAGAGGCGCAGCGGCATACAACGAGAGCGGATATCTGACGCCACCCTCGATGGATCTTACAGTACACACTTCTACTGTAATGCTGTCTGTCAGCAGTAGTTGCACAAGAGTTCACCACACACAGCCTTTGCACATACAGCATTTCGCTTCTGCCTTCCAAGTAATCACACACACACAAACTTCTTGTATTAGATTACAGAGAAGCTTTTAAAAGTTTGAATAAGCTCCATTAGCTTTAAAGCAACTCATACAAATCGTAACTTCGCTCTAAACAAAAACACAAATACAGTTTGCGCATTCTGCGTAAGAGTTGTATTTCAGACTAACGGGAGCCACAGAACACACTGTGGCTTCAAGCCCAAATCTCTGGCTCCATCCGTCTGAAATCTCCCCTCTTCCAGCTTCAGCTGAGCACATGATTGATTTCGCTGTGTTCTCACACACACCACGCTCTTTAAGCGATCAGGGCTTTTCACCGTTGGAGCCGACTGCCGTCTCTTTGCGGTTATTATTTGTAAATGTGTTATTGCTTTTCGTAACAGCTAAAAGTCTTCTGTGGGATGATTGACAACGTTGTGGAACGCTGCAGTGCCTCTCGCGTCCGATATTTGGCTAATCACGGGTGCAGTCGACATTGATGTAGTGCGTGATGGCAGGATGATTATACGTACGGACAGAAATGCTCACATGAGAGTCACATGCTCGGTTTTCCAATCGTACTTACAAATTACTTGATGTTTATGTCTTTAGTATAATAGATATGTGTCATGAAAATGATATCAAAATCGATGAATATTGTTTCGTAATAGCACCATAACAATGCAGAGTTTAGAGTTACTGTACAGTGTTTTTTAAAGTAATTTCACTGTAAATTCTGTAATGAAAGCCATTAAAGATGGAAACCGTTTGTATTAATGAGTTATTGAAATCGTCACTTTGTTCATGTAATCTGTTGTGCATGCCTTACACAATAATTCATATTTTACTATTACTTAAACATGCAATATGTAGTATTTAGAAAGCTATTTTTATTTATTTATTTATTTTTGGCAACTTTTTTTTTGACGGTACAGTATGCTGACAGTAAATAAAAGATGGGGATGGGATTGGGAAAGGTCCACAAGTTGGAATGCCTGCAGCACAGATTTGCTATATATTCCTATACGGCACACTGCCCAGTAGGCTATCAATGCTGAAGAAACACATTATTAGCGCCACCTGTGGTCTTTTTGTGAACTGCAGCCAGAAAATTTTTGCTTGTGCCTACATGTATGTTACATACAACAGATTAAGCATGATTTATTGCCACTATATAATCAAGTTGAAGCTCTTTCTCATCTATTCCAGCACATCTGAAGACTTTCTGAAGCCTTTTTTCACAGTTTTGGCTCAATGAATCATTGCATTATAGCAATGAAAAATGACCATGGGATACATCTTCTAAGATAATTGTTTAAAAAAGCCACACATTGAATCAGTTAGGGTTAAATAATAGTTGCCAGAAACATATCACTGCAGTAACGATCCAATAGCACTCCAACAGACTCATCAAGTAATTGCTTACATGAATCCAAACATCTTTTCTTTTTTTGGCCAGGCAGTGTAGTTATGAATATTAATTTCTAGCCAACTTAAAAAAAAAAGTTTTAACCATAAATAAAAATGTCATCAACCCATTCCAAACTCAGTCTGTTTTCATGAATGCAAAATTAAATTCTGGAGTTTGAGCTGGTCGCTCATTTCAATACAATTACAGTGAATAGCGAATGACGTTTCAAATGTTTAAAAATAGCATAAAGCACCATAGATTTATTATAAAAGTGAATTGCTCATCATATTCAATTCAAATAAAAGAAATATGAAGCGGTTTTTCACTGATAATCCTCTGATGCAACCAAATTGAGTCAGTGAGTCTGATTTATAAATCATGTACACTCTGAATCACCGAAAAGATCTGACTCAAAACAATGATTCATCACAAATTGGACCAGTCAAGCTGGATGTCAATTTCACTTAAATTTCTCACGTTATGAGTTTAGAAGACTTTGAAAGTAGGGGAAGAGTTGAAAACCACTATTATGATGCATATTCTTGAAATTTCCATTCCCCATTCATTGCACATTGAAAACAACCTAATTATTTTTTGTGTTTCGTAAAGTAAAAACGTGTACAAAACAACACAAAGTCGAGTAAATGATGATAGAATTTACATAATAACTGACTGAAAATCATTGGGTAAACCCCTTTCCTTTGCTCGCCACCCTTAGCTTTGCCTTTTGCCCTGCAGGCATGTTACTAAATACCTCATCCAGTCATCATATGAAGAAAGTATTTATGCGCCGACCACAATCGACTACCATTTAAACCCATTTGTGCTTCAATAACATGACGTCAACGTAAGACAGAATTCATCTCCTTCCAAAGCAGGACAATGGCGCACAAGTCGAAAAAACAAACATTTAATCTTCCTTTTATACAAAATGTTTAATAAATATAACATTCAAAAATATTGCCAGGAACAAACTAAAAAAAAAAGAAAACAAATTTACAATAAGGTCAAATGTGAACATTGAATATTGCCATGATCTCATAGAATTGACAAATGTGATAAGCATGTCGGTTTGGTGTTTTAGAGAGCCTCGATATAAAAGAATTACGAAAAGAACACTACATGTGCACAGCAATAGAAATGGACTCCTGAAAGCAAGGCAGTCTACAGTGTTTCCATTGGCCCCCTACTGTTCAAGTATTCACAGCCTAGCTTATGACATACTGCAAACCCAAGCTGAAGAGAAATGATCCGTGTCAATCGGGTTTACCAACAAGCAACTAGAAGACTCGTGTTCCCTTTTATTGGAGACTTTTCAATCATTTATTTTTCAACTGTGGCAAGCAATGTGTCTGCCGTTAACTATCCAAACAAAAAGCAGCCATGTTTGTTGATGTTACCTGTGTTGAGCAAGTAAGAGTTGCCAAAATACATACAGTGCAACTGGAAAGTATTCATAGCGCTTCACTTTTTCCACATTTTTTATGCTACAGCCTTATTCCAAAATGGATTAAATTCTTTTATTTCCTCAATTCTTCGCACAATACCCCATAATGACAATGTGAAAAAGATTTTTTGAAATTGTTGCAAATTTATTAAAAATAAAAAACCTGAAAAATCACATGTACATAAGTATTCACAGCCTTTGCTCAATACTTTGTTGATGCACCTTTGGCAGCAATTACAGCCTCAAGTTTTTTTGTATATGATGCCACAAGCTTGCCACACCTGTCTTTGGGAATTTTTGTCCATTTCTCTTTGCAGTACCTCTCAAGCTCTATCAGGTTGGATGGTAAGCCACCGTGTACAGCCATTTTCAGATCTCTCCAGAGATGTTCAATAGGATTTAGGTCTGGGCTCTGGCTGGGCCACTCAAGGACATTCACCAAGTTGTTGTGAAGCCACTCCATTGATATTTTGGCGGTGTGCTTTGGGTCATTGTCTTGCTGGAAGATGAACCGTCTCCCCAATCTGAGGTCAAGAGCACTCTGATGCAGGTTTTCATTCAGGATGTCTCTGTACATTGCTGCATTCATCTTTCCCTCTATTCTGACTAGTCTTCTAGTTCCTGCTGCTGAAAAACATCCCCACAGCATGATGCTGCCACCACCATGCTTCACTGTAAGGATGGTATTAGCCTGGTATTGAGCAGTGCCTGGTTTTCTCCAAAGTAACGCCTGGCATTCACTCCAAAGAGTTCAATTTTAGTCTCATCAGACCAGAGAATTTAGTTTCTTATGGTCTGAGAGTCCTTCAGATGCCTTTTGGCAAATTCCTGGCTGGGAGTGGCTTCCATCTGGCCCCTCTACCATATCGGCCTGATTGGTGGATTGCTGCACAAATGGTTGTTTTTCTGTAAGGTTCTCCTCTCTCCACAGGAGAACGCTGGAGCTCAGACAGAGTGACCATCGGGTTATTGATCACCTCTCTGAATAAGGCCCTTCACCCCCAATCACTTCTAGGAAGAGTCCTGGTGGTTTCAAACATCTTCCACTTACGGATGATGGAGGCCACTGTGCTCATTGGAACTTTCAGAGCAGCAGAATTTTTTCTGTAACCTTCCCCAGCCCTGTGCCTCAAGACAATCCTGTCTCAGAGTTCTACAGACTATTCCTTTGTTTTCATGCTTGGTTTATGCTTTGACATGCACTATCAACCCTGGGACCTTATATAGACAGGTGTATGCCTTTTCCAATCATGTCCAATCAACTGAATTTTCCACAGGTGAACTCCAATTAAGCTGCTGAAACATCTCCAGAATGATCAGTGGAAACAGAATGTACCTGAGCTCAATTTAGAGCTTCACAGCAAAGGCTGTGAATACTTATGTACATATGATTTTTCAGGTTTTTTATTTTTAATAAATTTTCAACAATTCAAAAAAAATAATTCATATAGTCATTATGGGGTATTGTGTGTAGATTTTGAGGAAATAAATGGATTTAATCTATTTTGGAATAAGGCTGTAACATAAAAAAATGTAGAAAAAGTGAAGCGCTATGAATACTTTCCGGATGCACTGTACAATAGTTTTTAATTATTGAAATATCTGACAATGTATAAAAAGAAAAAAATATTTTCTTGTGTCTTTTCATTCTAAAAAAAAAAAAATAGACTGCTTTTTGAAAATTTTGGTGTGAAACATAAAACAAATGTCGTCTGAACAAAGTTGTAGGCTTACAAAGCTATCAAAACCTTCAAAACTAGACAGGACATATAAATAAAAAGGAATGATATTTTAAGGCTCTTGATTATTAAGTTAATAAATCAAATATACACAGTGATTAATTAAAAAAAATATACATATCTACACTAAATTGACACGATTCTTCATATTGGCAGCGAAATGCTAACCGACCTATCCCGCCCCAAGAAAAGAAAAAATAATAAATAATTTTTTTGTTCTTTGAATTTTTTTTTTTTTTTTTTTTATATGCTCCTTTCCGACAATTGCTGTGGTGCGTTGCTGTGAAGGCACTTTCAGTTCAGAACTAGAAATAAAACCAACTAGAGAGTTTCCGCACAGCCGCTGGATAAGGAAGAAACAACTACTTTAGCTGTGAGAGCACTGTCATTATGAACAAAAATAACACTATTTGCAAACTTACTGAGATACTCAAACGTATCCACGAAAATATAGACATTTGAAATGTGTACGTTTTCTTTTTTTACTGTTTTTTGTTTTTGTGTCTCTTTTACGAAGGAAAACACTGGATGCGAAACGCAGCGTATGGGTTTTCCAGCCGTCCACAGGACTATCGATTGCCAGTGTGAAGCCAGCTTGTCAAAACTTAAATTAACACAGGGCAAATAACAGCCTTGAAGTCCAGAACACGACGCAACAGTTTTCAGAAGCACAACCCTGCCATATGACTGGTAAGTGCAACAGGGGCAACACAGCTGCCTGCTATACGATATACTCCATCCTGTTTAAGCTCTGTGCCGTCTCCAAGTCTCTGTTGTCCTGTTTGTTAGTCCAGTTTGGGTTTTTGTTTGGCGCACGCTCCTCTCGCTCCACCAGCGTGTAGGCCGGCTGCTTGGTGAAGCGCGCTTTCTGCAGGTGTTTGTCCATGTCCTCTTCCTCCACCTCAGAGTTATGCGTCCTAATTTTGGCAATGATGGAGTTCTTGCCCTCGTAGTCTTTTATGGGCACGCCGTGGGCTGCGTGCTTCTCGATGGGGTTTTTGATCTGGTTGAGCTGCTCGCGCACGTTATTGGTGGTATTGTCCTCTGTGGCTGAGGTAGTAGTGTTGCTGTGGGTGTTCTGTTTCCGGCGCCGATGAATGCACCACAGGAAGGCTGAGGCCAGAGCGAAGATCCAGAGCACGATGAAGATGGAGCTCAGAAGAGGAACCAGGTAGTCTGGGGGAAAACAAGCAGAAGGACAGTCAGGATTTGACAGAAATATTTTAGCTTTTTTTGCTTTACAATGACCTTGATGGCTGAACATTAGCCAGTGGGGGAGTGTCTTTTGTCTCTCTAGGTGTGAATTATTCATGACTATTGTTACTCCCATGCGTACAGTATGCTGAGCCAAAACAGACTTTACAAAACTGTAATGTTTTCTTTAAATGAGAGAACAGAATAATTTTCACATAATTGTGAAGTAAATATTCTAGCCTACAAGACTAGTTACTCAAAAGTCTTATTCAGACCCATTTTGTGTGTTTTTTGGACATTATTTTAGCTACATTTTTTTTCTCCAAAACCTACTAGCCACGCATCATTTTTAAAAATAAAAAACGCAAGCATGCACATCAATATTTTTTCACGTATTATTGTAGCACAGTTTGAGCTGAATACAAAAAAAACATATTGGCTGATACTGTGTAATAAGTAGCTGAAATGACCAAAAATGTCAGGGCATGTCAAAACATCTTAGGGTTCCAAAATCACCTCAAACCCCGGAGGGTTAATCTCAGGTGGCCTGGAAACAAACATGAATGTTTAAGGGTTCATTCACACCGGATGCGTCTTTGCTTCTAAAAATTTGCTCAGAAATGGTTTGAAACAATTAAACTAAACAAACCACATCATAAAGCACGAGGGTACCCGTGCCTGTAAACAGAAACTTGCAGTGATTATCCTGCTTCCGAGTTCACTTTTTTCACCTTCATCTCTGAATCCTTCTTGCTCAGCTCCACTGCAGTTTAGTACTGCTTAAAGCGGGTGGGATAATCACTATAGTTGCATCAACTCTACCGCCATGACATCATCATAAATGATTAAATAATGATGATGTGAAACAAATGTTTGACATTGGTTCAGTGTCTCATTTGGTAAATTCAATGAACCTGATAGTGATGACTCTCTCTAACCAATCAGTGACCAGCATTGTGTATACATGACATTTTGGTAACGGTATTGCTAAAAACTACTAAAAAAGTACACTGTACTAGGTACAGAATGCAGGAAAAGCACCCGAAAGTGAGCTGTGCCAACACAATCTCACGACAATTCGTAACTTTTTGATTTACTGGCTAATTTGTATGAATTTGAACAATCTCATTCATACAATTTAGTATGATTTCCTCATCCCCCAATGATGGTTGGTGCCACACCTCCTTTTTAAAAAACATACATTTTCGTACGAATTAGTCACCAAAACTGACAAAATCGTAAAATACTTATGCTTTCTCGTGAAATCAGGCTGGCTGTACTGAACCAAATCCTGCTGTACCATGCACTGGAATAGCACCTATAGTGTTTCTTTACAAAGAGATATGGCCAACTACTGGCCCGGCATGCATATTGAGCAATTTGAGTTGTTTTTGTGGATCTATGTGAATGGGGATTATTTGACCACATTGTTGTCTATTTTTAATACACTGGACGTTGGGTGTTTCTGGTTTGGGAAATTGTTTGTCATTTTCAAGAAAGGTTTGACCTATCCTCTGACAAAAATGTCTTGTGGTGTAACCATTGAGCATTACATTAACCATTACATACTTAAATATCAGTTATAATTATTATTTTTTGCTTTCAACACAGGAAATATACAAATTATTAGAGATGCCACAATTCTCAATACAATATTAAACCATTCGGTACGACATCCACGGTTCAATACGCGCTTGTGAATTGCGGTTTTACGTTTAAATAATTTATGTGCGTTTTATTTCTCTCCGAATTGACTGTTTGTGTGTGCCTGTAAGTCTACGAGCTGAGATGAGGAAACTCCTCCCCGCGAGTAAATATTCAATCACTATGCTCTAAAGTTAGGGGGCGCTCCACCATCATTCCACACTTTAACATGGCGAGCGGCAGTGAAGTGAGGGAGCAATAAGATGCCGGTGTCTTTCAAATCCGCGGTGTTGGGACATTTCGGTTACACGTATAGACTAATTGAACGGAAACACTTCCAACATGACTGCACATCTGCGGCGCCATCACCCAGCAATATCACTGTCTGAAGGCAGAATAGCAGAGAAGGTAATAAAGACCTCCATAAAACAACAATCCCTCACTGAATCCTTCCAGCAAACATATCCAACTGGTTCCGAAAGACACATAAAAATAACAAAGGCAGTGTTAAGTTTAATTAAGATGGTTTATTTATATTTATGGAAGTACAAATGTGTTTATTTGAAATGGTCAATTTATGTTCATTAACTTCACATGTATGTTTATTTTTAAAATGTAGGAATTTATGTGTTGCCCAGTTTGTACATAGGCTACCAGCAGCTGTGAGATTTCAGTGTTAATTGTTTTATTATACAATACACTAGGAACTAGTGTACCTTTCTTGGCTTTGAAGTAAAATAAAGGAGTATTGCAATAAATCGTTTTTATTTTTTCTCTTTCTTACTGTTCCTATTGCCTAAGCATAGAATAACAATAAAAAAAAACACTTATGTGTTAAGCCATGAGAACCGAACTGAACCGAAAACCGTGTTAAAAAAACCGAGGTATGTATTGAACCGTGAGCTAACTGTATTGTTGCATCTCTACAAATTATGTAATAATTTACAGACCTTGGCAATCTAGACAGTCTATTATATATTTGTTTTTGTTGTTTTTCTGCATGTTGGGTACACCATGCAACTTTGGTTGTTGGCTAGTTTTTTAATCATTTTTTTTTTCTTTTTAAGACATAATCATTAAATATATTCCTGCAGAACATGCTACAGAGATTACAAAGGCTGATAGAAATGTAAATAATTTGAATGCAGTGCTAGTCATTTTGAATTAAAGGGAGAGTCAAAGTAAGTGATGTAAAACCACACAAGTTTTTTTTCTGTCATTTTTATTGTATAAGAACAAAATCTAAACTAATTTTAAAACAAAATTTGAAAGCTAATATATAACTTGTATGGATGAATGCTGTTTTTATGCATTAATTTATTTTCTATGAATCATGCTATTGGCCCGCTTTTAGACAGCAAGGGAATCTTTTAAAATCTCTTAAAAAGACCCAAAGCTTGTTTTATTCCTATTTACTGCTGTCTGTAAGCGCATTGGAAACGCCAAACCTTGGAGTTTGAACAGAAGCAAAGTTGGAAAAAATAATCCTCACATCAATTTAACAGAACAATTTCCTATTTTGGACAAGACATACACCCTGTTTATACCTACTCCCCTGGCCCAATCTACAGAGGCTGGCACACATCTTTTAAAGGTTTCTTAAGTTAGGAAGAGACTAAGCAGCTTGGCAGAAACATCGGACGCCATTTTTGATGAACAGCATTCATAAAGAGGGCCCTGATGTCTAACTGAAGTTCCATCCAACTGGCAGAGCTGATATAACATTCCAGAGCTTCAATGACTTAAAGCTTCTTTTGACAGTTAAACATTGCTCAAGCAAGACAGACCAAGGACATACAGTTCAACACAACTGGCCCAGACTCTGGAAACCTTAATGCATTGATTTTTGGCTGCATTCTGCAAAGATGGACCCAAATGTCCAGTGTGGTACTTACCAGTTTTGGGGCTTGGTATTTGATGAACCCGTACGCCGGTGATGGCTTTAATGATGGTGCTGTTTCCATTATGCTTGCTCACCAAGTCAATAATTTGAACCGTAATGTCTTTAATAGGACTCCTGTCCGTCCTGGACTCTTCTGTGGACTGTACAAAAAATGTACAAATAAATATCACAAAATACATTCTTTTTCCTTTTTTCTTAAGATAATTTGTAGTTTCGACTGTTTTAATCCATAAAATGGTGTTAATGGGGTCCAAAAATTGGGGATCCCATTGACTGTCCATACGATCTTTCTTTCTGATTCTTTTCTTAAGGTAGTTTGAAGAATTGTTGAACTAGCTTTGTCCTTAAAGTTGAGTCAGTGGGGTCCAAAACAAACTGGGATCTCACTAACTGTCAATGTTTGGACTGAAGGAAATTGGCGACCCCATTGACTGAATTTTTGAACAAAAAACTATTCAAGCAGAACATCTTTGGACCTTTCTGACTTAATGGATGGACAAAAGAAAATGCCTTCTATTGTGTTCCAAAAAGAAAAGGGAGTCATTGAAAATGACAGCCTTGAAACAATATCAGAAAACGACCTATTCCTGTCAAAAACCGAGTGTCTACCTTCATGAGAATAGCTGCAACCTAAAAGGCAAACACCTAAACCAGCCCATCAAGTCTTCCAGAGAAACTTCAGCAAACACCCATTCATTCAGGTGTGTTGGAACTAAAGGTAGCCCACCAGGAGTGTCTTTAAGGCCGGTTTATACTTCTGCGTCGAGTGATCGTCGTGACCTATGGCACCTACCTTGCGCATAGCCGTGCATTCATACTTCTGCGTGCTGTTTGCCTGGCAGTAGGCTTTTATGTTCTTCTGTGGCGATTTTATTAGCAAGTGTTTTGCTTTTTCTGAACCCTACCATAGTACAATCAGCTAAAACTTGCTCATTCAGAGGCAGGAACCAGCGGACGTGCAACAACTTTAATCATATAGTAAACATAATACTAAAGTTTCCATCTGGAGCTCCTTCATGGGACTCAATACTTGTAAACAATTGCTCCATCGGGCTTGCGGCTCTCAGCACCATCCACACTTGTCACAGCCACCAAGCCGATCAATCACAGAACTTGCGCTACGCGTCGTGACGTGTAGTTACAATTTTGAAGAGGTGTGCGTCGGCCAAGGCGAGGGCTATGCGACCGCGCGAAGGCTGCACCGTACCATATGCGTTCACTTGATGCAGAAGTTTAAATCAGCCTTTAAATGCAATGTTAGACCCATATATACTTGCTGTACTTACAATGCTGATGTGGATCTCATTGCTGGCTGAAGAAGATGGCTCACAGCTGATAGACACAGCGTATTCTGTCGTGAGGTTCTTCAGCAGGTACCAGTGCCTCAGTTCATTACACACATGTTCCACACTCAAGCCCTGTCAGAACACAAAGATTTTTAAAGGTTTGTTCATATTTAAACCCATTCCAACTGATCAAATTAGTGCAATATTCATCCAAATCCCCTAAATGGCTCCTCGGTTTTTAGCTTAGTCTTACATAGCAATGTGTGGGCAGGAAGAAAAAAAATGAAAGATTTAGTCAGTTGGGAGAAAGTAAAAAAGAGAATGGTAAGGTTCTTCCCCTGTCAAATATCAATCTAAGACACCTCCCCCCTTGATCTCCCGCAGCCCATGAGAAGAAGAAACGCATATATTTTTAATGGCTGTCGCAGTCTTTTGTTGCACTGGCTTGTCTCTTGTTCAGCAATTCGGGCTGGCTGGTGGGCAGTCGCCAGCGGTGTTTCTCTGCTCTCATACAATGACTGCCTAAGTATTAAACCGTTACGGGATATTAGCTCAGGAATGCCTTGGTTCGGAAAGGGATACAGAGCCAGGGCTTATTGTACAAGATGTATTTCTTGCGCTTTTTTTTCATCAAGGAAAAAGTGTTTGGATATGACAACAAATCTTGCGAGATATCCAACTAGCCTGGAAGACTTCACCCATGAGGAACGTTGTCTCCTAGACGAAGAGAACCTGATATTTTACGCCCCACCACGCTCTCGGTTCTCCAACGAATTAGAGAAGGGTGGAGGCGGTGTATGGAGAAGGGGGGAAACGGCTCAAAAGCTCATAATTCAATCGCTGGACTCTGAAAGTATGACTCACTTGAGGCATGTTCTCCTTGTTAAAGGTGAACGTGATGTTGGCACAGCTGTCGTCCTGGTAAGAGAAGCTGGCGTGGCATTTGGAGGGTGGAGGGGGTGCAGAGGGCCAACACTCTCCCAGACTGGGACAGGGCTTGACGAAGCACTGCTCTTCCTTGATGGGAACACAAGATTGGCTAGCAGGACATCCACCCCTGGCCTTTCCTGTGCGACATGACTTTGGTCCACACCACATCTAAACCAAACAAAAGTACTTTTAATTAAGAGAATTGTTACTAAATGCATCAGGAATATGATGAAGTGTCAGCTATATACCATGGTGCAATGAATCCTTCCATTTTGGCACTGGCAAATGTTGCAGTCTTCCTCCCATTTGGCACCATCAGCAGTTACTTGTCCATTAGCAATGCAGGGTCTCCCAACAACTGTGAATGGCAAAAAAAGAAGATTATGATGTGGCAAGGAAGGGTTTGGTCTGGTTTATCAATAATCAGCTATTTGTCTCCAGACAACATGCACGTTTTCAATTTGTAGACACGTGTACTTATACAATGGTACAGTGGAACCTTGCTATAACAAGGTTCACTTTTCGCAGTCTCGCAGGTTTTTTTGTGCAATTTGACATGCTTTTTTTTCCACAGCGCATTGTGTTCTGCGTCCTGATTAGCGCATTGTGTTCTCAGGGTATATGCAGGAATTCTAAAGGTAATTTCAAGACCTTTTTAAGACTTTTTAAAGACCTTCTCAGAATATTTTAGGACCTCATCGCCACTTCAAGTTCTAATCAGTATCAAACCTTTAACTTAAGTAACAGTTGTTAATAAACAGCTGTAGTTAAATAAATCAACAGAGCACAACCATGCAACAGAACTCAGATAAGCTCTGAAGAAACAAAGCTTGAAAGAATAAATTACACGGCTGTTTTCAGCGGCAGGCTTCAGCCACTGTTTAAACTTGTCTTTCTCCAATTAGGAGTATGCAAACTTACATTTTTTCGTTTGTTTTACTCTATGGTTTAGCTACATGTGGACAGCGTCACATTGCCTTCCCGAATTTGTCGCAAATAACGTGACATCACCCAGATGGAGGAGCTTGGCTGGACGTGCCCTGGCCTGAACCAATCGCGTGGATTAAGCACACCATTGATAATATTAAAAGGAAAATAAATATATTTATACTTTTTTGGAGTCAAAAGCTTAAACAAAATTGAAAACCTCGTAAAAACGCAATTAAGACTTTTTAATTCCTTTTAATGCCACCTTTTAATACCTTTTAAGGGCCATTCTTATTTTTTTCATAATTGATTTTTCAACTTTTAATACTTTTTAAGACCCTCTGGACACCCTGGTTCTACGTCATGACTGGCTGTAGTCCATTGTCAATCAATCTCCTCCGTGCCGTGTCTCCTGTACAGCACAGAATGCGTTCAGCTTGCCATATTGACATAAATCTTCAACCACTAGGAGTGTGACTCTGAAGTGCTGTACTGTATGTTTGCAAGTTTTCTCCCCACAATGTTGACGAAATGTTTTGCACCGTCAAAGGCACCTACGGTAGCACCCAAAAGGCAGAGAAAGATGCTAACCGTTGCAAAAAAAGTTGGACTGTTGGACTAATGATTTTATTCTATAATACTGGACTTATTTTTCTACGAAGGTTTGAACTTTGAGTGTTTAAACAAGAGACAAAAGTGTGAAAATGTTAATGCCTGTCTGAGAAAAGTGTATAAAGTGTGTAGTGATGGGTTTTACAGCCTTAAAACATCTATAATTGTAAAAAATAAAGCTGACTACTTTACAGATTTCACCTATTGTGGGTTATTTTATCAACTCCAATAACGAGGGACCACTGTATAACATTGGCGATTTACAGGACTGTATGTACTCAGGCGATTTATTTCTATTTACAAAATGACTTTTCCACCTACAGGCCTGGCATGCATAATACAGCTTTCTTTCAGTAGCTTCCATGAATCCATTGTAAAAAAGTACCCCAAGTCTTGTTCTTTTCAACAAGAAATTATAGTCTTCTGAGATTGTAGATGAGGTTTGTTGGGCTATGCTGAGTGTGGCCTGTTTACAAAAAGAAACCCTCACCTTCCTGACACTCCGGTCCTATTCTTCCAGGTGGACAAAGGCATCGGTATCCATTGATTTCATCAACACAGGTAGAGCCAAATGCACAGGGGGAAGACTGACACTCATTTATATCTGAAGGAATGAAGAGAATCTGTTAGGAAGCATGCAAGGAACACACGACCAACAGGTATAGTCTTGTTTCCCACTATATATATATATATATATATATATATATATATATATATATATATATATATATATATATATATATATATGTATATATATATGTATATATATATGTATATATATATATGTATATATATATATGTATATATATATGTATTGATTTACTTAATAAACAAAACTGCTTGAGATATTAAATACTTGTTCTTCCAGAATATCTTGTATTTAAGTTATTTTAATTAAGATGCTAAGTACATTGTTTTTCCATGTCATGCAATGTTGGCAAACTCCAAAAGAGATCATTGTGATTGAAGTTCAATCACTATATGCTGATGGACTATATCATGTTGAGCTCAGCTGAGAGTAATGCCATGAGCTCATTTACAGGTTTTGATGCATCAAACAGTAAAGCCAGAGGTATGGCTCGGGCAGCCAGATGAAAGCTTTTAAAAGAGAAAAATTAGCTCTTTAATCAGTGCTGGATAACCAGGCTGATTGGCTTTCGGTCACTGCGGGTCAGTTTGTCCCGAGGGGCTGTGAACATCAGCGCTGCAGAATGTGAGGACACTGCTTGCTGTGTTGTTGGCATTGTGCCCAGAGGGTTGGCTAATTGGGTGGCTAGACCGTGCGTTTTGCTCCAGCTCTGTTTGTTTTTGAAGAAATGTGTTGCACATTAACAGTGCTGACAGGCAAGAGAATCAGGCGTCATCAAACACTCACTTATGCGACAGTCTGGTCCGGCAAAACCTGGAGCGCACTCGCAACGGTACCAGTTTTCACCATCCACACATGTCCCGCTGTTGTAACTGTTGAGAGAGAAAGATAGAGGGTCAGATGCAGTTCAATTCAGCCATCATTGCAGCTTTACAAACAGGGTCCAAAAGAAACACTCACGAAGCACCAAAGAACCGTTAAAAATGCCATATTGAAATACTGTATACTGTATAAAAACTGATGGTGAGAAAGGTTTGAGTTCAGTCAACTAAAGTGGGAAAACTTTTTTCTAATAAATGAATTATAATATTCATTCATTCATTTTCTTTTCAGCTTAGTCCCTTTATTAATCTGGGGTCACCACAGCGGAATAAACCACCAACTTATCCAGCATATGTTTTACGCAGCGGATGCCCTTCCAGAATTATATTAATTTAAAAAAAATCTAAAAATTATTAAATGTCATCTAATAATACAATAAAAAAGGATAAAATAATTGTATGTAAAACAAAATAAAAATAATACAATATAAATAAAAATATAAACAAAATAATTTAAAAGTATTTATATACAATATATACATTTAAAGCGAAAAATTATGTAGAAATGATTTTTTTATACCCATTACAGAATAAATAAACGAAGATCAAATGGTTTCATTCTATAATACTGGACTTATTTTTAAAAAATTTTAAATAATTATTTTTATAGGGGTTTTCACCTTTATTGATAGGACAGTGGGGATTTACAGACATGAAAGTATGGGGAGCAAAGAGAGGGGAAGGATCAGCAAAAGACCTCAAGCCAGGAATCGAACTCAGGTCGCCGTGAGCACCTGGGTGCTATATGTCGACGCACTAACCACTAGGCTATTGGCGCAGACGGACTTATGTTTTAGGTTTGAACTTTGAGAGTGTTTAAACGTGTGAAAATGAAAAGTGTGAAAATGTTATTGCACGTCTTAGAAAAGTGTATAAAGTGTGTAGTGAGGAGTTTTACAGCCTTAAAACATCTATATTAATTGTAAAAGATAAAGCTGAGTACTTTGCGGAATTCACCTATTGCGGGTTATTCTTAGAACGTAACTCCCGCGAGAAACCACTGTATAACATTGGTGATTTACAGGACCGTATGTGCATAGGCACGTTATTTCTATTTACAAAGTGACATTGTCACCTACAGGCCTGGCATGCATAATACAGTTTTTTTTGTAGCTTCCATGGATCCATTGTAAAAAAAAGTACCCCAAGTATATTCCCCCCTCCCACTATATTTTTACAATAAAAGAAGCAGTAATTGTAATTGCAAATGTTCTCCAAAATACATTATTTTATTCAAAACTGATGGAAAGCTTCAAAGAAAACCTGTCTGGTAACAAAACATCTGTCGCAGCTTGCAGGTTTTTGAACAGCTATGTGAACGGGTAAATCTAGTCAATTCTATGAATTCACATGCTATTGGCCAGTGTTTAGCACATTTTGGCCTTTGATTCCAAATGAACCCATGCTTAAACTGTTGTCCCTGAATATGTTATTGTACACTCAGAATATCTTGCTCAGACAACTTCTGGAGCAGATGAACCTGATGTCAGAAGCACAATAGGCAGCGAGCTTAACGCACCCTTGGAATGACAGAAGCAATGGGAGTGTCTGTTTCCCAGGACTGAGAGAGAGTGTGAGAAAGTGCGGCACAGCTGTACAGGCCTGTTTACAACAGCAAGCTCTGTGTGCGTAAATGTTTTGCCAGGACTTACCAAGGGTGTGGGTTGCAGTCGTTGGTATCTGAAAGAGAGAGAGAGAGAGAGAGAGAGGTTTGTTTCACTTCACACCCATGTGAGCATAAGAACGAACACAACAGTGAACATGTCAGAGCTTGTGCCGGTGTGCGCTTGTGCTTCTGCGTGCTCGGCTTGGCACGGGTGCTAACTGACTCGCCGTCTCCAGCTTTTCTTTGGACTCCAGGTTTCTTCTTTGGTGCAAAACAATACATGAGAAAGGCACATCAAGGGGGAAACAAAAACATAGAAGAGAGGCGGTGGGCTTGGGGAAGAGGGGGTGACATCTGTCTCCACTTTCCCTCATTTACATTTTTTCCTTCATAGCTGGCAGCAGTCGACAATGTCCAGCCAGGGTGAGGTGGGTTTAGAAAAAGAATGGAAAAGAACGAGCGAGACAAAAGCCAGGAAAATGGATTCTTGCTTTATTCTCAGACTAATCTAGTGTTGATGTCACTTTAAGTTAGTTATGCATGATTTTATTGGGTCATTTAATAAATCGGTTAATAATTGGTTGAAATGTAAATATCGGTATCAGTATCAGACTCGTCTTGCTGATAAGATGTGTTGATTGTGTGCCAGGAGTTCTACCATAGAAGTTTAGGGATTATTGTAACATTTGATATATCGACCTATAATTGCTTAAAATATAAATATCGGTATCAGTCTTGCCTTCCCGATAAGATGTGTTGTTTATGAGCCTGCAGCAACTTACTCGTCTGCCCAGAGTGCTATCATGGTAGTGTGGAGATGCACAATATTATTTTAATATTTCATATATTGTCCAATAATCGCTTAAAATCTAAATATCGGTATTGGTCTTGCTGATAAGATGGGCTGTTTATGAGCCTGCAGTAACTTACTTCTCAGCCAGAAGTGCTAGCATGGTAGTCTAGGGATGCACAATATTATTGTAACATTTGTTATATCGGCCGATAATTGCTTAAAATCTAAATATCGATATTGGTATCGGCCTTGCCTTGCAAATAAGATGTGTTGATTATGAGTCTGCAGCAACTTACTTGTCTGCCAGGAGTGCTAGCATGGTCACCTATGGGTGCACAATATTATTGTAACGTTTGATTTATAAATTAAATCAACCAATAATCGTTTGAAATCTAAATATCGGTATTGGTATTGGCCTTGCCTTGCCAATAAGATGTGTTGATTATGAGCCTGCAGCAACTTACTTGACAGTATGATATGTATGATAGTAACATTTGATATATCGGCCGATAATCTCTTGAAATGTAAATATCGGTATCTGCTTTGCCTTGCCGATATGATGTGTTCATTATGAGACTTCAGCAACTTACTTGTATGCCAGGAGTGCTAGCATGATAGTCTAGGGATGCACAATATTATTGTATTATTTGATAAGCCATCCGATAATTGCTTGAAATGTACATTTTGGTATTTATAATTTGATAATTATGCTGATATGCTTTGCCAATAAGATGGTCTATTGATTATGAGTGTGTAGAAACTAAACTTGCCTGATAGGAATGCTAGCTATACCATAAGGTCAGCAGTCTGCTCATTCTTGAGGTGAATACTGCCTGCATGGTGATTTAAATTCACTGTGTCAGATTGCTGACCCGAAATTGTGAAAAGCGACTCTGAGTACAATATCCGTCAGTAAGTTATTTAATAAGAGTCAATAGACTAGCATGTGCAGCCGCCTCTCTAGATCCTAATGCTTGGACGGTAAGAGGGTGATGTAAGCATTAGGCTAGCAAAACTCAAGTTAGAAGTTTGGACAAAATTACAAACCTAACACTTAAATTAATAACAAAAATACACAAAGACAAAAAATCAGCCAAATCTATCAGCCAAAATCAGTTTAAATCTATATTTTGGCTTATTGGAAATCAGCAAAAATCCAATATTGTGCATCTCTTATAAAAATTCACTTATGCACTCACTCTCAGTGCAGGTGGATCCCTCCCAGCCTTCCTTGCAGACGCAGTTGAAGGAGTCGCCATTGACCACACAGGTGCCTCCGTTCTCACACGGGTTGGGCAAACAGCTGCTGTTCTTGGCTGAAGAAGAACCACAAAAGAGGTCAGAACCCTTTGAACTGAACAGATCAACAAGACAGCGACCACAACAAGACTGCCACACTTAAAACATCTTGAAGTTTTACCAAGTACAACATTTCCCAAGGCCCGTTCCAACTCAACTTTTCCCATCAAAGAACTGGAGCAGGCAGATATGATATTTTCAGCATCGCACACAAAAGAATACCCGTTCCAAAATGTAAAGGGGTCCTTTTACAGATTGTGCTGTTTGAAGGAAATTATAGCCAAAACATTGACAGAATTTGGTTTGAGAGCTACAATGACTGAGTTTGAAATATTGCAGAGCAATGGGGACTTGGCTTACAGTTGAAATATATATATGACAACTATGTACTATTAAAGTGTTGCGCCAACCTGATTTCACCAAGTAGGACATGTTTCTGGATTAACATTTATGTTGATCCTGGAACAACATTGCAATCAGCCAATCAGAATTAAGAGATATGTTTACCGTTTATGTTAAATTTAGGCTTACGGTTAGGTTTAACCACTTCTACATGATTGTTATCCAACTATTATTCTCCTCTGATTTTGGGAATAATTTACAGTTATGGTTGTGTTTAGGGGTAGGGAATAGGTATGGATTACATTTTCCAACAAAAATGATGTTCCAGGATCAACATGGATGTTAATCCAGGATCGCATCGTACTTGGCAAAAATCATGATGTGCTAAAGTATGATTTTGTTTTTTCTTTCGATTTTTGATAAGTGCTTCGTAAAGATAATAAAGCTGTTAAATTAACCTCTGACCATACGAATTCACAAACATGACTAATAATGCTGTATTATGCATGTCAGACCAAAATTGGTGGTGATATTTAGCATATTCAGAATCAAAAACAGCCTTTGTTGTTTTGGTTGAACCATAGTCTGTATATGTAAAAAACATTTGAATCACATCACCATGTTACAAAATCACATTTATGCACTTTATACACAGATGATTTTGATGTTGTTTTCAAAAGTTAGTATTGCCACACAAAACGCATAAAAACTATATATATATATATATATATATGAAGAGTTCAGATGCAAAAACCGTGCCGTCTGAAATTTCCATAGAAAATGAAAAATTTTTCTCTGCCTCCTTTGTTTATGTTGAGATATTTCACTTTAAAGACCAGGAAAAGGGCTTATTCTTTGCCATAAAAGTGATATTACTCAACATACAAACAGGAGCTTGATAAAAATACTCATTTTAGAGAAAAAATTCAGACGGCATTTAGAGGTTTTTGCATCTACACTCTTCATTTATACAATACTCCCAATACTGCATACAGCTACTATATGATCATAATTTATTTATTGATGCAATATTTGGCTATAGTACAATAAAAAAATTGCTATATTTAATTATTTTATGTAAATTTAAATCATAATACCACACTTTTCTTTGTAAACTATTTTTCTGTCAGATTTGAACTGCCATATTCACATTAGGAGAGAGCAAACTTTTTGTATATTAACCACTGTAAAGTTTGCAATCATCTTCGATATGAGAAAAAAAACGGTGTTCAAAAATAATTTGCAGCTTTTATTTTGGCGGCTTCTTTAAAACGGTGTGTTAAATGCATTTTCATGCATACGTATGACTTTGTAGGAAGAGGAGTGCCGGAGGGGTTTGTGGGAATGCTGTTTTTGTAAGGGCTTGACGCACATGAGCTGTGTCACGTGCTAAGTGAGAAGAAATCACCCAGACTGACCTATGTTACATGTGGCTCCCTCCCAGCCAGGTGAGCATCTGCATTTGAAGATGTCCCCTTCATCATGGCATGTACCTCCGTTGTTGCATGTAGCTTCGTCACATTGGCTATCACCTGAAATTACAGTTGATCCCACAGTATTTTATAACTTCATATGTACACGTTCACACAAACAACTAAAAAAATCTCAACAAACTGGGTGGGTCATAAAAATAGTCTTTCTTACGGGAGTGGCAGGTTTTTCCCTTCCAGCCATTTCTACATTCGCAATAGAAATCGTTCACCAGGTCTTGACATGCTCCCTTGTTCAGGCAGGGGTTCAAGCTGCAGTCATCTATGTCTAAAAAATGAGGAGAATAGATCAAGAATATGAGCTTAATGATACACAAAAAAGGGAAAAATCTTTTGCAAAAAATCTATACTTGAACTTACTGATTTCGCAGTGAACTCCTTCCCAACCATCAGCACAAATGCACTGATAAACGTTCACCTTGTCGATGCAGGTTCCACCATTGCGACATGGGTTACTTTCGCAATCGTTAATATCTGAAAAAGTACCATAACCAGCATAAAATTTAGGATCCTTTTAGACTATGATGCAAATAATTTTCAATCTATATTATAGATTTTTAATGTGTTGGTGATATTAGATCTTTAATTGTGTATGAATTTTTCATATTAAGCATTTTTAATATACAGAACTGATTTTTTGTTAATAATCTTTAGCAAAACTTCACATAAATGACCAGTTTCAGAAATAATCCAGCAAGGATGCACATTATATAACTTCATACGGATTAGGATGTATTACTAATTTTTGGCAATTAGGTATTTACCAGTTATCTGTTAAAGCAATTATCGAGGTAATAGAAAGAAGTAACATCTGTGTACTCCAGTGTGATCATGTTTTTAGTCTTTTATGGAAGGAGATGTATAACTGATTGAAATTGACTGGTATCAGTCTATATATTGTATAGATTTTTAAATAAAACATTTATCGGTTAATATAATTACATACTAAAAAAAGTATACTATCAGCGACTGAAGTTATATGTTTTTAATATTAATTTAATATCCACAGTCATATCACCCTCCAGCCCAAGTCTGGTAACTCAGTGAAGCTAAGCAGGGCTGAGCCTGGTCAGTACCTAGATAAGAGACCACATAGGAAAACTAGGTTGCTATTGGAAGTGGTGTTAGTGAGACCAGCAGGGGGCATTTAACCTGTGGTCTGTGTGAGTTCTAATGCTCCAGTATAGTGAAGTGGACACTGCACTGTCAGTGAGTGCTGTCTTTTGGATGAGACGTTAAACCGAGGTCCTAACTCTCTGTGGTCATTAAAAATCCCATGGCACTTCTTGTGAAGAGTGTAGGAGGTGTAACCCCGGTGTCCTGGCCAAATTCCCTCTATCGGCCCTTACCGATCATGGCCTCTTAATCATCCCCATCCACCGAATTGACTTTATCACTGTCTCTCTACTCCACCAATAGCTAACGTGTGGTGAGAATACTGGCGCCGTTGTCCTGTAGCTGACGTCGCATCTATTAAGTGGTTGTGATTGTAAAGCGCTTTGGGTGTATGGCCATACACGATAAATGCACTATATGAATACACTCATTACATTACATTATATTAATTTTATGGCAGTAAGTGTATTATTGATCTTGCTATTCAGGTATTGCACAATATGTATTGGCCGATACTGGATTTTTTATGTAAATTTTTTCATATGTTTACATTCAAAATATAATGTTTCATTATAAAGAATCTATAGCAAATGATCTATCCCTTCTACAAATGTATCTAATATTTATTTTACTTGGACATAATATTGTGAGATTTTAATATCAGACATTTATCACTTCTTTCCAATATCAGTGCATCCCTAAAATCCAAAAGGAAAATGTTCAGACTTACTCTCGTGGCAGTAGGTTCCTCTGAAACCTTCTTGACACTCGCATGTAAACTGGCCTCCAGCTTGGCTCCTGCAGCGTCCATGAGGCCCACATACATTTGAAGAGATGTATCGTACTCCTTCCGGTGTACTGTTGGACGCCACGGCGACTGTGCAGCTGTCAATCACTGTAAAGATTAACAATAAAGAGCCAAAAATCCGTTGTTAAAAGCAAGTGAAAAAAGAGTGCAACACTATCCATTCCTTTGCTTTATAGCACATTATTCATAGATATTTTGGGGTTCATTTTACAAAGCAAATTCATTTTTTTTACATCTGCTTTTGCAGAAAGAATGTGCGGGACAGCAAATTTAATGCACATAAGCCCTGATTCTGCTCAAAAAGAAATTTGATGGGCTTATCTAGCTGTGTGGGTTTGCCCCTCTTTAAACACACACACTTTCTCTTTTTAAAACATCCAAGGCAGAGAATCCCACCAAGTCATTACCACGAAGAACACACACAGAGCTGTTAAGAAACTGGCAAATGTTCAGGAGGATTTGGGAATGGAGAAAGTGTTTAAGAGACTGTGTGTGTGTGTATGTGAGCTGCGTGTCCAGAGAGGTTACTGTCAAATAGCTCACTACGGGCTGAAAAAGCCTCATGTAACAAAATATGAGCTCTTTTTCTTTCTCCCCGAAGGTGGTGGGAGAGTCCACGGGCCTGTAATCTAGTTTTACTCAGCAGCTGAACAATGGCATGCAGTTAGCAGATCAGCTTACTGTGGGTTTTAGGGGCGGTTTACAAAGAGAGACGGGATCCGTCCTGGAGAGAGGGAGATTTCTCACCTTGGCATGATGTGGTTCGACAGTGGTCCTTCAGATGAGAGCAGTTTTTGCCCTCGTAGTCGTCAGGACATTTGCAGAAGTAGTCGGAGGCCAGGTTGAAACACTGTGCGCCATTTTGACATGGGTTGGGCTTGCAGTAATCGATATCCAACTGCACCAAAGATTTACAAGAGGAGAAAAGAGTGCTCAATGAGGAGGGGGAAAATGATATCCAGGCATTTTTGGGTTCTTAGAAAACACTGAGCAACCCTCGACACGGCGTCTGCCAGGAAAAAGTGCACTAAACGCTCAGGAGAATGAAAACAAATAGAAGAATATTTTAAAGAGTGAGCCAAAACCATGCCTGTCACAAACCTAGCCCGTCTTTCTTTAGGGTACAACTAGAGCTGGGCGGTTGAAGGTATACAATACTGTTTAAAGGTTTGGGGTTAGTAAGGAGTACTTCTATTCAGCTAGGATGGATTATGCGTCATCATGTTCCATGAAAACAACTAAAAAGGCTTTATTATGTCTGCTAGGCCAGTATTAGGCAATGCCAGTTTGGTAAAACAAAAACTGCCTATCAATTGAACATAATGTACGTGCAAGACGTCACCAATTTCAAAAGTTTACTAATGGCCCGTTTCCACTAAGTAGTACGGTACGCTTTGGTTCAATATGCTTTTATGGCCGTTTCCACTGTCAAAAGGTACCTAAACGCGAACCGTACCATACCACTTTTTGGGTACCCTTTGCAAAGGGTACTTAGCCCGGCAAAAGGGTACCAAAAGGCGGAGCTAGACGCGCAGCCGAACGCTATTGGTTTATAGAGATACGTCACTCGCTTGTGCACAAGCCAGAATGAAAACAAAGGAACCGACATTTTTAAATACACAGCCGAGACATTACGCCAATAGTATATACATATAATAATGAGCCATGGTCGACCTGTGCTCAAACAGACCTTGTTGTCATCTTGATGAGCAGCCACAAAGCCAAGAAGAAGAGCAAGTTCTACCCTGTGCCCCATAGTTTTTTATAAGGCCATCTAAAGGGCGAGCAGTTTCACTTTTTTCGCTTGCGCTCGCCGTGCGTCTATATTTGAAATAACAAACTTCTTGAGCTGATGATGATAAGGGGCACGTGATTATTGAAGTGCTTCTGACATCCGATCCTGTCAGAAATTAATAAACACAAGACTGACGCACGAAAAAACAAGGAAGAAGCCCGACAAAACAAAGGAGCAAATAATTTTTTCAGCAAACTGCCTTGTTTAACTATTATCATCACCTTTTGGACTATTATGAACTCGGAATGACGGAATTACTCTATAACAAGAGGTTACATGTGCTGATGAAGACAGGCGAGAGGTTTGCACTGACTGGGCTATATGTTGCGTGTTGTTTTTGAACCCAAATAAGGACTACATGTATGCTGTGTGTAGTTTTTCTGTAATTGGTAACATATCAGAGACTGTTAGGGTCTGTATGTGTTCATATGTTGCATTTATTCATTTTATGTAATCACAGACGTTACAGTAGGCTGTTTCGCATCATTGATCTGCAGTTATAATCAAATTCTGTTCATAGAAAGGTTAGCAATGAACATTTATACAGTATTTATGTGTATAAAGCCTTAGTTTTGTGAGAAGTGCTTCTCATATGATATGCGAACGACCTTTTACTTTCTGTCGTACACCACGCCCTTGGGACCCTTTTAACAGTGGAAACGCAAGCCTGATAAAGGTGAGCCGTACCGTACCATACTGTACCACTCAGTGGAAACGGGCCATGAGATGCTAGATGCATCTTTTAAAAACGTGCACTGAAACCTTTTGTTTTTAAAAGTTAGCATTTTCAAAACGTGTAAATGGCGCTAAATATTCAAATACTGTAAAATAAATAAGTATAAATTACCTGACACAGTTGACCCGAGAAGCCAGCAGGACACAGGCACTGAAATCCGTTAACTTCATCCTGACACCGTCCACCATTCAGACAGGGGCTGCTAGCGCACTCGTCCACATCCTTCTCACACTGTTCACCAGTGTAACCAGGAGGGCAAAGACACCGGTATCCGTTCACCAAATCCTGTCAAAGAAGACATTTTATTTTATTCTCGACTCATTGTGCTGAAGCAACCAAGGTCAAATATTCTCCCTGCCAAAATCCCAGACAAACTTTCCTGGCACAGACATCCTAAAAATGACTATCCAGTTTAGAGCGCTTACTTTTGCTTTGTACAAGAATGACTGGTATCAAGATGTCAACCTCAGACGGCACACCCATGAACTGTTCGTGTTTTTGTTCTGGATGTTTACAGTTTCTAGGCTTCTACAGTAAGCCCTCCTAGTCACTGGATTTGTCAGTTTGAGAGCTGTTGTTTGGGGGGTTGTTTGAAGCTGTCAGTAGCAATTATAAGGGATATCCTTGAGCGCACCTGTATGTTTGAGTTGGTTCATAGTTATATCTGATTTCAGATAAACCTATTTTAGATATCAAAATGACTTGCTGTACTTGGCTGCTTGCCATGCTTAAGTGCCAAATATTACAAGTGCTGCCATCTATCTGTATGCAGAGTGTGGAAGTGGATGATGAGAAACACTAGTGTAGGCCTGGACTTTACCAACTTGTCTACTTTTAAGCAAAGTGTGATGCAGTACATGAAAAGGGTATAATGGAAATTTGAATACAAGTGGATGCTTTTGAACGCATGTCAATACCAAGTGTAAAAGTAAATGTTAATGCGTAAACCTACTAATGTTTGGATCACGAAAAACATGTTAATACAAGATGGAATAATGGCCTTGGAATAGAAAGTCAATTTCAAAACGAAAAATTCTGGCATAATTGACTCATCTTCCGCTTGCTCCAAACCTGTTTGTCATCCTTTCTTCTGTTGAATGCAATACCATTGACTTCCATAGTATTTCTTTCTCCTACTTAGTCAATGGTTACAAGTTTTGCACTTTCTTTAAAGCATCTTCTCTAGTGTTAGTAAACTCATAAATATTTGGAATCACATCAGCGTGAGTAAATAGTGAGCACATTTTCATTGTGGGTTGAACTATCCCTTTAATGCTGTCCAGATGAATAAAAGTACCTCTTACAATCTTATTTCTGAACACAACATTGATAGCAAGAGGCTTTTTATTGGAGCATCAACAATCCTAATGTTTTAAAGTGTAGTCAGATCAGGAGATCACTTACCTTGCAAGTTCCTCCATTCAAACACTGACCCTTACAGTCATTTATGTCTAAAAAGGAGAGGAGAAATGTCAACATTAAATGAAAAAATGTGTATGCGATTTAAAAAAAAAAAAAAAAAATCAACATTTAAATTATTATACTCACTTAAATCACAATTTTGACCTGACCATCCAGGGAGACACTCGCAGAAATATCCACCAATCAAATTGTGGCATGACTTGGCGTTCACACATGGCTTGTCCTCACATTCATTGGCATCTTTGAAAATAATGATTTTAACTACTAGTTAAACGCATGCACATGTTTGTTTGGGGAAAAATATAATTAAATTATGAGTTGCTATCTCACCAATTTGACATGTTTTGCCAGTCCAATGAGGAGGACAGGTACATTTGAAGCCATTGACCAAATCTTGACATGTGCCTCCATGTTTGCACTGGTTTGGTGTACAGTCGTCTACATCTACAAGAACAGAGCAGGTTAGATACATCACGTATTGATTGGTCTCTTCTAATATTTTAACTGTGAAAAGAGTGTGGTTACTTACTGATTTCACAGGACGTGCCGCTCCAGCCGGTTGCACAGTGACATTCGTACCCCTGGCTGGTCTCCTTGCACGTTCCTCCATTCGCACATGGGTTGGACAGACAGGCGTGTTCAGCTGTAAATGCAAACATAGACATATTTGTTACTTTTTTTTGTATTAGGTTTTTTATACGCCAAAATAAATATATTTACGCTTTACTGTATTCTAATTACATTTTTGGGGAACGCAGTAATGTAACGAATTACATTTTAAATTTGTGTACTTTGATTGCAGTTACTAAAGTCAGTGTACTTGCGTTACAAATTTATATTTCAGAAGAAAAAATGCTTCTTTTAAATCACGTTTTCCGCTAAAACGTCAGTTAATAAGCATTTGCTTTTAAATTGCTGGAGAACTCGAGCTGAAATGGTTGCTGTCGAGAGTGGCTGCTTCTTCAAGTGGAAATACAGACATTACTTTGATTTCATTGAGCATAAAAACAAAAATATAGTCTCTAAAGAACTTTCGACAGCTTTTAACTCGACCAGCAACTTGTTCAAGCACTTGAATAGAAAGCATTCACGACAATACTTGTCACCAAGGAGGACACTGGCGCCCAAAAACACGGCGGTCCAACTCCAATTGAATTTTTGTGCAGGATCGGGAGTGAAGGTATCTTCTAAATGTGAAGAGAAGTGTAGCTGCTTATGGGGCCGTTCACATATTTCGTCTTTTACGAGCGCAAGTTTGTTATTTCCAATGGAGGTGTGCGGCATGCGCACACATATTCGGAGCACATATTGCGCGTGCTCGCATTTTCCTGGCACACCAGTTAAAAACCATAAGTCATTCAACAAGAACTGACCAATCAGCTTCATGCTTTGGAATATACACATTTCGGTAGACTAATTACCTCAGACAAACACAGAACACCCAAACACTGCAGTGCTTTTTCATACTATTGATGTCAATGGTTACAGGTATCCAGATTTCTTCATGTTTTCATTTGTGTTAAAAAAAAGACAAACAAGTTTGGAACAAGTGAATAATGAGAGAATTGTAAGTTTTGGGTGAACTCTTTAAGTCTTTTGAATATGTCAAGCTGCTATGATCAACCCATTGTAATGTTTCTCAGTGAATATTAAATTACTGATAGAGCTGCTGTTTATTTAGCATTTTTAGGGTATATTATATATGTTTTAAAAGTAACTTCAAAGTAAAGTAATTAGTAATCTGATTGCTTTTTGCATGAAGTAATTAGTAATTTAATCAGTTTACAATTTTCCAGTAGCAATCAGTAATTTGCAATCTATTACTTTTTTAAAGTAACTTACCCAACACTGGTCTTTACATATTTAACCTAAAGTCATTTTGTACAAATCAACTCTCTTGTAAAGCCATGCAATCCTTGTGAACACAATTGGGTCATAGAGGTTTGAAACTACATATCGGTGAAGACATTACCTCTATTTTTGTGTGAACTATAGGTTCACCTCTGCAGTCACCAGAGCATGCTGATCTGACCTTTGCACTGTAGTCACATGATTGACCACAACTTAACAGTTAGTTTAGCTTTATCATCCAGAACGATTCTTCCTATGGTTTGTATAGGGGATGATTTATTCACCTTATTGCAAAATAATAAATTAACAAAATCTCCTTCTGTAATTTGCTCTGACTTAACAGTAAAAATAGGATAGTAACATTGATAAATCATTCATTCATTATCCTTTGGCTTAGTTCCTTATTTATCAGGGGTTGCCACAGAGGAATGAACCGCCAACTATTCCAGCATGTTTTACGCATCGGATCCCCTTCCAGCTGCAACCCAGCACTGGGAAACACCCATACATTCTCGCATTCACACATGCACTCATACACTAAGGCCAATTTACTTTACCCAATTGACCTATAGCGCATGTCTTTGGACTATGGGGGAAACTAGAGCCCCCTGGAGGAAACCCACGCCAACACATGGAGAACATGCACTCCACACAGAAATTCCAACTGGCCCAGCCGGGACTCGTACCAGTGACCTTCTTGGTGTGAGGCCACAGTTCTAACCACTGAGTCACCGTGCCACCATTAATAAATGATAGCGCATTTATTTTCACACTTCAAAATTAAGTGCCTTTTAGCACAAAACAAGTTATCTTCTCACCCCATTGGCAGATATTTTTTTCAAAGCATGTCACTTGATCAGATTTTCAGAAAACAAGATTTTGTTTCCCAAATCAGTGTATCTTGATTTAAGAACATTTGGATGTTTGTACTGGAAAACATTTTTTGAGGACACTGTCACCACACTGAGCGCCTGAATTTGGATTATATGAATCCAGGAGGAGGATGAGGAGGGGGGAAAAAAGCCATGACGGTCCATCTGGCACATTTCATCACTATACCCATCCAACCACTGACTGTCAAAACAGACGAGATCCACTGGCAGGACATATCATAACAGAGGATTAGCAGACCTGGGCGCCCTTCCTGACACTGTAGACAGTTAAGGCCCGAGTCTGACATCATCTGATCCCCCATAGGCCTTCTATACGCCCTTTCCCATCTACATTTATACCAGAACACAATGACATTGCTGAAGTAATTTAACTCGGTGTCGGTAACAAAATGGCTTTGTGTTAGAACAAGTGACTTGTGCCAACAGAAACACAGAAAGCAGCACATAATAGCTGTAAAGATTTATTAAACTAGAGTCATAAATGGGGAAACATTGAACAGCTTTTGGGTAGTGCTGTAAAATGTTTTACCTTTAGCAAAACAACAACTTCTTATTGGAGCAGCGTAAAGCTTTTTGTAAACGTTATAAACTTCAAAACAAACCATATTTAAGTGTAAAAAGCAATACCGTAACATGTTACAACACAACACGTCGTAACAACATGACCTGTTAGATAAGTTTTTGTCCTCCTAATACTGAGTTCAGACTGCATGATTTTCAAAGTAGTCGTGTCACAGATGTTTTCACACTGCATGACTATCTGAGGTAGCATTTGGTCGGTGCTGTGTTTACACTGCAAGATGGATCGGCGACAGGGGGTTTCACACTGCATGACTTTACAATAGGAAGAATTGCCGACAACTTTGTCTCGGTCTGCAAACTACGTCTCACAACCAAACATACGTGAGAAGTGACATGGAAACAACGCGAGGTCAATGAGAAAGAAGCCTTTAGTGGGGTAGAAAATTTACTTCTTTTACTCACTTGGCTTTTGAAGAGAATTAGCAATTTCTCCTCAACTTTTTTACTTTTCGACTTGGTTGTGATATTGCTCAGATGACGCATCAAGCAGACACGGGTGCTCCTGCCAAATTTACACTAGTTTTTTTCTCCATTTCTTGGGTCCAAATAAACTGAAAATGAGCGCTTTTAACTTCTCCCCCAACCTCCCGCTGGCCTGCAGATACCCATTCTAGTGGATGCTGCTCTCTGATTGGCTGCAGGTAATCGCCGAAGTTATTTTCAATCAAAACACATTTCACACGGCATGATTTGAATCGCCGATAAGTCCAGATATTTAGCATGCCAAATGTCTCACGAGCATTTTCGAGCACCTTTGATAGTTCATAATGTGTGATTGTTGCTCACGTGAACGAGCACCGATTTGCCTGTGATTTCAGGCATTTGTCTGTGATTTCTGAAAACCTGTCCTCAAAGTCTGAACTCAGCAAAACTATCCGCAAAATTTTGGTTTTAGTAGTTTATACTTTTGTGATATCGCAGCTGGAACTACTACCGTATGTTAATGATAACCTCAGGTACTGATTATGTGCTTTATTCAGTGTTAAATGTTACCAGTCTACCAGAGTTTGAATACCATTTTCATTACATTAACAACAATAGTGAAAGTGCTAGCAGATAGTTTACATTAAATTTTGAAAATAAAATAACTAGCTTATGTTTAAACATGAACGCTAAATCTCTGACATGTACTTTTAGTAATGTTAATGAAGTTTAATATTTATTATTCAGATTATAACCTTGTTGGGAGCGCAGTACACTATTCTGCTCTTCTGAATCTCTTTGGTATTTAAATGTTTGTTATGTCAGTATAATCTTGTCATGCCACGTGTTGCTAGGACACGGTGTAAAGTTAAACTGTGGTAATTGGAAGGTCAGGTATGGTTTGCATTTACGCATATGACATTTAATTCAAGGTACTACTCGTTTACATTTTATCAGTTCTTGGTTTTCCTTGGAATTGAACTCATCGCTAGTGAAATGTTCAACTGTTTGAGCTACAGGATTAACAAGGCTAATATAAACTAAGGAACAGGAAGACTTCTGAAAGCACAAGCATGACATTTATGCTCCACAACACAACCAGTCTCATCCTCTGATGGCAATCTGATGCATACTGCATATCAAATGACGATGAAAAAAAGCCATTTCCAATTGGTTTATTATTAAAGATGTAATGAGATCTATTTCATTAAGTATATACATGTAAATAATACATATAAATAAAGCAATGCTTGCTTTGCATGTCATTTCAAGTCTAATAGATTATCCTGAGCAGACTCTACTAACCTCACCAGATTTTACACAGAGACAGACTGACCTCGTTCACAGTTGATGCCCGAGTATCCGTCTTCACAAGAGCACTGGTACTTGTCAGGCCCTGTGTTGCTGCACGTTCCTCCATTCAGACACGGCTGGTGAGTTCCACAGTAGTTTAGATCTGAGAGATGAGAATATTTGTTATGTGTTTTGACTATTAGGAAACAAATGCTGAGACAGATTTATTAAAATGAAAGTGTGCTCACCTTTATCACAGAGTTGTCCACCCCAGTTTGTGTCACAGAGACACTGCCAGGGTTCAACGCAGGTTCCATGTACACAGCCTGGGTGAGGGATGCATTTATCACAGTATGGACCCTGCCAGCCATACAGACACCTGAAAGAAACAGATATACACTATGGTAAGGTTTTAGAAATGCAAAATGTCTATTAAAAACTGTTAAGCTGATTTTACACTGTTGGTATGGTTTGGCATAGCTCGAATTGCTTTGCAACAGTTTTGCATGCTCTTGATTTGCATTTCCACTGCAGTTTAGTAGCACTTAAGTGGGTAGGATTATTACTATAGTTGCACTGCCTCTACTGCCCTGACATCACTGTATTCATTCCGGATCAACCCATCCCAACCAATGAGAGGAAAGTCTGGACCTCCTGGTCCAATGAGGCTGACAATTCTCTCAGACCAAGCAGTGATAAGTAGTGTGCATATGTCACATTTTGGTGATGGGAAGGCTACTTTGAAAACTTGATTGAGGTGGTCCTTTAAAAATGGTAAAAAAACGGGTACTAGGTACAGAACAGTGGAAAAGCCCCCATAAATGAGTCGAACCAATCCGAATCGTACCATGTGGTAAAAAAGCCTTTTTTTTTTTTTTTTTTACTAGATTCATTTTTTTTTATTTTTTTAGAAAATGGCATATATCAGGGTTTCTGTAGATTTCACAAAGTTAAATTTAAGACTATTTTTAAGACCTTTATGAATGAAATTTTAGACTTATACAGGGCTAAATGCTGTATCCCAGTTGGAAAAGATTTTTACTTGACCTATCAAAAAATGATTATAATTTAATAATACAATAATAATAATTTAATAATAAAAATATAGGTCAGGTCAGTATCCTCAGCAATAAATAAATAGAGAACATTTAAACAAATTTTATAGTAAGAAAAGTAATTAAATGCTATTCTGAAATAAAACTGAGATTGGGATTGTTGGTGATTGTATGGGTGTTAATGGCCAGATTGGGTAGCTATACATAAACAAAAGAAAATTAAGACCTGTTAAAAAAGATTTAAAACCTACAACACAACATTTCAGTAGATTTAAGACTTTTTAAGGCCTGAAATTTAGCTTTTGAGATTTAGGACATTTTAAGACCCAACGGATACCCTGTATATAGTAAATGTAATCAACCCACAAAATAATATACAAGTTTACATTGGAAGCTGACATTAAAGATTTGTTGTAAATGAGAATATTTTAGATAAATACAGAAACACATACACAAACATATGTTTTTGTTTTGAATAATGTACAATGCGTTTGAGTGAAAAGTTCATGGACAAAAAATAATGGACAAAATCGATTAAGTCAGCAATGTCACAGTGAGTTCTCCAATAGTAATATAATAACATGTCATTTCAACAAACAGCAGAATATGTTCTTGTTTACCCTCTGAAAAAGTTCAAACGCCATACACCAACACCCCTTTTATGAGAGCTTTCTTTTTCAATTCTTTCATTTTGTCAGAAGGCGTCAGGGTGTAGAAGTATGTTCTACTATAATGGCAACACCACACAAAAACAGTGTGTAGTGATATTCTGAAGCATAATGTGCCATAATTGTACTCAAATCAAAACTTTGAGAAAATGGCTGTTGTTCAGGATGTTCGACACTGAGAGGTTACCCTTTTGTGAACTGTTTTAAAAGTTCACTCCAGTCCAATGGGGAAAAGGGAACCGCCGACAACTTCTCGTCTGATTATTTAATGCCAAGCCATGCAAACAACAAACAGCTTCTTTAAAACTCCACTGGGTCTTTTAGAGAGACTAACATTAGCTTGTGGCAGGACACTCTGTCTCAATAAAAGCGGAGCGGCTTGGCCTCGAAACTGCTCGGACCGTCTGGGTGGGGGGAAGAATTGTGTTTGCAGACTGCTCTATTGGCTAATGTATTTACGGCGGGTTCTTTTGCATTCTCACTCCTGTTCCCATGTACCCGGGAAAGAAAAAAATGAAAAGAGTCAGCCGCAGAATATCTTCAAGCCTGTAATTAAAAGCCATCTCCAAAACGACTCTGCGATAGCTCCCCACTACACTTCCACCTTACAATGGCTGTAAATAAACAGCCAAAACGATAACCTGTATCTTAAAAAAAGGAGATAGTAAGTCACTTGAGCACTCAGCCACAGGAAAACAGACCGGCCTCTAGGGAAAAAAGAAAACAATTAGCCCGAGGCGGCAGTTCAGCTGTAAAAATAAACATGGTGGTTGAGGAAACCTCTCTCTGTGATTAAAGGCAACTATTCTTGAACGTGCGAGAAGATTTCACTATGAGAAACCTTCACAAAAACACCGCATTTGGTCTTAGAATTATATTAAAGCAGAGATGTGACGTTAAATCTGCATGGCTGAGAAACATTTTCTCCTTGTAGGCCTCGCTGGTTCCGATTTAGCACAGTAAGAGCTCTTGTTACAACAGTTGCACAATTGGATGGTTGTGTGTTCTGGCAGGCTTTCAGTGAGAGATGAATAGGTAATGGGATATAATCATGCCAAATGTAACAAAGAGCTGAGGTTTTAGTATACACTGAGTTCTAGCCTTGATCTCTAATGCTTTCAAAAATGGTACAATGGCGAGAATTAGCCAAACAAACAAGGTCTTCGTAACAACATCAAGCTGTTGACCGGGTTTGAGCGAAAACATGCAAATAACTAACGAACCAATGGAAACAAAGCAGAAAAATCTCAACGTAAAACCTGCCAAGACTTGCCCTACCGAATAGAAGATTGGTTTGTTGTGCAAGAAATTCAATTTCCATTAACTGAATGACCCACTCAACACAAATGAGCAACACATGATGCATTCCTTTATGACGAAGCGCATATCTGCGGAAATTCTCATCTATAGGTTTTCCTTTTCAAGGAACAGCTTTGGGCAGCTATGGCTGGACAAAAAAATGCTTAATTTTGTTTTCTAGAGAAAAAAAAAACAATAGTTGTAGAATAAAACCACCATGTTATTTTATTACACAGCCATTTTGTTTACGACTTATTTTTTATGTGAATCAATGTCACAAAAGAAAACAACAGCACTTATGATCCACTCGGGAGCTATAACTACATACAAAACACACACACTTGCAGATATGCATCGCTTTCTCTTCCCCTGTGGCCAAATTCATACATCATTAGTAAAACAAGCAGTGCATTTTAAAACCCAATTAAAGGTTCAACTTGTTAGATTACGGTTTGTAGATAAGGCTTCGACATCTTGCCAGACAATAGCAAAACATTAAATAGCTATAAATAGCTTTGTGCTTCAGTCGTCTCCACAACATGGCCTTATTGACACTGTGCTAAATGCCAAATGCCCACTCTTGTAGGTGGCTGCCAGTAATCTGTGCTTTTGTTGTCTGTGGGAGCTATCAGACTTTGACGGGTCAAACAGGACACATGGATTCTAACTAGATTTAACCATGAGCCTCTAGTTGCAGTGAAAGCTTGTACTGTTGCATCTTTAACAAGGCTCGACTTGTTGCTCAAAATGTTAAACGGCAAAGCTGAGGACAAAATAAACCTGCTGACACAGTTTTTCGATGCATGAAATGGCTAAAAAATAAATGAGAAATATTGCAAATAACTTACTTGCAGCCGCCTGGTTGCTTGCATGATCCGTGTTCAGTGCTGCAGCCTTGTCTGCAGATCGCTGGAAAAGAGCGAACAGAAAAAAAGATGAGATTTGGGACCTTTTGAAATCACACAGTGGGCATCAGTGTCCCCTGTTCAGCCGTGAAAATGTTTCAGGAATGCATAGGGGTGGAATCTTTAAAACCCCTGTCCGCCCAACTGAATTCTGCTCTAATTTGAGGCCTGTCGTCAGGCTTTGGGTGCTGCTCTTTCTGTCTTGTTCCAAACTATGGTCACCCTCTTAAAATGGCAACTGTTTGGAAGCATTTAAGTCAGCATAAAATGCAGTCTTCGTTATTTCATCAGATGTATTCAGGTGTGCACAAATTTCATGAATTTTTCAGTACTTTGTGAATTTTAAATAAAGAAATAATATTTTAGTTGCAAATAAATAGATAATGTATAGATTTTTGTGTCAGTACATTTTTTACATATAATAAATGTTTTAAAATATGGTCAAATAGAACACTTAATAAAAAAAAATTATATTTCACTTATTCACATTTTATCTTTCAGATATTTCACAATTCTTCCTTTATTTTTTTTTTAACAAATTTACATGAGACGCTTCTTTAAAAACATTAAAAAGTTCAATATAAAGTACACTACCTGACAAAAGTCTTGTCGCCTATCCAAGTTTAAGAACAACAAATAATTACTTGACTTCTAGTTGATCATTTGGTATCAAAAGTAGCTTATATGAAAGGCAAAGGCCTCTAGATCATTACGCTTATTAATTATTTAATTAGGACAGTAAGGTCTGACTTTGCTTAGACAAAAGTCTTGTCACTAAACAGAAATAATGTACAGTATAGAATATAAAGTCATGGTGCAATGAAAAAAGAATAATATTGTGCATAACTCCCATGAGCTTGGAGGACTGCATCCATACATCTCTGCAATGACTCAAATAACTTATTAATAAAGTCATCTGGAATGGCAAAGAAAGCGTTCTTGCAGGACTCCCAGAGTTTCTTTGGATTCCCAAGATTCCTTGGATTCATCTTCATCGCCGCCTCCTCCATCTTACCCCAGACATGCTCAATAATGTTTAGGTCTGGTGACTGGGCTGGCCAATCCTGGAGCTTTCAGGAATTTTGATGTGGAACCTGAAGTATGAGAAGGAGCGCTATCCTTCTGAAGAATCTGCCTTCTCCTGTGGTTTATAATGTAATGAGCCGCACAAATGTATTGATACCTCAGGCTGTTGATGTTGCCATCCACTCTGCAGATCTCTCGCATGCCCCCATACTGAATGTACCCCCAAACCATGATTTTTGCTTCACCAAACTTGACTGATTTCTATGAGAATCTTGGGTATCTAATGATTAACTAGAAGTCAAGTTATTATTTGTTGCTTATACAACTAGGATCGAGGTCAAGACTTTTGTTAGGTAGTGTACTTTTAGTATAAATGTCAATACGGAAATGTCAAACATTTTAAAATCTGAATATCAGTTTTGTTTTTAAAGCAGGTTTTTTTATACTCTTCACTCTTAAGTTTTGCCTATAAAAAATGACTTGATCATGAAAAGTGGGCTAACAAAATCTCCAAGATACACCAAACAAAATTGAACTTTTAAGTGGCTTTTGGGGTCAGTGTCAGTCAAAACATGGCAGAATCAAATTCTTACCTGTGTTGCAGTCAGGACCCGTCCATCCTTCCAAACAAGTCTTGTTTCCATTCTGATCACAGGTATAATGTCCAAAGAACTCGTCACGGGGCCGGCAGAACTTGTTGCACCCAAAGCCGTAGTAGTGTTCAAGGCAGGTCACCCGGATTTGGTACTCAAACTGGGCGACAGGGCCGTTATGGGTGAGCCTCTGCCATTGTCGATTTGGGTTGATCATGCCAGAGTGGTACGCTTTCTCGATGAGCTTTCCACCTGAACAGTCGATGTGTGACAGTCAGAAAAGGCCTTGACACAATAACACCACACACTACTCTAGGAGCTAAAGGTTAACCAGGAAACTTTAATGTCTCGATATCTGGTTGCTCACAGATTACAGATATCGCTGGCCTTAAATGACCTCTCGTCTATAGCTGAAGGAAAAGCCACATTCACTATTAATTACATTGTGCAAACAATAAGTAATCTCATTGGCAGTCAGTGCTTGTGACATCAGTGAATAAATACTGTCTTGCACTCTCTCTGTCATTCACCCCAGTAAACTGAAACTATTTGCCACAGAAATAATGTTCACTCAAAAATTGCTAGTAAAATTTACAATTACAAATACACAGTGGTTAACATTGAATTTATTTAGATGTTTTTTCAAGAGAAAATATCTGAATTATTAATTTTGACTGTATATTTATCCAAAATGTGATTATATTTAAACAAAAAGTTATCCTTGTTACATCACATTATTTTTTGACGTAAAGGAGCTTTCACACAGAATGCATTTGTGCATTTAAGGCAATGACTTTGTACAGTTCAACGGTAATATATATTTCTGCCACACTTTCAAGATAAACATGATCGTGAAGATGCTCATGATTCTGTGTACATGATACAAGTATACAGTTTTTTTCTTAGGGCACCTCTGGAAATGAAGTTCATTTGTTGATGTCTTCCTAATATATTAGAGAGATGGCATACGCTGGAAACACCACAAATCTCACGTTTCTAAGTCTCTATTTACTATTCAATCAATTAAAATTAAGTTCTTATTTCTTATTTCAGTCCTTATTTTGGCCTCCAGCGATTATGAAAAAGCAATAACCGAGATAAAATGATTATTTCATATCCTTCATATCCTGCTCTTTCCAGTAGCCCACATTCATTCCTCCGCAAAGCCCATTTTCACACGGAAATAGGTAACATCATGTATTCTATTTAGTCACGTTTTTAAAATTAAAAAAGCGATCATGCTCCTAGAATAGAACACGGACATCAAAATGCAGTACTTAGTGATTATTTACATAATAAACCCTTGTTTGTGATGTAATAAATTAACATAAAAACTGCACATGTACCAGTAAATTGGATTTGTGAGGATCTTAAAGTGACAGTGGTCTATATTCCTGCGTCCGACTTTGCTTATCATTAGTAATCAAACAACAATCAAGCAAAAATCACTCACTGCTCATTACTATTATAAATTTAAATAAATAAATCCTGATTATGGTTTTTCCATAATTGAGCAGCCCTAGTGTGTCCTATTCAAAATTGTGCCATACATTCATACAGACCGGAAGACTTCATACTAGTTTGCTGATTTATATTAACAGACACTGATCCATATCTCCAATTAATGCTTTAATTATGCAGTCATTCCATTTTTATGACCAGATTCCGCAATGTTTTCCATATTATGGACATTTATGGCCTTTATACATTTATTTTAGGGCTGCACAATATATCGTTTCAGCATCGATATCGCAATGTGATCATTTGCAATAGTCACATCGCGAGCATATGCAATGTTGAGTCCGAATTGTATTTTATCATTTTGCAAGTGATTTTTGAGGCCTGTAGCTGTGTGAGGGTTTTAAAAGCATTAAGGCCTATGAAACTGTACCATTTGTAACATTTTATTGAACTGTTTATAAAACCATTTTGTGGTATTATTTTACATTTGATTATTCCATTACTGTATACTTGAATACAGTTTGACTCCTCTGAAAACAATAAAACAATGTTTATTTAATTTGTATATTTTTTATTGAACTTATTGAGGCTTGTACAGTAGGTTGTTTATTAAATTTTATGCAATCCTATACAGAATCATCCCAATCAATCTAAAATAATGGTTATTCAACTCAATTGTATTCATATCGCAATATACATCGCAGAATAAACAAAATCGCAATGTTAGGTTTTTTCAATATTGTGCAGTCCTAATTTTTTTACACCATGTTTACATAGAAAAACGATAGAAGTTACATAGCGGACAACAGTTTTGCATTCTGTGTAAACAAACTCTAAATAATAGTTAAAGTACATAGCAGCCTTTATACTGTATGTTAAAAAAAAGTTGTTTAGTGATAATTCTTGAGATTTTTGAAAACACCTGGATTGAAAACGTAAGGCTGTGTCCGAAATCGCATACTTCCATACTATATAGTACGCTAAAATCAGTATGCGAGCCGAGTAGTATGTCCGAATTCATAGAATTAGAAAATCAGTATGCGAAAAGTACCCGGTTGACCTACTACTTCCGGCGAGATTCTGAACTGCGCATCTCATGCACTCTGCGCTATCCCATGATGCCTCGCGAGAAAATTCGTGTATTGGGAGTGAAGCGACGCAACTCACAAGGGTAGGTCACGTGATTGACAAAATGGCGGATGTAGTGCGTCAGAGTTATATTTATACTACTCACATTCATACTGTATAGAACGTAGTTTTCTAACGACTGAGTAGTACGTTCAGTGCTTAATTTGTGAATTGCGATGTCCCGGAACAGATCGGGGTAACGGATCCGGCATGTTACCCGAGGATGGAGAGGTGTCGCGGATGAAAGTGAAGAGCGGGGCGGGAGGGTGTGGGTGTCGTGGACGAAAGTGAAGAGGGTTGGGGAGTCGCAGAAGAAAGTGAAAGTGAACAGCGGACGGGGGAGAAGGGCGATTGAGGAGGGGAATCGGTAAAATGAGGTGCCGGATCAGATTTCAGAGGTGCCGGATCTGGATTAGGCGTGTTCCAGCACAAATTAAGCCCTGAGTACGTTTAAATTCAAATGCAGTACCCACTGAGTAGTAGGCGATTTCGGACGCAGCCTAACTGTTTGTGAGACACTTACTGGAAACAATACTAGCAAATTCACCTGCATTCCCATCAAACAATCTGACCACACTCAAGCACACTACCAACCAATGATTTCATCCTTAAATTCTTAATACTATCATCAAAAATAACAAAAATGACTAATATTATTACAGTCATGTGAAATGACCGGTTTTTGTCACACCGCCCAACTGTGCTGTTTCTACTCGCAGAAGTTAAGGTAAACTGACAGCTCTAATCATTCACCATTTCATTACTGAATCTGACTAAGACAGTAGACTGTGAAATGTCAATTCCTCCCTTTCACACGAACACTTATCTTTCACCTCTTAAACCAAAAAAAAAAAACAATCTTCTCTGCAAACTAAATGCAACGTGCTATAATTTCCAGAGGGGATAGAAATAGTCAAAGAAAAGCGATAGCATTAGGGCAGGTGGGCCTATAGTTCATAGCACTCTGGAATGCAGAGGGTCATTGTGGCATTTCGCTTGCACCCTGAGCCCTGCGGCCCAAGCCAAGTGTCACGTCTTTACTACCTGCAGCCTGATCCACTTCACTGTGGGGTGAGGAAGTCACATTAAACTGACAGAAAAAAGCCTCCGTGCTTGCAGGACAAAGCCTAAGATAAGCTGCTGGCAAAAATGAAAAACAAATGACATTTCTTACTATAATGGAAATATACTACCAAAATGAAGGGTTAAGTAATAATAAAGAAAGAAAGAGAGATTGCAATCCCATAGAAGAGCTGATATAAGTGGAAAGTTCTGCAGATGATTCTACTGACAATGCACAAATTAAAGAACAGATGCAGCAGCTCTTTTTTCATAATATCCAATGCAATCTAACAAGGCTGAGCTTGCTAACAAGATAAACGAGGGTTTAATACAAGATGTTAGCAAATCTGGCCTCAAAACGTTCATTTAGCATGGATGCTTGATCAAAAGTGAAAGTAAAATGTATAATGGCACAAGACTTCTGTTGTTTTTTAACATTTCATTGATTAACCCTATTAATTGAGTAAGTCTACAAGAGCAGTGCAACTTTTTTAACGTTGATAATGTAGATCAGTGTTTCTCAACCATGTTCCAGGAGCACTGCACATTGTCCATGTTTCTTTAACCAAACTAGGGTTGTCAAGAAGATACTGGAATTCGGTAGCAATCGATACTCAAATGTTAAAAATTTACATTTCCCGCGAACATTTGGGCACGTTCTTCAACACAGCTGATTTGCCATTGGGTTTACGTGCTCAACAGAAATGACTGGGATTGGCCATAAAGGTAATCAGTTCACCAGACTCACCGCTGTTAACTGAGTTTAACCACAGATACAGGGACACTGGAGCATTTCAAAGTCACGTTGATCAGCTGGTTTGTCTATAAGCTGACATATGCGCAATCTGCTGATGAATCGCGGATTTAAAACACTCCAGTGTCCCTGTTTCTGTGGTTACACTCAGTAAACAGGTTACACTTAAAAATTCGGTCCCACTAATTTGGAATTCGGTACCAATCGATACTCAAATTTTAAAAGTGTACATTTCCCGCGAATATTTGAGCACGTTCTTAAACACAGCTGATTTGCCATTGGGTTCACGTGCTCAACAGAAATGACTGTGATTGGCCATACAGGTCATCAGTTCACCAGACTCACACCTGCTAACTGAGTTTAACCACAGATACAGGGACACTGGAGCATTTCAAAGTCACGTTAATCCGCTGGTTTGTCTATAAGCTGACATACGAGCGATACAATGATGAATCGCGGCTTTAAAACACTCCAGTGTCCATGTATCTGTGGTTACACTTAGTAAACAGGTTACACTCAGTAAACAGGTTACACTTAAAAATTCGGTACCACTAATTCGGTCCCACTAATTCGGAATTCGGTGCCAATCGATACTCAAATTTTAAAAATGTACAATTCCCGCTAACATTTGAGCATGTTCTTAAACACCGCTGATTTGCCATTGGGTTTACGTGCTCAACAGAAATGACTGTGATTGGCCGTAAAGGTCATTTTAGCAGGAAATGGGCGTTTTTAAAATCTCAGTATTGATTGGTATCGAATTCTAATATTGTGCAACCCTAAACCCAACACACTTGATTCAGATCATCTGCTCATTAGCAGAGACTGAAAGACCTGTAATGGGTGTGACAGACAAAGGAGACATCCAAAACATGCAGTGTTGGTGGCCCTCCAGGAACATGGTAGAGAAACACTGATGTAGATATGTATCTTGAGCAGCATATGTGCATATTAGAAAGATTTCTGAAGGATCGCTTGACACTAAAGACTGGAGTAATGTTGAATAAACTGCCATTTAAAAAATGTATTTAAAAATATAACTATTATTTCACAACATTTCTATTTTTACTGTTTTTCAGATCAAATAAATGCATCCTCTGTGACATCAAACTTTTAAATAGTAGTGTATATAGTACTTTATATGAATAAAAATATATCTGATAAATGTATCGTTCAAACAATCAAAGTAAACTAAGTAGAAACCTCTTAAATGTAGCAAGGCACATATTAAGAAGCATTTCAAAGTCTTGATAAAAGTTCTGGATAAACCATTAACACGCAGAATAAACCTGATAAATGCTGTAGAGTAGAAAACAAGAACTCCCAACATGTGCGCCTTTCTGCAAAAGCACCTTTGAACTCTACACATCTGAATGTCGCTCTATCAAAGCTAATGGTAACACAACCCTGCAGAGCTATTCAAATGAACTTCGCCAGACTCAGTTTAGTGTCTAAATGGGATTGTTTCTGGAGTGTTAAGCCCTGTTGAGGTGTAAGAAGAGAGAGGTTATAGCAAACATAACCTTGCGCTTAAGCTATGCACCGTGACAGAGAAGCCGTGAGACCTTGACTGCCAACACCTGCCATTAGTCATCAGGTATTCGGAAACATTTTCATAAGCATGAGGCCCCCTCAACAGTGTTTCTCACAGACACACAGACACACAGTCTTCCTCCTCTTCTGTTCCCTGTCCTGTCACACACACCTGTCAGCACATTTGGTTTAAAGACCAGTAAACTATGAGCGGAAATGGTACAAAAACAAACTTTAATTTCTTAGATTTCCTAAAGCTAAAACTGAAGAGGAAAAAACTGAAATAACCCAAACAAAGGCACTTTAAATGAACAATCCACTTGTTTTGGAAATAGATTTATTTTACAAATCATCTAGAGTTAAACAGTTGAGTTTCATCATTTTTTAATCCATTCAGCTGATTTTCGGGTCTGGCAGGAGCACTTTTAGCTTAGCTTAGCTTAGCTTAGCATTATCACTGAATGAGATTAGACAACTAATAGGTTCATTCTTAGCCATATCACATAATACAAACTTTTTATTTTCCATCAGTCTAACTAGACAGCGTATCAACTCATTTTTTTATTATTTTGAAGGAAGATACTAACGTTCTAAATCAGATTCAATAATCTAAGCTAATTTGCTCCTGCCAGACCCATAAATCGACTAAATGGTAAAACTCAACTGTTTATCTCCAGGTGTCTTGTAAAATGACTCTATTTCCAAAAAAATGGAGCGTTCCCTTAAATAGAGAGGCAAAACAAACATGAAGAAATCAAGTCAAACAAAAAGCGAAGCAACAGCAGCAGAATAGTGAGCTTAAAAAAATCCTGCTACTCACTTTCACTGGCGGTCTCATTATTGAAGTCCAAGGCCTCCACTATCAACGTGTAGGACCTCTGGAAGAGAAAAACACACTTGCGTTCAGCAATGAAACCAAAACACAGAAACATCAAAGATCATTTTACATCAACAGAGCTTTAGTCAGGGACGTCGACTCGTAACCAATAAACACCAATGACAAAATGTGGCCATGGGGACATGCTGAGAAATGTGCCGTGGAAGATCAGAGGAATAACTCAACCTTCACCCTATCTGATCTGGTAGTGCTCTCCAGAAACTTTGGACAGATGTAGTATAGTAATTTTACAATTCAGACTGGGGGAGACTATTGTTCAACCAATCAAAGACATAAGGAAAAATGTTGTGCCAAATAAAACGCACAAAACTTTTCCAAAAATGAACACAAATATAAATTGACAAATTAAAAAACACTTGTAAAATACAAAACAATCAACCAAATGGCAAAAAATAAACACTGTCTTTAAAAAAATGTAGTCACTTCCTGCTTCGCTTTCGATAAACTCAGTTTTGATTGAGCTGCCAGAGTTTTTGTTTACCTTTGTCAAATTTACGTTTGCAATTCTGAGACAAAGCTCTTGGGGACGCAGGCCTACCTGCGATTCATTCTTATTGGCTCAGGGGATTTTAATTGTGTCTCATTGAACCGGGAGTAATGTGTCACGCAAAACATCGAAGAAGAAGAGCAAATTTTAACTGGCATAAATAATATCTAGAAACGAGTGACAGACTTTAATATATATTTTTATCTTAATTTATTAGTATAGTTTCTTTCTTACAAGGAATGCAGCTCAAAGTCAAAATCCCCTTTGGAATGGTTATAAAATTAGTACACATATTGTACTTCATTAAAAAAAGGAAATAAAACCCAAGTTATAAAAAAACAGCAACAAATTAAACACATTTAAGCTTTTTATTGTTCTCGAACAATGCAGGATCGAGCTGTTTCACCCGATTCAAGATAATAATACAATTTCCTGAAATGACAAACCTCAGACTTCTTTTACATGTGTGTGTTTATTATGTGTGAGGATCTGTTGAATCACTGGGTTGTGTTTGTAAGTCTCATTGACAGTTATGTGGCATAAGTTCAGTGGTCATTGTAAGGACATTAAGTCCAGCATTCTGCATACTGCTAGTTTTATTATGCACAGCAATATATAACGGAATATATCATTGAGAATGGGAAATACACTGTATGAAGATGCTGAATGATTGTCATACTCGTATACCACATTATTTGGCTTTACCCAAGGTTCAAGGTTTGGTGAGAATGTCTTAATTACCTTCCACTGGTAGGTGTTGTAATTACACAATTAAGTACAGTATTAACTAAAACATCTCCATTAAGTCATACAAAATATATGTTTTCAGGCCACCACTTTTAAAACTTGGCATCTGAAATACAGATATAGCACAACTCAGAGTTCAACCACTCAACTTACCCTCTCTGCACCTGCAATTTTCCTATCTGAACTCTATACTGAGTTCTACAGTTAATGCAAATACTAAAAATGGATGCTTTCTATAGTGAACAACAATGTAGTATTGATAATAATCTTTCCGGTGCTATCCATCAATCAAAAGACATCTCAATGATGCACATTTCTGACAGTCACAGAGCTTCTAGTAGGCTGACCATGTGATTGATCAAATCCCATTTGTCGCTTAAGTTATTGGCTAATGTATGCTAATCTGAATGTCAGAATTCAAACTGTACTAGTTGACCAATAGGAATGCTAATTGTTTTCTCTAGGTATTATAGACCTCCTTAGTTATGTTAGGGTACATGTTTGGGAAAAAAATGTTTAACAGAATGCCTTGCAGTAAGGGGAAGACATGCTAATAAATTCCCACAATGCCCATTCAGCATCATTACCTCACATATCTGACAGAAAGAGTTATGCGCAGGAGAATAAAATGGCAGGTTGAAAGTGGACTTTTTTCTTTGAAAAACCCACAAAAATCCCCTTTCACTTCTCGCTTTCAGGTCTTTTGTGTGCTGCGTTTTGTTCCTCTTTTTCCCCACGGAGAGGAATGTGGAGTGAGGATCTGAGGGAGTTGCGGGGGGTGGGCTGCTTTTAGCACGACTCCAATGCAGGCCGAGATCTCTGGAGGGCTTGGCTACATTTCAGCACTTCTGAAACGCTTTGTCTGACTTAAGGTCATCATGGCTCTCACCGGTATCAGGTAACAAGAGTCACGAAGAGAGAGAAAGAGACAGAGATCGCTCCGCCTGAGAGAATAAAATGAGTGTCCATATCTAGGTTTTAGTGTTAGAAGTTGAATGAAAAAAAGCAGAAGTATATGAGAGAAAACGAGTGGCTGTGCGAATGCTCCTGTGCCAGAACTGAAGCGTCTCTTTTCGACACCTACTTGTCAGATTCACACACTCGTACTCTTGACGAGGCACCATGGAATTTCCAACATCACCAAAGCTCTCGCTGTCCATTTGCAGCAATGACAGTCTCTCTCTCTCTCTCTCTCTCTCTCTCTCTCTCTCTCTCTCTCTCTCTCTCTCTCTCTCTCTTTTTCTTTCTTTTGAGTCGCTCATGCCAGACCATTCAAACCAACCTCTAACTGTTAAAAGAGCTAAAATTAGACTGGGTCATTCTGATCTCCATGACCTGAAGAATATCTTGACAACCACCTCGCATTACAATACATCCCCTCGAGTGAAAAATGTCCATCAATTGTTGATCAAAATAACTTATTAATGTCTAATATTAAATTTAAATAATTTCTATTCCAATTTGTCAAAAAAAAATAAACCCTAAAGCCGCATTTAACGAAAGCATCTGAAATTATATATAGTAGTATCTAATTTAGAAGGGATGCACCCCATTTTTAGCCAGGATGCAATGGCATTTTCATTTTTGGCCGAAACTGAACAATGGCTAAGAATTTGATCTGAAAACAGGTAATGCTTGCCGCACAGCCTGGCAGTGTTCAGCACACTGTTTTCAATTTACTTCCATCCATAGCCACTGCATGGATTGGAATGACTTTCACACCAGATACGGAAAGTGCTGCGCTATGAAAACCATTCATTTTTTAAATTGTGTCATGGAAAGGCTGGTTTGTTGCTGCGTTGACAAATGCGAATAAGTATCGTGCATGGTCAAAGTTCAAAGTAGCTCAATATTCCGCCTGTGTATATACTACTGAACTCACATCCTTATCTATGAATGGACCACACATGCTCACCAGAAAAGCAAAGTTCACTCAAATACTGTGCTAACAGGACATTTCTATGTAGCATATTTTTTTGCTGCTTTCAATAGCGCTACTGTGGCAACGCTGGTAAACTATGGCAACACTGGTAAAATTATGTCTCTCGACTAGTTCACTGTCAATAAAATGTGGTTATTTTATTGGATTGTGTATTTTGAAATCGGTATAATTTACAATGAGTTGAGTTAAATTGAAAAAGTTGCACAAAATTATATTATTTAATAAAATTATTCATGATTATTACAAAGCAGTTTCAGTTTTTGTCAAACTGCAACCAGAATTTTCAGTTTCAGTCCAGAATTTTAGTTGCGGTGCATTTCTATTAACCTTATCCTTTGCGTACAAGCGGGCGCAGCCATTTGAATTTTTTTGGCTCGAGACTTCCAGTCTCGTTCACTTCTGTTCATTTTCAGATCTTAAAAACAGCCCATTCTGTTGCTTGATGTTGCAAATTGATTTTTTCTTATTATATGATTCTGCTTTGTCTGTATATTCATGTAAACACTTGTTTGTAGAGTGAGTAGTTTGACCGTTTTTTGCGGGTTATTATTCCTAGTCATTTCTCCCTTAGCCAGCTGAATGGGAAGTTCTAAAACGAGCGCAAAAACGAGCGCACTTCCACATTGAAGAATAAAGTCAATAATTTAGGCCAATAGTGTAAGGTATTATTAAGTGGGGTTGTGCACAATATTAAATTAAAAGCTGACATTATTTTACTACATAATAACTTATTTTAACCACTGATATAATGTGATACAGAATATGTATAATATTATAATATAAAATGAATATGTGATACAGATAATTTTAACTCATTTCATACAAAAAACACTTTAAAAAGGCATGATTCATCATCCAGGACATTCATCTGCACATACAGTAGCAGCAGTGCTTTAAATGAACTGTTAGGTTTTGATATACATCTTCTCTTACTTATCCAAGCTCACTTACCAACTACTAAACCATCACACAGTGACAAACTGATACAGCTGTCATTGTTATGTGCAAATATCAGTTAATTTGATGCAATCTGTTCCTCTTCCGTAGAGGTACACATTGTCCTTCCTCTCCTTGTCCACACTTGAATGCGTTGTTGACACAAACATGCAGTTGAATCCCTATTGAAGTGATAAATCTCACCAGTGTATGTACTGTATATTAAGCGCATGGATCATTGATTTCAACTGCCCTGCACTTCCACAAACCACCTCTGATAGTGCCCGCTGCGGGATATAACAGACATGTCCAGACATGAGCCAGTAAATCTCCCATCACACCAGGGGCAACAGCATAACTAAAAATGCTGATGGACTTAGTATACAGTCATGCAGTTTGCAAATGTTTTATCAAAAACGACATAATTCAGCATAAATGTGCCAGACTAACATGATTCATATGCATTTGAGCCTTCCATCTCTTGCATTTCATGGATGATCCACTGATAAAAGAAGTTAAACTTTTAAAAAGCTTAAAAGACTTTCCAGGTTTTTATTCTTTCCAATTCAGTGCTGTCTCAAGTTAACCTCAAAAATCCATGCTACATGAATAGCTCCCTTACATTGTATTCATGAAAAATGTTTTTGATCAGTTCATGCAATCCCTGGGAACCAAACACCCATGACCTTGCCAAAGCAAGTGCTATTCTGTTTTTTCCCTTGAAAGAGTTTCATTCCATCTGTTTATTTTAAGAGCTGGCAAATACGAGGCAAAATGGAAGTAATTAAGAAATAAACAGGCTAAATCAATGAAAAACAAACACACATTTTTTTAATTCAGAGGAGGTTTTAAGGGAACGGCTTGCGCTGGATCTCACAATCTGGTTATCAGCTCTGAACGCCTGTTGCCGCCATTGTCATTGACCTCAGTGTCATCATTGAACTCTCACTATGCCCAGTACCAATCTCCCAAACTTTCCATAGCATTTACCTTATCACTCTAGGCCTGCACAGACATCTGATAAGGTCTACACTCCCACTGAGCACTGATATGCGGCAAGTTCCACAAAGCGAGGCTCTTTGTATCATACATTTTTTTGCTTTTATCCCACCGCTTTGAGGTGGAACCCTGTCGATTGATGCCTCTTCTGGTAAAAGTGTGATTGCTAATAAGGAGAAGCTGACATGAAGAATGACAAGCGGCCTAAACAATGGCTCCGGATGTACTCCGCCAGATTCTAATCAATCAGAGTCAACAGGGTTTACATTAGCAGCTTGGAAAACTAGATTATGACCAAGAAAGTAGACACCCTTTTTTTGCCTTCCAGAAGGTGCAATCATAGAAGGGAAGCTTTTTTTTTCCTGGGAGATTCTTATCAGGAGTGGTGGCCGGAGATAAGAGGGGGCTCGCAGGGAAAGCTTTTGACAATCTTTCATTGCTCTCTCTGGTGTGGAAAATGAGACAGGCTTCTTCTGATAACAGGTCTGTCAGTCACCTGTGTGCATACAAGCGCTACTGGCAGCCATCTAATCTCCTGTCACTCACAAAGGTGATTGCGGACAGGGACTGAGTAGAGAATCGGATCAAACGGCACATCAGCTGTCAGATAACCAGTCAAAAGATGAGTATTCAAAGCTTGTTTCTTGGTAACACATGGCGAATCTGAACCAATTCATGTTTGAGGTGATTGAGAAAGGTTTGCTAAACAGAACATTAGAAGCACAGTACTGCACTACTTGACAATGGCCTAACAATGCCTCATTCAAGACTTTAACAAGAGGGAGAAAGAAACAAACGATGTATTTCCTTGTCCTACGGCTTGAGTAATTTGCACTTAAGTGCCACATCAGAAGGGACCATATAAAGCAAACATGTCATTATCCCCTTAGCTGCCCGTAGCTCTTTCCCTCAGGCTTTCGGACTGTTCACCTGCATATTTATTCCCACACCAATCCTCAGCCCGATTCTTTCCCACACTGCAAAACAAATTATTGTAGAAACAATTTTCACTCATAAATTGCTAGTAAATGTCACAAATAATTACAAAGATTACCTTGAATTAAAGCTACATTTTGAAGCTGAGGGACTGAAGTGGTATTTTCTTGTAAAGTGTACTTCAATAATCTTTGAAAAAATCATTTTACAGCACAATGGCATAGGAGAAATGGAGGGAATGTGCTCGGGGAAGCAAAAGAAAGACTTTCCAAATCTGGTTTGGATTACTTTTGTATTTACTTTGAAAGAGACATGTATTAAATACATGCATAAATACTAGTTTGGCTTTTAGGAAAGGGAACGGGTTCACAGACCATTAAATCGAATGGAAGATGGGACAGGAAAAAAGAATTATCCAATTTGTTGGTGAACCAGCTTTTTGGCTCATGCTGAGCAGACAGGCCCCAGGTGCATTCAGGGCCACGGGGCCAGAGAGCAGCGCTGTAATTTGCTGAAACGGCCAGTATGAGAAGTAAGGTCAGGGCTGGGGCGGGTTTGTCTAGGAGCCGATCTCATCACTGCTGAGTCGAACGCAGCTTCCTGTTGCTTGCCCTGGGCCGGCATTATTCCTGGACTGGCTCCATTATGCACAGTAATCCTCCCTGTAGCCAGTTTGGCCCAGCTATTGTCACCCCCTGTTTCATGTTCGCTGAAGCTGACTCTGTCTGGGTGGGCAATGCCTAAAACCCTCTCTCTCTCTTTGACTCTCTACATGCCTCTTTAAAAGCACAGGGCAAGCAAATGCAGTAAAAGGTGCTAAATAAATGGGTGGTATTCCTGTAAATGAAGGATTTAAAGTTTGGCGACGAGCTGTTGTGTCTGGGAACTTGCTGAGAGTAGTTACCGAGGGTTGCAGAGTTAAAAGATGCCATACCTAGTCTCCAGTCAGCCGTGACTGACACAAAGCCTAAACTTCAACTCTCCGCAGCTGCCAACTGAAAAAATAATTAGCGACCGACTGAAGTGTCCTATATCAAAATGTTGGATTTAATCGTAATTTTTATGATTAAAAGCAGCCATGTTCAATATGCCTTGGCAGTGCCTATCACAAAAACAGCTGGAGAGTTTAACATGCCCACTGATCATCTAGTACCAGACAGGTGGACAACTTACAGTTTAAACAGGGACACATTTCCTTTGTCAGACCGACAGTTTGTCCTTTGATTTTTTTTATCATTTTGACCTCGCTGAGAATGTGTCCACAATGACATCATTAAGCGAGCAGGTGCACTGGCACTCACGCCAACCGAGAGTACGAAAGGTCTGTTCAGTGTCCCCACAGTCAAGAGCTCCTGAGAAATAAACACGAATACAGGGGTCCCACACTTCCCGAACAATGATTTTACACAACTGCTCCATGACTTTTAATTTGCAAACACATTCGATTAAATTTAGATTTTTTACAAAACCGTGGGAACCATGTGCAAGTCTTGCTAAGCTGTTTCTGAATGGGGAATCCCAAACAACTAGTTGATTGATAGCCCCAAAATAGCTCCAACTAAAGTATTGCTACCAAAATAAACAGTTTAACGTTACACTACACCAAGCATTTGAACCTTTATGACCCACAACCAGACTCTCAGCCAACCCTGTGACCCTCAGTATGAAAAAGCCCCTCAATTTATTTAGTTTATAAAGCCAAAATGTGACCCTCATGTTGGCACGCTTCACACTGCATACTCCAATAAGGGATTCCATTACATTTAGTGCATATCACAACACACAGGTTTACTGCAAATCACTTGCAGTTTGAACTTTCTTGATAACATAGTTTATAAAAGTGCTTAAAACCCCAAGACTGCCATTTCAAGAGATCACGGTCCACTCATAAATTCTTTAGAGCTGCAAGACAAACATTGGTAAATCTGTCTCCTCTATAGAGCCTTAACTCACGTGCTTCACACCAAACAAATCCTCTTTTATTTGCATTCTAATGCAATGACACAAATGATGAGGCGTATGTGCAAGACGACTGTTATTTGACATTTATTTAGGAGGTTAGCTGACAGCCAAAAACAACTTTTAGGAGCCACTGAATGAGGAGTGAATTTACTGCAGGAATGAAATGCTAATTACTACGTTTATAAATGCTTAGTGATAAAACTTCAACCCCTCCTCAGCAAATACACACATAAAGCTACTGACGAAATGTAAGGAACTTTGGCATCAGTGCGTTGTTGTTGTTGTTTTGTTTACAGTGGTGCACACGATCAAAACTATCAGGTAACTCTATACACGTGGATCGAAATATTGCTAAAATGTATCACAAACGTTGCGTCATCATAACACAGCGTGACCTCGTTAAATATTTTCTAAAACAAGATGAGATTGAGAAAGAAGCAACATGTACTCACCGGCCACGCAAAACTGAAGGGTAAAACAATCCTTGACTTTTCACTGCGCGTTCCCTTGGTCGAAAATTTATTCCCACCGAGAACGGGCGTAGATCCAGTTCCGAAACTGCAAGCCCCAGCCGAGGAAACTCGCGATTGATATTCCTTTAGACAAACTTTAAAATATGTATCACATTCGTCCCGCGTGCATTTGCGATCCGCCGGGTTCCTCGCGCCGTCGCAGCACGCACCGTTCTGCAGCTCGCCGTTCGCGTTCTGCATCGATAAGATTTCCAGCTCGAAGTGCCCCGATGCGTCAGACACCTGTTGAGCAGAACAAACTTTAAATCCGTGTGCAGAAAGATTAAATTGGTCTCGTTGTATGGAGTGACTACAGTGTTGGAAATGGTCAGGCTATCTGTCAGTGTCAGCATACAGAACTGTTTGTGTGAGGTACAAACAAGAGTTTTTTCCCATAGCAGACATACAATATGATTTATTTTCAAAATATCTAACTTTTAAACAAATTACTCAAAACTATTTAATGACTTGAATCAAGACTCACCGTCGTCCGCAAGCATAACAAAAAGGCATGAAGGTAAAAAGCAGAAAATACTGAACTCCGTCGCAGAATCATGCCTTCTTGCTGGTGTTGCTTTGAGACTCAGAAGTTGTAGCCGCCTCACGGCTCTAATGTACTCCCCGATTTAACATGCACGGGTGGAGAACAACTTTTATTTCTTTCAGAAGACTATTTTCCAGTGTGTAGGAAACTGCCTCCTATTATCCCAGCGTATCTGAAATTCTTATCTTTCTTGTTCTGCGTCTCTCACTGAGCGGCGGGTATACATTACACAGAAGCCATGAGAGCGTTTGTCCGCGACTGACTGACTGACTGCGCATTCAATACACCAAGTTCAGTTAATGGGGGTGGCGAACGCATGCGTAATTTTAATATTCAAAAGTTAAAGGGTGTGGTTTGTGCGGCAGCCCCGCCCGTGTCCCCCCAGTCCCACAAGATGACGGGTTTATCTGTGTGACTTACAATGGACCAACCGCATGTTCTTACATCGCAAAAGATTAGTATTTTAAAGGGAAAGGAATGCAGAATTCTACAGTAATTAGCTAACCTCACCATATATGGTAGGACAATGTTTTATATTACTTACTACAAGTAAACTACAAAAATTATGGTCTGTAAAAACATGAAATATATAAATGTAGCATTAAAATATTTTACTGTGTCCTTGTTGCACATGTTCTATGCATTTACTAGTAATAACAACAACACATGCAAATTACTCATTACCTAAGAGTATTTACACTGTAACATGGACAACATTGTTTAACCAGAACTGCCACATCCATATATTTGATTTACTATCAGTTTACCCTGCTGAAAAAAAAACAGCTTAAACGTTGGCTGGTTTTAGCTGGTCGACCAGCCTGGTTTTAGAGGGGTTTTGGCCATTTCCAGGCTGGTTTTCAGCCATTTCCAGCCTGGTCGTCACCAGCTAAGACCAGGCTGGAAATGGCTGGAAACTAGCCTGGAAATGGCCAAAACCCCTCTAAAACCAGGCTGGTCGACCAGCTAAAACCAGCCAACCAGCTTAGGCTGGTTTAAGCTGTTTTTTTCAGCAGGGTACTCATGTCATATATGAAAATAAATAATATTTAAAATGCTTTAATTTGTATAAGATTGCACTATAAAATATTGCAAAACATTAAGATGAAATATCTATCTATCTATCTATCTATCTATCTATCTATCTATCTATCTATCTATCTATCTATCTATCTATCTATCTATCTATCTATCTATCTATCTATCTATCTATCTATCTATCTATCTATCTATCTATCTATCTAATCTGTCATATATCCATCCATCCATCCATCTATCTGTCGGTCCGTCCGTCCAGGTCAACATACAGTATGGGCATCGCCATGTCTGTCTGTCGGTCTGTCTGTCTGTCTGTCTGTCTATCTATCTATCATATATCCATCCATCCATCCATCCATCCATCCATCCATCCATCCATCCATCCATCCATCCATCCATCCATCCATCCATCCATCCATCCATCCATCCATCCATCCAGTCTTGTTTTAGGGTTTATTTAATCAGGCACATGAATTCTTGTACAGTGAAATGATGTTAAAATAATATTTTACTGTAAATCTATCGCATTCATCCCTCTCCATATATTTGTTCACTTGGATCAGTAACTCTGAGGCAGCAATAACAATATACATATCAACATCTAAAAATAATGCCTTGCAGATTGAGTTATTCAATTGTGGAAAGTAATTTAGAAACTAATACAATGTATTAGTGTAGTAGTATTGATACAAAAAGGGCCCTTCTTAATGCTGACATTTAGCATTTTATGAAAGAAATGGTTCTTGATCTGATGCCTCTGAGTTTTAGACTTCCCTGAGGCACTATAGCTGCACATATAATACAGTAATCTAGAGTTATTTGCCCCCAATTGCCCCTGCTGCCCTCTTGTGGGCATGGGGTAAATCTTTAAAAGCTGTTGTAATATAGAGGTTATATAAAAGCAAATCCAAACTTGAGTGTCTGCCAGATATGTTCTACTTTTCCAGATATTTCTCTGACGTTATAGGTCATGCTACAGGTCACACCACAAACCTTAGTTCAAACAGTCAAACAGCATGAGACAGTGGATAATCAGTAACTAGTGGCTTATTTCGCCACATCATTTTACAACCGCTGTAGTATGTGAAACAGGCAGGATTGTGGTATGAAATCGTCTGATAAGCAACCTCAGTTGGAGAAGTGCATTTCTACATGTCAGTCAAAGTGCTCTTTAGTCACAGCTTTGGGAGTCTTTAAATCTTGATGTTGAAAGATGGGTAAGGGCCTCTGTTTACATGCATGTCTGTGTTAAGAAGTACTGTACACTCTCAGAAATAAAGTTATGAAAGCTGTCACTGGGGAAGTACCTTTTAAAAGGTTCGTAACATATACTTATTAGTATTTTAAAGCAAAATTTTAGATACAAATACAGTATGTACATTTATGGTACCTATGGACCCTTTTACAATAGGTACACTGTAAAAACAAATAAGTTATTTTACAGTGAAAACGTAAAATGACTGTTAAATTATAGACATTTACCGTAAAATAATAGCCGGTAAATAACAGAAAATTACAGTAAATTTGTTATTTTTTTATTTTTTAACCTTTTATTGTGATAGGATTGTCATAGGTGCTATATGTCGGCGCACTTAAGCACTAGGCTATTGGTGCCAAAATATCCGTTATTTACAGTTTTTCTCAGTGGCTTTGGTGCATTTCTCACAACACTATTTACATTTGCACAACAGTTAATGCAGTTCTCGAATCAATTAGTACAAACTGCAAAACCTAGTGGATAACCTGCAAAAGCGTGTCACTTGCTCAAAATGGATAGCTCATTCCTCAAAAGCAAGTATTCATGTCAATGAAAGTGTCAGTGTCATCAAAATGAAAAGTCCTGACACCATTGTTTATGAACAAGATAGTCAAATGGCTTTGTCATGTTTTCATTATGACAGTTTACTCTGGACATTTTTTCCAATGCAAAAAAGTCAGATTTTTGTGACACTTCCTGAAAATGTTCAAGACAGCACTATATACTATTTACACAGCCAAACTATAGTAAAGTTAGACATCACTGCATTTAGTGAAGTATCTGAGTACAAGACACTGAATATGTATGTTTCACATTTTTACTGCATTTGCTCTTTACAATTCTAATTTATTCACAGCATTGTGCAAAAGAATAAACACACTCTTATTTACAACAAACATAAACTCCATTTGACTAGAGCTGTGCACAACTGTAAACAATATTGCAGTACATATTGGAACTGAACCTAGAACATACACAGGTCTGTAAATCATTCATCAAATTGTTCAATTTAGAAGACATTTTCAGAAAAAAAAGATTTAAATTTTTAAATAAAATTAGCTTGACAGATTTTGAAAACTAGTTCAACATTTTTGTATGTAATGACTCAAGTAATGAAATGAGGACTATTAGTTTTATATGGAATGACTATTCAGCATCCACAAGTTTAGTTAATTTTGACTGACATGACATAAGCAAATGATAATGTTATAAACAGCAGAGAGTTGTATGAAAGCAGTTGATGCATGTCCAAAAGCATTCGCAATTTGTTGGAAGGAATGAGAAACTGCTACTATGATGTGCACAAATGACTAATTGTTTTGAGAAATGCATTAACTGTTGAGCAAATGTAAATAGTGTTGTGAGAAATGCACCAAAATGACTGAGAAAAACTGTAATGTTTTTTTTTTTTTTTTTACAGCAGCCCACCCCAAATAACTGATTTTTTTTTACAGTGTAACTAAATGAGAGGGACCATTTTTACCCATATCTGCCAACACTCCCGTTTATCCCTGGAGTCTCCCGTATTTCAGACCCGTCTCCCCCCATAATCCCCCCCCCCCCCCTATGCTATTTAAGTTATTATTATATGCTATGTTATTTAAGCACCTCACCCCTATCCCTTCCAGGTCTCCCGGATTTTCAGAGACAAATGTTGGCAGGTTTTTTTACCTTTATTTCTGAGAGTGTTATAGCACAAAAAAAACAGTAAAAATATTGTTAGTATGCTAATACATTAATTCTTAATAATATTGTTGAGCACGATGTGTTCCTATCCACCTAAAACGCACATCATTAGCTACGTTTCCATCCACTTATTTTTATGAGCATTTTGGATATGCGCATAAAAACGGCCAAGATGCGCATACATTTTGAAAATGCGCATAAAAAACTGTATGCGCTTAACTGAGTAAGATAAACTTTTTATTCGATAAGAAAAGATGCGCATAAACTTTTATCGAACAAATTCTTGTATGCCCATTAAAAAAAGGTCATGTGGTTTTGTTATAAGGGATCATGTGATGATAAAAATGTTTGTAAATGGATAAACCAGCAGGCTAACAGCATTGTAAAACATCTGACATGTTGTTTTGGTCATTCTGAAACACCTTAACCATTTCAGTATTAGTGTTATTAGATTATTAACTGTCAAGAGCACCTGTGCTGCACGTCTCATGGCTTCAAAGGCCACTATGCATTCATTGCGCGTCTACATGCTGTCTTCTGAGGCGCAAGTCATTTATTAAATAAAGAAAAGATTGATGCAGCTTCTCAGAGTTTCACAGCGCATTTAAAATCACATTTTGCATACTACATTTGGTTCGAAACTTCTTTATTACTTTGCATGTTAAAAAATTATGTACTTGATAGTATGGGGGTGTGTAGTCAAAGTCGTTCAAGGCGATTTTAAGATTAAAGCAACACTACGCAACTTTCCCTCACCTTGTGGTTGAAAAGTGCAATTGCTAGCAAAGCAGATAGCACTGTTTCACTTACAGTATATAGGCATTTTAGTGGCTCATTCGTATGAATTTGTACAATCTCATTGGTACATTTTAGTACGATTCATCCCCAATGAGGTGTAGGGTTAAGGAGGGAGTTTGGGAGTACACCTCCTTTTAAATATCATACATTTTCATACGAATTAAATCATTTGAGTTCATACAACTTAGTCACTTTTCTGACAATACGTCAATTTCATGTGTATGGTTTTGCTGGCAGGGATGGATGGGGCTGTGTACTGGATCGCTCACCCAATTTTTACTTAGCTATACTGTAATTTATCTAGTTAGTAATAATAATATTTATCAGTAGTTTTACTTTAGGAAACCTACATTTTTATTAGACAAAATAAAATATTGTGATTTCTTGATTAAATATAGCAAAAGTAGAGTCACTCGTTCAGATTATCCAGTTAGAGCAAAGCAAAAGTAACCGATTCACTGAATTTATAAACTGAATCAGGAAACAAATTTAGTGGTCCTCAGAATCTCAGCATCACTTCATCGTTTATTTGTCATTGATTGCTTTATGATTATTATGAATTTGACTGTTTACATACAGTTTTCTGTTAACTATCTTGTATGGAAAAAGGCGTATTGGAAAGAATTGTCAGTATTTATTCCTTTCAGCGCAGAAAAAAACTTCAATTGGTTTACTTAATGGTCTACTTTAAGTTGAGATTTTTATTTGATATATAACCTTTTGCCTCTTCACCTTTATATTGTAATGACAGCAAAATCACAGCCCTTAATAGTGTGTGTGGCCACATAAAGGAGATCTATAGCAAGTTGAGGGCAAGATGCCAGGCTGATATTTCCTGTCGGTGAGGTTCAAGATTAAAGGTGCTCTGGACCTTTTGTACCGACCACTGTGCCTTTAAAAGATTGTGACCCCCAAGAGAGGTCTCAGGTTTCTCACTGCATTCAAATAGCCACTCTGTGTAATAAGGGTTAATTAGACTATTTAGACCTCAAAACTTGAGCGCTTTCCTCTCAAAGGGTTTCACCCATTTTGATATCCGCATTCACATTTCATCTGGGATGCCAAAGCCTTGCTTTTGAAAGTCAGACAGGTTTGTTGGATTTAAGCGAATGCTTTTATTAGAGAATCTTGACCTGCCACATTTAAGATGGTGCTGGTTTAAACATGACTATGGATTAGTAAAATTAGTCCTATATTATAGAGAATATCATGTTCAGTCTGCTATTGCAACATCCAAAGTTGTTTGAAGAATGTAATTTGGAGATTTTTGAGTTTTTTGAAATGATACAAAACCTGGAAAATGTTTTTGCATTATATCCTGGTAATAAATGTGGACATGATTTAAAACCAGGCCCACTTGTTTGCTGTCAACTAATGGAAATCTAATGGAAAATGAAGGGAATTTTTTTTTAAAAAAGCACAAATGTTTATTGAAAACACAAATTGAAACACAATATGGCTTTAATCTTTTCAATTCATTATTATTTTTTAAAGATAACCATATAACAATGATATGAAAACACTATATTTCATATCAAATTTGAAAATACAATTTTTGTACATGAAATCTCTTTTTTTAAATTTGAACTTTTTAAAATAATGCAATAATCTATCAGGTGTATTCTTTAAAAAGAGAACAAAATTAAGTACAAATGATTAAAAAAGTAAAGACCTATTCAGATCTATTTCCAAAAAAATGTTTATTGCTGTTAGTTTATTCTAATTTAATCTAATTTATTAATGGATTGCAACTACTGAATTATTTAGTAGCTACAACAAAAGTATTAAAAACTAAAAAGATGTTAACCTGTTAGCCAGCACTCACTTTTGGTGATTTACACCTGCCTAACTTGAGCCCAGTGAGCTATATGAAGTAATGAAAAAGAAAAATTGCATTGTGTTCATTTTTGTTTTTCATATACAGACACAAGAAAACATTAGTGTAATGACATAGAAATATACCTTGAAAGCCAAGTGTCTCATAAGTTAATATTTCAAATTTGATGAAGATAGCATGCAAAATGAGATTTCTGCAAAAAGTTTTCCAAGACTATATTGATGTCCTTCTCACCCTCATCGTCAGAGGCACTTTCTCAAAAATGACCTTCCCAAACTAAAACAGTAACAGTTGCTGAAAAATTTGGTCTGCATTCACAGTTCATGTATCTTTGGAAAGAAGACACTTTAGGCTTTATTATCCATCATCTAGAGTTTATAATGAAAAAAAAAAGTTGCAGATGCTTAAGTAATGTAAAAAAAATATTGCACCACACTAAACATTTGATTATTTCATAAACAAATATATGAAATTAGTCCTGGAGCAATACAGAAAAGTAATAGGTCAAAAGCCACGCATCAACCGAGTATATATTTTGAATTTGAGGGCAATGACATGCAAAATAGTATTTCTGGATTTATTTTTCTCAGACAATGTCTTTCTGTCACACTTTATTTTGATGGTCCGTTGCCAACTGATTCTCATTAGCTTATAAGTAGACCGTTAGGTGGGGTTAGGGTTAGCATAAGTTGACATGCACTTGCAAAGTTCATCTAAAGACTTAATGTCTGTTGAAGGAGCAGTATTAGCAGATATTAAGCAGACAGTCTACTAATACTCAAATGGACCATCAAAATAAAGTGTTATCTGATTTTCTCCCTCTCCTTGTTTGTAGAGAAGCAGTCTGATGAACACATGTACTGAAGGTTTGTAACAACCATTTTAGTAATTTCACATACCACTCCTTTTTAATTGTAAAATAATATACAGAAACGTATAGTGAGTGGTTTATTTGAGCACAAAAAGTACATTTGTGTGAAATGAGTCCAGCAAAAAAGTCTTACAAGAGTTGTTTTTTGTCCACTCACTCACTGACAGAAACTAGTTCTGAGTCTGGAATATCTTTTCCAAAGAGTTTGCTGTAGGCTGGTGCTTGAAACCCACTCCATCAGAGATTCAGCTGCCTGGCTGTTTGTTTGTGCAAAAATACAGAATTAGGATTTTATCGTAAATAATTCTAAATAAAAGTAACAATGTTGTGCTAAAATAGATTCAATTCATTACAAAAGTCATTACTGACCAGCACCAAAACAGCACCACATTGTTAAGAAATTGTCCCAATTTTGCTTTCAATTATTTAAATATATTATTTATATAAAGTTATGAAGTTTCGACATGTTACAAAATGTTTTTTGACTGTTGAAATGTCTAATGACTGAAATATGTTTGGTAACACTTAAAGTATGTCATATTATCTTATTCTACTATAGACTACCAAACAGTCTAAAAAAAGTTGTTTGACATGTTGTACTTATAGTCAACAGAATCAGTTTGTCTAAAGAGCACCATCGGGATTACATGTGTCGTCTACCAGAAAATATTCTTTCAGTCTTTTTACTTCAAAATTAAAATAATTTCTGAATGAAATAGTTTTAATCCTACACATTATTCCCATTGTAGCTGTGTGTGTGTGTGTGTGTTTTATGACTTTTACATATCAGCATATCCACAGGCCAGGACCTGTGTTTGTTAAGCTGCCCCAGGGCTAATGTGATTTGAGTAATGACCACACAAGTGAGCCGCAAACCTTTGGGGAGCCCAAATTCAACTGGGGACCCGAGATGTGTACGGGTCATCAGATTGAACTGCACTTTTCCGGTCCCGCTCTGCCTGCTCGCCTCCTTTTTTGCATCCTTGACTGGGATCAAACCAGGCAGTTATGGGCTCCTAAATCACGCCTGAAACCAGGAACAAAGGGTCAGATGGCTGTTGCTGAGATGACTATCTATTGTCTGACACTCACTTCTATATACCAATCCAATTACTTAAGCTTGTTGCCACCTCTCATGTTACACCAGTCCGGCCTGACAAGAATGTGGTGGAACAGATTATGTCCTTAATAAGAAAACCCATGTGCTTTCACTGCTGGATTCTGACAATTACTGACTGATGGTTTTTTTTTTTTTGACTCTGAACCATGTAGTTGATTTTTATTCTTAAAGGTGCTATATGTAACTTTTTGACTCTTCGAAAGCATAAAAATTCCATAATATGTTTGCAGATATTTAAGAAACATGCCAAGTGAACATACTTGTTTATCTGAAAAACAATGCTGAAGTCAGATATTCTGCTTTAAAAAAATGTGTTTTCTGTGGCAGAACGCTGTCTTTGTTTTGGTTATTTTAAATGGGCCAATGCCAGTTTAGCCAATTACATTTCAGCACCCCGAGTTGCCTTGGTGGAAAACCGCATATTTCATTCATTCATTCAGAAAGGCTCTGAAAGCATGCGTCTGTGACCAAAATGCAATCTCCGGTGGATAGTAGCCGACTCCGAAATGAGACGCAGATTCAGAGTTCAACATGAGGTTATAAATTATCAAATAATATAAATATTACGAACGTAAACATTAGGTGAGCAGGTTACATTCTAACATGTCTAAGTCATGTCATGTCTTAACCATAGACTGTAAAAGATGTGGACGTAGTATCTGTGACATCACCCATGGGTTTCTGAAGAGCGCTAATAAAGCTACAAGTAGGCGTGGCCACCCATCGCCATTTTGTTCGCGTGTCATCGCACCGACCGAGGGTGACCAAACAAGGGCAAAGAGGCGGAGCGTGAGCGGAACTACAGACGCCTGCTAGCATTTTGCTTAAACAGGCTTTTCTTTGGGAGAAACGCTTAGTACTTCATTATCTGCGACTCACTTGTGTTCTGACCACATGTACTTGGTTGTGTACTATATGTATAAAGTGTTTAGTCTTTTAAAAATTCTGTTGTAATACATTGAGTGGCTAAACATTGTTCTTATGACGTTTTTCTATAGAAGGAAAACTCAAATTACTTCCAAACACTTTGAATATAGACTGTGTTAGTAAATCCAAGGCTATTTATGAAATCCAGGCAAAACACTGTATGACAACGTTTCAGATGACTGTTCTAGAGCCTACTGCTAATCAATCTGTCAGATTCTAGAGTGCATTCAAGTTCTAAAGAAAAATATAAATAATAGACGATCTTAAGTAAAACAAATACATAACTTTACATAATATATAATTTCACTCATCTGGGAAATGGAGGCCATGTGAATGGTTTGTGAGCACAATTAAGTGCACACAGTATGCCATATCATCTGATAATTGTAAGAAATAATTCCAAAAAGCAACCGACTGTGTAGAGCCACATAAAACAAAACAAAAATACGATGTATAAGCCGAGTTCAGCGGCTAATCAGCCGGAATCAACTGTGAAGTGACGACAACCAGCAAGACCTAGCTGTCACTCAAGTGGCCATGCCCCTAATTATGCAGACTTAATATAACAATATAAACTAAACGGATGAGTTATAAAAAAAAACATTCACCCCCCTCACAGTTGTCATGAGGGGTAATATCAGCTACATGAACCAAAATCGCTCTTTGTACAAGGCTGTAAACACCTTTTATTCTGCTGTAAAGCTGGCCATTTTAACAGTGGGCTCAATAGAAATCTGTTCTTTTATGGAGCCAGGACTAGTGGAACTTTGAAGAATTGCAGTTTCAGCGAGAGGTTGCCGCTTTTTTTTGTTTTAACAACACGCTTTGTGAGGAGATACGCAGTGATAAGCAATTTGGCAGTTTGCACCAGACGAAACACGACAGAAAATTAAATACAGCTGTTTAGAAGCACAGAATATGCACTAATTCACTAAATGGTAAGGTTTATAATCTAATGAATACTAATTAAACCTCTTTAGCATTATTAAATGTAGATGCTAAATCACTGATATGTGTTTAGTTCTGAAGTTCAATTTCAAACTGTTTATTTTATCTTCAAGATCTGAGGCAAACTATCTGCTACTGCTGCTTTCAGTAGTATGGCAATAAATGTCATGTAAAATGGCATTTAAACTCACATTGTTAGCATTTAACACTGAATAAAGCACATGATGTGTACCTGAGGTGATCATTGTTTTCTGTGAGAAATAGAAGCTGTTTCTAATATATCAATTTAAGGTGTTGGTTAGGACAAAAACTCTTTTTAATATGGAAAATATTCTCTCTATCACGTGCCGTTGCTTTTATTTAGAACATGATTTATATAATTTGCCCCTGTCCTCAATCTGGCAACCTGTGATTGCGTTTGTTTTGATCCAGGAGTGCAATACCTAGTTCAACCACTGGGTGTCAAATTTACATACTGCACCTTTGAGTAAAAATGGTTTACTCACTTTTTTGTTGTTTTTTCCTTATACAGATCTAGGTTGGTGGTCGTTGCATGTTATATTTAAGTTTACGGATGTGAAGGGTTTGAAATGAGGATTTATAAAAGATCAGTGTTGAGCATCTTTAAAGTGCACACAGCTGGACGATGGCGAAACAGAACATTGTTGGCGCATGATTTTACAGAAATCAAATGTCTCTCGGAAAAGAATGACGAACTAATGTTGATCCAAAAATAATACCATTGTGCACTGTCAACATGTGACTCAACAGAGAAAAGAGAAAGAGAGAGAGAGAGAGAGAGAGAGAGAGTAAATAATAGATGCTGAATCTGTCTGTGTTGGGAGAGGAAGGTGGAACATGGAAGAAAGATATATGCAATATGGCATTTTTGAATTGAATTTTCATCATTAAATAATGAATGAATTTGATTATATGTCTATCCACATATTCAGTATGAGAGATTAGTCAATTATGCTTTCTCCTAGAATAAATATTTTAAAACAATCACTGTTGTTTCTAAGATTAGGATGTAATTTAATTTCCTTCCAGGATTATTGTTTTAAACATGTTTTGATTTGGACTTTAAAAAAAAAGAAAAGAAAATTGAGTCAGTACAATTTATGTTTATGAAAATTCTCTTATGATAATTTCTTTGTTCAAAAACACAATAAACACAATATTATTGTGAAATAGTATTACATATTAGAGTGATGATTTTCTAATTTAATAAATGATAAAATGTCATTTATTCCTGTGATGGTAAAGCCTAATAGACTTTAGTGTCACATGATCCTTCAGAGGTCATTCTAATTTGCTGATTTGGTGCTCAAAAAACATTTGCTAAGAGCTGGAAAGTTGAAAGAATTGATTTTAAATGTACATGTTGCAGCACTGTAAATCTGTTTACGGTCTCTTTTAACCAACTCAATGCATCCTTATTAAATAAATCATAATAATGATGATGATAATAATAATAACCATAATAATAATTACTATTATTATTATTATTATTATTTAAAATCTTATCAGTCAATTCTCATGGTGTTTTGCTCAAAGGTGAAGACCCTACTCAATGTTACTGCACAATTCCTCTTACAGTAAAACACATTTTACTGGACTGTCCTGCTTTAAACGATTGCAGAAGACTTTTTGGTCACCCTTTATTTTGATGGTCCGTTTGTTGTATTTAAGTTACATTGCAACTACATGCCAACTAATTCTCATTAGATTATAAAGAGACTGTTAGGTTGGGGTTAGGATTAGGATTAGTGTAAATTGACATGTAATTGTAAAGTTTCTTATAGTCAGTTAAATGTCTGTTGAAGGAGCAGTATAAGCCGATATTAAGCAGACTGTCTACTAATACTCAAATGCACCATCAAAATAAAGTGTTACAAACTTTTTTAATGAAATGAATTCTCTTCTGTCTTAAGGACATTTATTAGCATTAAAAAGCTTATTTAATTTATGCATTCATTTGTTTGATGATTTTAATTGTATATTTATTATTGAAATGTTCTTGCCATGAAAATAGCCTTGGTTGCTGACATGGCATTAAATAAAAAATACATTACATTACATTTATCAGCCATATATATATATATGGAAGATTTCAGACACTTCACCTAATTGAAGGAACACCCATATGCAGATTTACAACTAATGCAAACTGTATAAATTATAGTCATATTCTTTTTAGAGACTGTGTACAGTATTTGTACTGAGAGTAGTTTATATAGCTCCTCATCTCTTTGAAGGTCTTTACGGCTGGTCAATGAGGTTGTCTTTACTGATGGTACTTTGTGAGGATTGGGATAACTGATACTGGCCAGATGACAGTAAAAGACGACCCAGTAAAAGAAGATGTGTTTGATGGAGAGAGATAAAGTGCTTAGTAACATCTTTTTACTTTACTCTTTTCACTCACACTTTTGGACTATTTACTTTCTGTTTACGTGAGCAGCTTTTACTTAGATGGCAGAGACGGTGGGTTCTGAAATAAATATTATTCTCCCTTGAAACATGGGACCTCAACTGTTATTTTCAACATTTATTTAAAACCAGTGAATAATGGACATTTCATTAGTGACTGTGGAGTCGCAGATGGAAAGAAAGATGTAATCAAGGTTTATGGCTAAGTTGACTGCGTTTAAAGTTTTGGTCAACTTTTTTTTTGATGATTTTATAAATGTATGGGTGAAGTATATCAACGTCGCAAACTAAGTCTAATCTTTTACCTGGATGACATCTTATCCTTTAGAGATCTTGACGTAGCCTAACTTGTAATTATCAGATTAAGGCAATGGTAAAATCGAGCATTCTTCACTTTCACATGTGCAATTAGTGTTAAAGAAATGTGGCTTTCATTACTGGATTATCACTCGCGTATGATAGGGAACATTAGTCTCGTTAGCCAGCTTCATTCTCATGATGAGATTTCCAGAAAGGTCAGGGTCATGCCATCTGACCTCTGTTATTCTATCAGCATGAGCAGAAACTGACCACTCATCAGTATGAGAGGCTCCTTTTCACTTGTCAAAAGAAGGAGGCAAAGTTTGACTGGTTAAATGGATTACAGCTTAATTGTTCTTTATGAAATGCAGCTTGTTTGTATGTGTTTATTATATATATATATATATATATATATATATATATATATATATATATATATATATATATATATATATATATATATATATATATATATATATATATATATATTTCCCAAATGATGTCTAACAGAACAAGGAAATTTTCACAGTATGTCTGATAATATTTTTTCTTCTGGAGAAAGTCTTATTTGTTTTATTTCGGCTAGAATAAAAGCAGTTTTTATTTTTTTAAAACCCATTTTAAGATCAAAATTATTCGCCCCATTAAGCTATATATTTTTTCAATAGTCTACAGAACAAACCATCATTACACAATAACTTGCCTAATTACCCTAACCTGCCTAGTTAACCTAATTAACCTAGTTAAGCCTTTAAATGTCACTTTAAGCTGTATAGAAGTGTCTTGAAAAACATCTAGTCAACTATTATTATTTACTATCATCATGGCAAAGATAAAATAAATCAGTTATTAGAGATTAGGGATGCTCCGATCGATCGGCCGAAGATCGGTATCGGCCGATAATCACATTTTATGACTCGATCGGTACTCGCTAACTTGGCCGATCTTTCGAACCGATCACAATTGATGACGTCAATGCATGAGGCTGTACACGATGAGTGGGGACGTAAATGTTTTGGCGCCGCAGTCATGTCATCACCGGTGTAGAATTATTATGACGTTTCGAGAAACAATGAAAAATTCGCTAATTGCGGTTTATGTTCCTAAGAAATCTCACGTGGAGGAGCAACATCCAAAACATTTAATACAACGAACCTGATTCGGCACGTAAGAACGAGCCACCGCGATTCCTATGGTGAATACGAAAAACTGTTGACTGCAAAAAAGGCAACGGTAACTAGTAATGCGACTCTCACTCAGCCATCCATTACAGACATTCTGAAAAAACACGAACTGTACACACCAGACAACAAGAAAACTAAGGATATAACCGCGAAGATAATGGAATTTATATGCATTGACTACCAGCCTCTGTCAGTCACACAAGACATTGGATTTAAACGCCTCATTGAACATCTTCAACCATGATATCAATTGCCACGGCGCAAATATTTTACTGATGTTGAAGCATCAGAATCGGGATTGGTATCGGCCGATCAGCATGACAAAAAAAATCAGTACTCGGTATCGGTGGCAAAAATCCTGATCGAAGCATCCCTATTAGAGATGAGTTATTAAAATTATTATGTTTAGAAATGTGTTGAAAAAAATCTTCTCTCCGTTAAACAGAAATTGGGGAAAAAATAAACAAGGGGGCTAATAAATCACGGTGGCTAATAATTCTCACTTCACCTGTATATATATTTTTTGGGACAGACCAAGAGATTAGAAATAGCTGATAGACTGACTGATTCCAAATCTGCTTAGAAGGTGTTATGTTGTATCACAGTCTACAGTCTTACTTCTTGTCTGCCACAAGTCTATGACTTTATCCCCTGTGATGTCATATGGAGCTGTGACATTGTTAAAGTCTTCTTCTTCGGCTGTATGGTACGTCAGTTTTGTAACCAGTATAGGGATCCAAATGGATTATGGATGAGAGTGAGTGTGTTTGTAGGTCTGTGTGTCATTAGACTGTGCTTGTAGGCCTGTGTGTGGCAGTCAGATTTGGCGTTGAGAACATGCTCAATAATCCAGAGTTTTGATCCGGTCATATTATAGGTGGGGGCAGAGATGACTTGTGTGGCCTACGCACACACTGAGTGAGCCGATCATCCCCCACTAATGCTAATACCGAACACTGTCGTCACTTCTAGCTCTCACTGTGCTCAACATTAACTCTGTCCCATGCAGATGGAGGGAAATTTTGTTTATGTTTGTATTATATAGTTACCATGTTTAGCTGTAACCACTGGGGTTTAGACTATAGCTATATACAGTTGAAGTCAGAATTATTAGCCTCCCTTTTAATTTTTTTCTTTTTTAAAATATTTTCCAAATTATGTTTAACAGAGCAAGGAAATTTTCACAGTATGTCTGATAATATTTTTTCTTGTGGAGAAAGTCTTATTTGTTTTATTTTGGCTAGAATAAAAGCAGTTTTTAATTTTTTAAAAAACATTTTAAGGTCAAAATTATTAGCCCCTTTAAGCTATTTTTTTTAAGATAGTCTACAGAACAAACCATCGTTATACAATAACTTGCCTAATTATCCTAACCTGCCTAGTTAACCTAATTAACCTAGTTAAGCCTTTAAATGTCACTTTAAGCTGTATAGAAGTGTCTTGAAAAATATCTAGTCAAATATTATTTACTGTCAGCATGACAAAGGTAAAATAAATCAGTTATTAGAAATGAGTTATTAAAACTATTATGTTTAGAAATGTGTTGAGAAAATCTTCTCTCCGTTAAACAGAAATTGAGAAAAAAAAAAATAAACAGGGGGGCTAATAATTCAGACTGTATATAAGCTTATTTTAATCTGAAAATCATGTTCATTCATTCATTCTTTTATTCATTCTCCTTCAGCTAAGACCCTATTTGTCAGGGGTCACTACAGCAGAATGAATACTATTCCAGCATATGTTTTACATTGCAGATACCCTTCCAGCTGCAACTTAGTACTGGGAAACACCCATACACTCTCACATTCTCGCACATACACACACACTCGTACACTTTTAGTTTATCCAATTCACTTATAGTGCATGTCTTTGGGATGTTAGGAGGAAACCCACACGAACACGAGGAGAACATGCAAATTCCACACAGAAATGCCAACTGGACAAGCCGGGACTCGAACCAGCAACCTTCTTGCTGTGAGGCGACAGTGCTAACCACTCTAAATGCATGCAAAAATGTCTCATCGAAACGGTACAGTGAAGTAATAATATTGGAAAAAATGCAACCAGTCAGTGGCGGATCTAGGAATTTTTAAAGGCAGGGGCCAAGGTGGGGCACCAGTTTATAAAGGGGCCCAAGTTATTTAGTTGGTGCTTAGGTTTAGAAGATATAATTACTTTTGTCCTAATAAAATACAGTATATATTACTATATATAGGCTTATTTTATCTTTTCAGGGGTTAATTTCATATCTACAAATAGCAGAGATGTCAGAAAATGTCAGAAAGAAAATAGTTGGGTTAATAAATATGGGAAACTGGGGAGTGTTGTAACATGGTTAACACTGACCATTTTAGTAGTCAGAAACTACATATTCATCTATATCATACTCTCCAAGATCCTTTTAAGCTTACAGGAGAAGTTGCATGTGTGTTTGAGCCAGATTGTAGGGTTTATCATTATTTTATTTTTTAATTTTAAGAAACTGATTCTCACAACGAACAAATGTTTGTTCATTAGATAAAAAAATTATTATTGAATAAAGCTATTAAAATTATTGAATAAAGCATTCATTAGATAAAAAAATACTTCCATAATCTAAAGAAGCTGTTTCATTAGTTTAGTTTTATGCTAAGCACTCAAGCTATCTTCAATCGCACATGCTAAAAAGTAACTATGTTATAGCTGGTGCAATTTGTTAAATTTCTCTTTTTTGTAGTGTGCCTAGGCAGAAATCCGTCAGATGTTGTTGGTTCTGGATGCGCAGACTCTTCATCTGAGGGCATCTACTGTACATTTGCTAGAAATTGGCACAAATTTTAAGCTGACTGAACACTTAAGAAATGTACACTATCCCTGTAAACCCACACAATTTAACAGTTTCTTTTAAGGTTAGTTTAAAGTTACAAAATAAATATAATAAATATCAAATAAATAAATAAATATCAAACATAGACACACACGCTTGTATACATGGTTTACAAGCTGGAAACCGGTACCCATTGACTTCCATATTATTTGTTTTTCCTACTAAGTCAATGGTTACAGGTTTTCAGCTTTCTTCAAAATATCTTCTTTTGTTTTCAAAAAAAGAAAGAAACTTGATTAAATTGGATTACTTTTTCATTTTGGGTGAACTATCCATTTAATTAAAGAAAAATCATCAGTTCACTTGTTCTTTATTAAAGTTTTTGCATAAACTGCAGTGTTGTTCACCAAACTGAAATAACTTTAACTCTGTATTCTGGCTTAATCTCTGACTGTGAAGAACATGTTCAAGTGTGTTAAGTCCTAGCCTAATGCACAGCTATCATTTGTGGTAAATGTCATGATGAATGATGCAGCTAAAAAGCGGATTTTTTAGACGTGATGTTTGGCATCAGATATCAGGTCACATTCAGTAAATGATGTCCGTCATTTTGACAGATTTGCCCTCACAATTGTTCTGTAACCTTCTTACAGTGATAAAAAAAGCACAGTAATTTTAAACAGAAAGCGTTCGTGTTGCACCGTGAACAGGCCCGGATTAAGAATTCAGAGGCCCCTGGGCACAATGTCTTGTAGGGCCCCCTACAAGGCCGCACCCCTATAGTTGAATTAAAAAATAAGATTAATATAATATTTTTAAAATAAAGTTAATCTATAATATTTTGCCCACATTTTTTAAATAAATGACATAGTACATATATTTATAGTCAACAAAGATTTACCTGATTTTAAAAGCATTTAAAGCACACTTTGATTAAAAAAAAGTAATATAACAAGTGAAAATTAATGGATTTTAATATACTTGTTCAAGTTCACTGAAGCAGTACTAAAAAATTATATTTAAGGGTATTTTTAGGTATAACTTCTACAAATTTATAATGCGTTTGATTTAAACATAACACCTCTCCAATCCAGATCTATGAATCTGAGTCCTCAATACACACACTGATTAATGATTCCTTCTGTCTCCCTCGTGATAAAGAAGAGTAGGCAAAAAACACTTGATTATAAAGCTGAAAGTATCCGAAATCACACACACTAAACCAGTTCTCTCCTGTCTCTCTCCTCTTCAGGGGCTTTTTCTGTCTCTCTCTCCATGAGGTCGGAGAATATGGGTGAAGCAGGGCGACTAACATTGTAAATACAGATTAATTATACTAAGATGTCGCTAACATTTAACACCAGGTGGAAAATAACTGTTTATAGAATATTAAATGTTATTATTATCCTTATTAAATACCCTGTGACTCATTTTATATACTTTATTTAAATTTTTTAACAAAAACATTTCCTTCCTATTGAAAATAAATGTATTTCCAATCTGATATTTAATGGGGGAAAAAAGAAGAACGCGTTCATCAGACCCTGGATTCGAACCGGTTTCATGATCGATCACCTCAAAACATGTTATCATGCGCTTTACGAGCTCCGCCACTGCCACCTGCTGTCTACTGCGCTCTTTAGTTATGTTGTCTCTGTCGATAAAACGGCGCTGGCGGGAAGCACTTAACTAGCTTATTCCAACGAGGTGCGCTATTTGCACTTAGCCTAAATAGTCACTCCAAAATCAGCATTTTTTTCCCCCCTCGCAGGGGCCCCAAGTGCGCACGGGCCCCTGGGCCTGTGCCCATAATGCCCATTGGTTAATCCGGCCCTGACCGTGAAGGACAGCACAGAAGCCGTCTTTGCTTTCATTGTCGATTTCGCCATGATTTCACCCCTTTACCGTTGACATAACAACTCAAAATGCGTATTTAAAATAGCGCATTTATGACAGCTATGAGTGGAATAGCGGAAAACAAACCTTGCAACTCGATCAATGAATGACAGTCTACTCGCATATGACTATCAGTTTTGGTCCGTTTTAAAAGCGAACTGTACAGTAAGCAACATTGTAACAATTAATCCCCGTTTGGGAAAAAGTCGATCTGCAGGGATGAAAGCACTCGTCATACAAGAAAAATAGCTGAAGTAACCGATATCACCGGCGTTCAACATGAATTAAAGCGCATCTTTATGTCCGAGCTCTGATATAAATCAGCAATGACTTAGAGGAGAGGGGCACAACAGGGACCAACTCGATTTAAACGGGGGCCGGTGCCCCTGTGGCCCCACCCCTAGATCCGCCCCTGCAACAAGTGTCCGGGTGGCACAGTGGGTAGCATGATCGCCTCACAGCAAGAAGGTCGCTGATTCGAGCCCAGACTGGGTCAGTTGGCATTTCTGTGTGGAGTTTGCATGTTCTCCCCGTGTTCGTGTGGGTTTCCGCCGGGGGCTCCGGTTTACCCCACAGTCCAAAGACATGCGCTATAGATGAATTGTATAAGCTAAATTGGCCGTAGTGTATGTGTGTGAATGCAAGAGTGTATGGGTGTTGGGTTGCGTTTGCATATGCTGGATAAGTTGGCGGTTCATTCTGCTGTGGCGACCCATTTGAAATGAATTTTGTTTTGTATATTTTTTATTTTTAATGTATCTTTTGTTGGTCAGTTATCTACTAGATAAACAAGAATAACAAATAACATTTGAGGTGAAGCGCTTTAAAACAAGTCCGCTATGCTTCAGCGCCAAAACACGAATTGCCGTGAGATTGTGTTGGTTTGTTAAATAAAATAATAATCTAGCCTAACTAAAATGAAAGTGAAATATTCACAGTTTTGGAAAAGCCTATATTAATGACAAATTTAAATAAATAGGACATGCTTTTGCAAAACAAACTCTGTTGGAAGGATGAGGGAACTCAGAAACTCGTGAGAATGGAGATGTCTGCATATTTGTGGCAGTCTGTCAAATAAAATTTCTTTAAACACCTTAATATTTTAGAAAAGGTAGTTAAAGTTTACCAATGATTGAGTTTATCCACCCATGACCCACCTATAAGTAAATATGCAGCCTATTTTTTAATTACCTGACCGGCAGCCCCCGCTGAGATAACTGAGAAATGATGTGCTCCTACTGCAAAGTGTCACCCATGTGACGGAACTCATCGTGAAGAGCGAGGAAAAAATTAAACATGCTAGACTTTTTGTGATTGTGTCGTGAGGCGTTGCAGGCATGGTATAGACGAATTACCAGTTTGTAAACATTCAGGATAAGTGCGCAGTGAGGTTGCAGAAAAAAACTGGGAGCGCTAGCATTTACAGCGAGGGAATGACATCCGATGCGGTACAGACAGAGTTTGTTGTTGTCTTAGAAATAAGTTATATTGATAACATATTATGTATATATATATATATATATATATATATATATATATATATATATATATATAATTTACATAATGCTTTCAGGTCCATTTGCAATAGCACCCTCCCAATGGTTATTGGATAAGACGAAATGGCCAAGCATCCAGTCCGAAATATACAACTATTTCATTGAAACTCCAAGTGATTTTACAAGAGAGAAGTTAAAGGCCTACAAGTCTTTGGATGCCAACAATTTTGTTCTGTGCGGTCATGTGCAAGAAATAATGTTCCGTCATTACCAGATTCAAAACTTTGTAGTGCTAAAAACCGAGGTTCTGCCTAGCCAGAGACAAGGAAAGAAGACAGAACTGTACAAGGCCTGAGTAATCTATAACAAGCGAAACAACTGTATTCTGACAGCGAACTGCACCTGTACAGCAGGGTATGTGAACTTACATTTTTACATTTCATTCTAAGCATTCAGTGTCAGCAGTTTAATTCATTATTTAATTTAATTCATTAATGATTCAGCATAGCGGGAACATACCTGATATGAAATGAGAACTGCAGAGTCGAGCATTTTTAATTAGGTCGTCACTCCATTCAGATCCCTTTTAGCCAAAGACGTCTGCGGTTGCCATTAAAAGCCGTGTGGTGTACGGTAAAAGTTATGTTTTCTAATTTTGGACTTTCAAATTTTTTTTTTTTCGCTCTTTTTTTGCAACCGGGAACCCGTGTGATGTAGGTTGGTAATTTCTCTATAGGTTGTCATGAACTATGCCACATTACAAGAGAAGAAACGATTGAATCTTGTGTGACGATGCTCATTTGTCGTTTGCGAATCCCCACGACACCCTATGTCTAGGAAATCTTAAGCTGAAAGATAGTGAGTGAGAGGGTTCAGCAGAGAATGAAGAAGCAAACATATGTTAAACTGATTAGAGGATGTTGGCAGGGCATAGTAAACAAGTCAAATGGCACACTGTTTTCTCAGCAATAAGTGGGCCATCTCAAGTCCTGATGAATGCTCTCGCTTTATGCACATAAGTGGCTCTACTGTACATGCTTGAGCCATGCGTGAAGGGTCGCATTAGCACAGCTGTGTGGGAAACCCATGTCGTCGCTAAAACCTCTCGTGCCAAATGTCCTCTGTGTCCGGGCTAACATTAGCGTGAGAGAAAAAAAAGTGAGAGGAAAAGAGGAAGGAAAACAAGTGTGGAGCTGCTGGCACTGTGATGGTAATGGTAGGAATGAAGATGATTGATGTGACGAGAGAACGGATTGAAGGAAGTGAGGAGCGTTTGCTTGTATCTCTCTGCACGCTCTGCAATAACTCTCCCACATCGGCCTCTCGAGACTCAAATCTGCGGGACTTTGGGAGGGTTCCACTTCACTAGCTCAGGGTGCCATGTGACAGATTCTCAATGAGGTGGAACTGTGTCCTCCTTGGACAGGAAATGACTTGCTGGGCCTCGTGAGGCTAATTATTCACATTTCCCATCCACAGGAAAAGGGGGTTTTGATTGACTTTATCAAGTGCTTCCGTCGCCATTTCCTTCTTGGTTGGTCTAATCCTTTTATCTCTTTCCAATACACCTTTGGATTCATAAGGATTAAACTTCTTAGGCATCTAGCAATTCTGTGATTATTCATGTTGCTCTTTTTGTGTTTGACGGAAATAGAAAATTGACTTTGGTTAATGCGTACAAATATTATTTATTTATTTATTTATTTATTTATTTATTTATTTATTTATTTATTTATTTATTTATTTATTTTAAACAGGAAAAGATTAAAAGATAATCGGGCCGGACTCGGCATGAATGCTGTTTTTCAACAGGTTCCTGCTCTGCAGAACACAAAACCATTCAGACATCCTTAACATCTCATCCATCAACACATGAGAACAGTACAAACAATCACCACACATGCAAAATGAAGAGGAAAAAGGCTACTATCTCAGTGGCTACAGCGATAGTTGACCATCAGATGACGAGCATGGGATTTTTTTATAAAAGTCTCAGTGTTGGTATTGTTTTTAGATGTTGTGCGATCTCATTCCACGAAAGAAAGATCTCTGTGCATGACAGTTTTTAAAAGCCAGTAATGGCAAATATTAATTTGTTACAGATCTGGTGGAATGATCAGTCCTTGTATTACGTTTTGGTACTAAGCACAAAGGATTGCTGAGGTAGAACTATTTAAAATTTGATAGTACAGTTTAATCTCTTTGTTTATAATGTAATTTTGAAATGATAAAGCATTATCCGGAGCATTATCAGTCCATCCAGAAAGTCTATTGTTCTGTTAGTATAATTTATATACAGTTAAATTATTAGCTCACCTGTTAAATTTGAATTCTTTTATATTTTTCCCAAATTTCTGTGTAAAGGAAGGATTTTTTAATGCATTTCTAAACATGATAGTTTAATAACTATTTTCAAATAACTGATTTCTTTTATTGTTGCCATAATGACAGTACATCATATTTTACTAGATATTTTTCAACACACTTCTATACAGCTTAAAGTAACATTTAAAGGCTTACTTTAGCTAAGTTCAGGGTAATTAGGAAAGTCAGGGTAATTAGGCAAGTCATTGTAGAAAAAATTAATTATTCAAATTTGTATAAAAAATTGCTTAAGGGAGCTAAAAATATTGACCTTAAAATTTTTTTTTTTTTTTTTTTTTAAATAAAACAAATAAGACTTTCTCAAGAAGAAAAAATATTATAGGAAATACTGTGAAAAATTCCTTGCTCTGTTAAACATCATTTGTGAAATATTTAAAAAAGAAAACAAAAATCACAGGAGAGCAAATATCTTTGAATTTAACTTTTTTATTTATTATATTTATTTAAATATTTATTATACATTCTATTGTTTCTTGTTAGATTGATTTAATTGTATGATCAATCATACAAATAGTGTTGCAGTGCAGTGTACATATTTTAATGCAATATCAAATTTAAGATTAAATATGTTATTGATTGTATATTTCCTGAAATTTTTTGACTGCTGTTAATTGGATTAACTTTGATTGTATCTTCATACACATTGGGAGATGTCTCATACTTACCATTTGGGAGATGTTTCATACTTATGTATATAATGTAGCTGTGTACTAAACCTATGTTGTACTGTATGTTTAGAGTTAGTTATGTATAATTCTTAGAATTAGGTTCCACATTGCTTCAAATATATTCATCTGGAGGCAATAAGTTATTAATTCATAAATTTCTATAATTTTTTAGATTTATTGTTCATACGCAGGTTGGTCTGATCTTAGCCAGTTAGATGTAATACATCTTAATGCTACAGAAAGCAACATTTGAAATAAATAAATAATTCTTCTTCCCCCCATGCTCTCAGGCAACATACCTAGAATTGCCACAGTCAGGGGCATAGCAGACATTTTAAAAGTGGTGGGGGTGGTAAATGAGATCCAAATGAGATCCAAAATTGTACGTTAATTTTATTATTAATCACCTGTTTCTAAATGGTCTGTCTCTAAAAGTGAGGGGGGCATATCCCCCTCATCCCCCCGGTTGCTATGCCCCTGGCGACAGTTGGATCACAGGGAATATCAATACAAAATAGGTCTCCAAGTATTTTATAGATATCATCCCAAAACTGCTGTAGTTTTGGACAATACCAAAACATATTAAATAACAAGTAATTAAATCTTTAATAAATAATTGATTATACTAATTTAATATTATTTTTAAATACTTTATTTGGTGTCACAGTAGTGCAGTGGGTAGTGTGATTGCCTCACAGCAAGAAGGTCACTGGTTTGAGCCTCGGCTGTGTCAGTTGGCATTTCTGTGTGGAGTTTGCATGTTCTCCCCGTGTTCGTATGGGTTTCTCCGGGTGCTTCGGTTTCCCCCACAGTCCAAAGACATGTACAGTACAGGTGAATTGAATAAGCTAAATTTGCCTTAGTGTATGTGTGTATGGGTGTTTCCCATATGCTGGATAAGTTGGCGGTTCATTCCACTGTGGCAACCCCTGATTAATAAACGGACTAAGCCGAAAAGAAAATGAATGAATGAATGAATGAATGAAAACTTTCTTGTTGGTTGTTGACAATTTGTGCAATGCGACACCAATGATATGCAGTGCAGTATATTCTGTAATGATATTATTCAGTCAATATAATAACACAATAATTTTTTGTAATACAAACCACTCCAGTCTTTAAAAAGCACTACTTTAATATAAAGCTATTAATTGGCCATCAGCGATCATGTCAACCAATTCAAGTTCCTCTGATCTTCACTGTTTCACCTCACAGCTGTCAAATGTGTGCAGAAACCAAAGCAAGGGGTGCATGAGATCTTATAGCTGATGTTGCTACTGCAGTTCGTTCAAAACAAGACTTTTCACTTTCACTGAGGATTAAGAGGTAGTTGTGCCTGTGTAAATGTTGGCTCAGTGTCGTGTGTGTTCTTTCCCCCAAGTGTGTTTACACAGTAATGGCTCTGCTTGCAATGAGAGATGTGTTGCTAATTAACTTGAAAACACACTGTTAAACTGTCAGCAATCACCGTTTCAATGTGCAGCTATTTGCTTTAAAGCTGGAAGGAAGTTATGGATTTCTCTGAGGATGCAGCGAGAGTCTTACTAACCCAGTTTGCCGCTCACCCACCCGTCTGCCCCATTAAACAGCTAACGGTGGGAGGCATGAGAACTGTCAAACAAACTTGCCTTCTCTTTCTCCTGCGCTGTGTGAAGAAATGCAGCCCGGTGCACTGATAAAGAGCCCAGAAACTGACGCTTTAACATCTTGTTCCTGCTGAATTTGTCATAAAAGTGTTTACACTATGAAGTAGAGGGCTTGTTGGATTTAAAGCCCTTCTTCAGCACATCATTAAACAGGTAGAGCCTCTTGTTTGGAATTGGGAAGATAATACATTATCCTTTTAAATATGTCTACAGTACAAGTGCATATTGTAAATCATAAACATTTATGTAATTGTCAAATTATGTGCGTTCAAGGATCTTCTTTATGGGCTTTTTGTGGGGCATTACAGTAAAGTATTGTGAGTATTACAGTAAAACATGATTTTATTATTGCTACAGAAGTAAACTAATACCACATTTTGATGTTAAGATGGTAATATTATAATTATTTATAATTATACACTCACTGGCCACTTTAATAGGTACACCTGTTCAACTGCTTGTTAATGCATATTTCTAATCAGCCAATCACATGGCAGCAACTCAATGCATTTAGGCATGTAGACATGGTCAAGACGATCTGCTGCAGTTCAGACCAAGCATCAGAATGGGGAAGAAAGGTGATTTAAGTGGCTTTGAATGTGGCATGGTTGTTGGCTGGTCTGAATATTTCAGAAACTGCTGATCTACTGGGATTTCATGCACAACCATCTCTAAGGTTTACAGAGAATGGTCAGAAAAAGAGAAAATATCCAGTCAGCGGCAATTCTGTGGGCGCAAATGCCTTGTTGATGCCAGAGGTCAGAGGAAATGGCCAGACTGGTTTGAACTGATAGAAAGGCAACAGTATCTCAAATAACCACTGGTTACAACCGAGGTATCCAGAAGAGAATCTCTAAACTCACAACATGTCAAACCTTAAGGCGGATGGGCTACAGCAGCAAAAGACCACACCGGGTGCCACTCCTATTGGCTAAGAATAGGAAACTGAGGCTACACTCCGCACAGGCTCACCAAAATTGAATAACAGAAGATTGGAAAAACGTTGCCTGATATGATAAGTCTCACTTTCAGCTGCAACATTCGGATGGTAGGGTCAGAATTTGGCATCAACAACATGAAAGCATGGATCCATCCTGCCTTGTATCAACGGTTCAGGCTGCTGGCGGTGGTGTAATGGTGTGGGGGATATTTACTTGGCACACTTTAGGCCCATTAGTACTAATTGAGCATTGTGTCAACGCCACAGCCTACCTGAGTATTGTTGCTGACCATGTCCATCCATTATGACCACAGTGTATACATCTTCTGATGGCTACTTTCAGCAGGATAATGCGCCATGTCATAAAGCACGAATCGTCTCAGAATGGTTTCAACATGACAATGAGTTTGCTGTACTCAAATGGCCTCCCAGAACTCAATCTAATAGAGTACCTTTGGGATGTGGTGGAACGGGAGATTCGGCAGCTGACAAATCTGCAGTAAATGTGTGATGCTATCATGTCAATATGGACCAAAATCTCTGAAGAATATTTCCAGTACCTTGTTGAATCTATGCCACAAAGGAATAGGGCAGTTCTAAAGGGAAAATTGGGGTCTGACCCAGAACAAGTAAGGTATATCTGTACTGTACAGTTTAATGTAAGGATATACAACATGTAAATTTGGTTTGATATTGATAACCGATCAAGCTCGTTATAATTGGAGACTAATAACTGATATAAGGTCATTAAATAAAAATATTATTATGCCTGTTTCTGAGCCTGATTACAATAACAAATGCAAACGAATACATTGGAGAGATGATTTTGCTTCAAAACCTTAATCTTAGAAAAAAAAATAACTTAAAGGGATATATTAAAGTCTTACTTTTCCAAAAATCTTTTACAACTTTCAATTCTGTCCTATTTTTATTGATTTTGAAAACTCTTCAAAATCATTTAATGTCATTTAAGACCCTCATGGCCAGCAGCACAAATCTGAAGTGAGTCATCCGGCTAAAATAATCCAGAATTTATCAGCTGATTAGTTATCTTACTTTATTCAGCTGCTAACAATGACATTAAAAGAAACATTTGTTGGCAATACGGACAGGACAGCTTTTAAATTGCATATCCCTAGTTTTAAGTTTTATTAAGATTTACTAGCAATATAAATAGGGATGAATTAACTAATTTTGACATGACATCATAAGTCTTTTAACCTAAAGGAACACTCAATTTTTTTGGAAATAGGCTTTTTTTTACAGTACAAATGCCCTACACTGTTAACGGTTTTTGTAACTTACACAGTATTTAACTAATATGAAATGTATTTTACTGTAGGACAGTTTTTTTTTTTTTTTTTTGCTGTAATTGATTTACAGTAAGTTACTGGCGAACTGCTGCCAGTAAGTTACTGTAGATTCTACAGGAAAGTGTTAACAGTGTAGACTTAAACAGTTGAGTTTTACCATTTTTAAATCCATTTTACTGGTCTCTGGGTCTGGCAGGAGCCTTTTAGTCCAGCTTGAATCATTCAATTGGATTAGACCATTAGCATCTCGTTCAAAAATTCATTCAAAAGATTTGATAATTTTTTTAATTTAAAGCTTAACTACTTTAAATAACTGTAGTTACATGTTTTACTAAGACGATGGAAAATGTAAAGTTTGTATTTTCTTGGTCAATATGGCTATGAACTATATTCTCATTCTTGCTTAACAATGGGACAAAATAAATTTCTGAAACTACTTTTCGTAACCATTATGCTTTGAAAATATATTCATCATACTTTCCAAAATATTGTGGACTTTGTTGTTATGAGCATGACCAACATGCATTACACCCCTAAATCTTCTTAAAGGGCATCTATTTTACCCCTTTTTCAAGACTTAAGAGAAGACTTTTGTGTCTCCAGAATATGTCTGTAAAGTTTTAGCTCAAAATACCCATCATATTATATATTATCTGAACATTGGAAGTTTCAGCTCTGAGCACATTATAGCTGTTTTTGTTGCCTGTGCCTTGAGCTATTCTCCCCACCCACAGTTCCCACGTACCTAAGCCACAGAGATCTTTCCCTATGGCTCTGATGTGTGTCTCCATCTCCTGCTGCGTCAGATAAACCGCACAGTGACAGCGATGAGCGAAGCAGATCTCACGTAACATCTGTGAGAAACACTTTACAGTAAGAATTTTCCCAATGATTATTTGATGTATATGTTGTGGAGTTAATTCAAGCCTTTCTGCAATGATGAGTCACTCAAATGGGAGGGATTTGGATCCTATTTTAACATCAGGAAATTTATAAAAAGACACTTATTGTTTTTATATGACCCCAATATAACTGTGGACACACTATACCTACACACAGGTCTGTCCAAACAGCTTACAAAAGGTGATTTTCATCATAGGTGCCCTTTAATGCAATAAATTCAAAAGTTAAATGGAAAATATTAGCTTCTTTTATCTTGGAAATCCTAAAGTCTCAAAGGTACCTTATGGTGTTAATGACCCAAAACATGCGCCATAGAAACCAATACATTATTTGTTGAAGTTTTGTCTTCAAATGACCATAAATGCTACATAAACCAGGATTAAATGTATCATTCTCTTTTTGTTCAAGACCAAAAGAAACAGCAGAACCAAATTACAAGTGTAAACATATTGTAAAGCTTTCAGCAGGTGTGTTTACCATTTAATTTCTTTCCCAATGAAGCAGCCAAAATATTGATGACTCATTGTGTTTTAACAGTCATTTCCATCTTTCCCTCCCAAATAACACCTGCAACATGATTATAACTACAGTAAATGACTGTGCCCATTAATACAAGTTGTAACATTTTCTGAAGTAACATGGACAATATCAATTATGTGTATATACTGAAAGCATATATTTACCTTTAAACCTTTAAATTGTTGACAGAGTATTTCTGCAAATGGCAGTATTGTCCACTTGTTGTCTGTGGAAACTTCTGTGAGATGGAAATGTTACGTATTCTGTTGTAAAGCTATCAAGGCAAAGTGTTCATATTGTAGCATCTGCTAGTGAGCTTTGTGGCTGGGAGAATACCAATAAGCCCTTGCAAGTGAATAATTAAATTTTAGAGCGTGCAAATAATTGCTATTTAGAATTAGCAGATGTTTTAGCCCCATTTTACTTCATTTTTTTTATATATAAGACCTTTAAGAGTTGTGGTTAATTCAGAGTCATTGTTAAGGTGATTAGTGTTCCTTTGGTGCATTTGGATCCTGCTTAGCTAAAATAATTTAACGCCTGTGACCAAAAAAAGTTTGTTTTGTTTTATTGTGGAATATTACGGAAAAGAAAAACCCACAATATGGTCATGCTTTACATCAACACCCTAGTTACTAAAATACTGCACTGAGTCAACCTGAACTATTTTTTTTACTACTGTATGTGGCTTTAGGTGCACCGCATGTGGTTGAATCTTGAGTTTGACTCTGTTTAATTGCTCATGTTAAGGTTGACGTTCTGTTATCTGCACTTTTTCTGCATCATATAGCTCAATCAGCTATTATAATAAAGTTTATCTAACAACTAAGATTTTTTGTTTTGTTTTATTACAGTGTACAGATCTCACTGTGAAACTGTAACATGTCATTCGGCAGACCAATTGAAACTGGGTGAAAATATTGATGCTGGCGGAGTGAAGGAGCCTCTTGCAGGCCATGACGTAGCGGTTTTTCCATGACACTTCTGATGATTGTTTCCAAATGCTCCTGTCAGTATTAATAAATCTAACATAGACATTCCGTTTAGTTTCAAAGTAAACAAAAGCTTTTTCAATCCGCACGGCTCATATGAACGCATAAAGCAATAACTTCAAGTGGTGCAGGCAGCATCGTAAGATGATGTATGTTTTTATGTGTTCGGGGCTCTTTCCTCCACTTTTTTTTTTCACGCATTCTCCCTTCTCTGGAATGTATGAAGCACTGGAGGAGGGTAAAATCAGACTGATACTGTTTTCTTAACTTTACAAATGACAAAAGCAAGTATTAGCGGTAAAGTCAGCTGTAGAAACATAGTTGTCTGATCTAATAGTAAAATAATAATGATTTACAAGTTACAGCCAGGTGTTTATCCCATTTTCCATAAGGTTGGAGAATGAGAGTTCATATTTTTGTTGTTAACTTTTTAATAAAATGTTATTATGTGATTGTATGTACAGCTGAAGTCAAAGTTATTAGCCCTCCTGTGATTTTTTTTTTTTTTTCCCCAAAAAAAGTTATAGTCAAATATTTCCCAAATAACGTTTAAAGGGGTGGTCCACTACGATATCATATTTTAAACTTTAGTTGATGTGTAATGTAGCTGTGTGAACATAAACAACATCTCTGCATGTAATATGCTCAAAGTTCAATGCAAAGGGAGACATTGGCTTTTACAGAGTTAGCTTAGCAAAGCCTACAGTGAACAAAGTTTGGGCACTACAAAAAAATATATCCGGGTTAGTGAGATCACAAATGCTTCAGGTTACGCGCATACACCACGGACATACAACCAGCGGAGCAAAGGGGCATGGCCAGTAGCACTGTATTGTTTTTGTATTTGGGCTTCCAAAGGACACGACACAAAGAGAGAAGTGCTTACAATCCAATTTATTTAGGTTCCAGAGAATTATAAAAAAAAATATAGCTAGCATTTGACAAAGGACAGCTTCCAGAATCTCTCCCAGTTTAGTGCTGGATTTGGCTAAAAACTCCTCAACGAAGGAGCAGCTCCAACCATAATAGACGAAGCTGTGGATTGTGAGCCACAACCTGTAAGTATTTTTATTTGTTAAAATTGATCTATTACATGCATAGTTTCTAATGTTAATGGAATGTTGAAGCAAGGACATAAACAAGGATGTAAACAATGGCAAATGCTGTTTGGCACCGTTAACAATATAGCTACAAATTCATATTCATCCATCAAACCGCTGTAAACAGCCACAATCTTCACCAGCGCTGCAGTGTCTCTCTATGCGGCCACTTTCTCTGTGTTCTACATCTCAAATAAGGAACTCGCAAAAGAAATGTGAACGTTTTATATCACTTACATATGCTTATTCCAAATATATATGAAAGACACTTGTCAGATTTTATTTTAGAGAGCAGGCGTGAGGTTCAGCTGTGTCCTTTTCATTTTCTGTCTGATTCAGGCTCAAATTGATACGGCTAACAGCTACTCTGACTGACAGTATTTACACACCAGAGACAAAGCGTGACTCTTTTTTTCTGGTGACGTGGAGCTGATTCGTGAATCACAGTACATTATGTTAGCAGATTGATCAGAGCTTCTTGAGGGTGGACTTTTGGAGAAACTAGGAAATATGACAGTCGTTTTCATGTTAGCTGAGTAGCAGTATGCAATCAAAGTAAGATATACAGTATGAAAAAAATAACGTGATTTTCTACAAGTGAAGCATGAGCACACATTGCTTGGCATATTATAAACACAACCAAGCCTTAAAAATACACTCTGGACCACCCCTTTAACTGAGCAAGGAAATGTTCTCAGTATGTATTTGGAGTTCAATAATAATTCCTTACATGTATACAGTATAGCTCTTTTCTGGGCACTCAAAGCACTTGTACACATTAGGGGGAATCTCCTCATCCACTACCAGCGTGCAGCATCCACCTGGATGACACGACGGCAGACATTTTGCTTCAGACCGGACACCCCACACCAGCTGATTGGTGGAGAGGAGACAAAGTGATTAGGCCAATTATGATATGGGGATGTTTAGGAGGTCATGATGGACAGAGGCCAGTGGGCAGATTTGGCCAGGATGCCAGGGTTAAAACCTTACTCTTTTTCCAAGGACATCCTGGGATTTTTAATGACCACAGAGAGTCAGGACCTCGGTTTTAACATCTCATTCGAAAGATGGCGCTCACTGAGCAGTATAGAGTCCCCGTCACTATACTGGGGCATTAGGACCCACACAGACTGCAGGTTGGGCGCCCCCTGCTGGCCTCACTAACACCACTTTCGGCAGCAACCTAGCTTTCCCATGTGGTCTCCCATTCAGGTACTGACCGGGCGCAGCCTTGCTTAGCTTCAGTGGGCGACCATGTGAGAGTTGCAGAGAGCCAACTGCCGGCACATGAAGCATATCAACAAGTGTTTGATGCCAAACCAATGAGCCTGTTCTTCCTGCCTTTGTGATGGATTGATGGGTAATTAAGTGTGTTTTATGTTTAAATTGTCTGTGCAGTGTCCTGTTTGCAGTGTTCAATGAATGACACGTTATTTTTTTATAATGTTCTTATAGTGCTTCTGTTTTTTTGTTTCAAAGATCAGTACGTTGGAAAATAGCAGTGTCTCCACCCAAAGATGTGACTTAAACTTATGCACAAAACTGGAATATCAGAACAAAATAATCACTTCCTTATAAACTGACACCAAATATCAGAATAAAAAAAAGGAATTTGCTGCAAGTAGAAGTTATGGGCGTCACGGTGGCGCAGTGGGTAGCACGATTACCTCACAGCAAGAAGGTCGCTGGTTCGAGCCCCCGCTGGGTCAGTTGGCTTTTCTGTGTGGAGTTTGCAAGTTCTGCCCGTGTTGGCGTGGGTTTGGCCACAGTCCAAAGACATGTGGTATAGGTGAATTGAATAAACTAAATTGTCCGTAGTTTATGTGTGTGAATGCAAGAGTGTATGGGTGTTTCCCAGTGTTGGCTTGCGGCTGGAAGGGCATCCGCTCTGTAAAACATATGCTGGATAAGTTGGCGGTTAATTCCGCTGTGGCGACCCCTAAATAACAAAGGCACAAACATCAAAGAAAAAAATAAAGGGACTAAGCCGAAAAATGAATGAATGAATGAGCAGAAATTATTGTGGGCTTTTTTTATTTTATAATCATTACTTGCAGCTCAGAAGACAAAATGTTATGAACACAGTTATAACTATTTTTTGGAGGTGCGAATTACATTTCTGGAAGCTAACAATACACTGCAAAAAAATGCTTTTCTTACTTATTTTGTCTTGTTTTTTGTTCAAATGTCGAAAAAGTCAAGCAAAAAAAAAATTATATGTCAAAATTAAGTGAGTTTTTCCTTGAAACAAGCAAAATTATTTGCCAATCGGGTAAGCAAAATCATCTTATGTCAAAAGGAAAAACAAGATCATTTTGCCTACCCCATTGGGAGATTATTTTACATATTTTAAGGAAAAACTCACATAACAGCTTTTGTCTAAGGCATTTCTAAATGACCAAAACAACATTTTAGATAATGTGCAATGTGGTCGGTCAGCTGGTTTGTCCATTAATGCCATCCCATCACACCCCAGTTCAGGCAGTTTTTTGTTATCACATCATCTGTCCAGCCTGATCTCATGAGGAAACGTAAGTGTTTTACGTTTTGTCAGTCTAGTGGCTAATTCGTACGAATTCGTATGAGTTGAGTCGTACGAAAATGTCTGATTTTTAAAAAGGAGGCATGGCACCCAACCCCATCCCTAAGCCCAACCGTCATTGGGTGATGACCAAATCCTACTAAATTGTACGAATTAGATCGTACAAATAAATACGAATTAACCACTAAATCAAAAAGTTACGAATTGCCATGAGATTGTGTTGGATCTTTAAAAACTAAATCGTGATATTTTTTGATGTGCATGTTGGAATTTGTTTGGTAAATGAGTTTCCATCATAGCTTATGAACATTTTTTTTTTTGTGGCATAAAAAGTTTATACTTTGGCAAGGACCAACAGATGAAAATATTCATTTGTTCTTTGTGCTATTGATTAGCTGATTTTTTTTTATATAAATATTTTTAGGAGCGTTCACCTTTTATTGAGATAGGAGAGTGGAGGACAGACAGGAAAGCATTGAGAGCAGAGACAGGGGAAGGATCAGCATAGGACCTCAAGCCAGGAATCCAACTCAGGTCACTGGGTGCACCATTGTGCTATATGTAAGAGTACTTAACCAATAGGCTATTCGTGATTTGCTAAATTTTAATAGGAAGAGGTGGTCGGACATTTTTAGCACAATAAATGTTGTTTAATGTTTGTCCTAAGTGTGTGGTATGATATTTATTCATTTTCTTTTTGGCATAGTCCCTTTATTAATCCGGGGTTGCCACAGCGGAATGAACCGCCAACTTATCCAGCACATTTTTACGGAGCGGATGTCCTTCCAGCTGAAACCCATCTCTGGGAAACATCCACACACACTGTGTGGTATGATATATACGTTTTAAATCTATTATGCTTTCAGAACTAATCGCCCCAAAAGGGCACAATAAAGTTTACAGTAACAGTTCCAGTTGTGCACATACATTTTTTATGCACATTTTCAAAATGTATGTGTATCTTGGTAATTCCACTTAACATTTTCATCTAAAATGCACTTAGATGGATAGATATATGGATATTGTCTGCCAAAATGAATGACGAGAACTACAAGTGTGAACTCAATAAAAAAATTACTGGGTAATGTGATGTAAATTAAATTTAATGGATCAAATCGACAGTTTAAAGCTAAAAATTGTTAAAGTGCCCAAATAGGTATTACAAATGCCTCTTAAAATCCATAGACAAACA